>LNAC01000108.1:2939713-2966191 GCA_002007465.1 Ailurus styani
ATGGTCCGGCCACGTGGGGAGGCCACTCACGGCAAGGTGAGAGGTCGGCTGTGTTGGTGGCTGGGATGGGTGGGAGCGTACCCGGGACAAAGGAGGCATCAGCTGTACCTGGGAGAGGTGGTTGTGGCACACTCTGGGGGCTCTGGGTCCTGCACCATCTTGCTCAGGACGCTGTGGATCTGGGAGAACCGGGGCCGCTCGCTTGGGTCCTTCTGCCAGCAGTCAAGCATCAGGCGGTGCAGGGGGGAGGGGCAGTTCCTGGGGGGTGGCAGCCGGAAGCCGTCCTCCACTGCCTTGATCACCTGGGCGGTGGAAGTGAGGGGCAGACAGGAAGCTTTAAGTCCCTCCCACACGTGCACATGTCATCCCATCCCAAGGAGGATGTGACCAGGCAGGACCAGGAGCAAGTAGACAGTAAAGAAGGGCCTAGGGCTAAGAGGTCAAGGGCCAAGGGGCAGAGGTCAGGGAGCTGGGGCCTGAGGTCACTCACGTCTTGGCCAGACATGTCCCAGTAGGGCCGCTCCCCAAAGGCCATCACCTCCCACATGACGACACCGAAGCTCCACACATCACTGGCTGAGCTGAAGTGTCCAAACTGAAGGGTCTCTGGGGCGGCCCACAGGGCTGGGCTCCGGCCGCTCTGTGGACCGGCAAGCAGGTCGGGGCGGGGAGGGACTGGCCCAAGTACACCCCGGGCTCCCCCCGCCACAGAGCCCCAGGTCCAGTCCCACCTGCCATCCCCCCAGCTGCCCCTCTCGGGAAGGCACATAATGGTGCCCACACCAGCATTTATTTGGGGCCACGTGCGGGAGGGGCAGGGCCGCAGGGAGGGAGGCCCTGACAGGGCAGGCTGAGGGTGGAAGTGAGTGATGGGGACCCTGGTGCAGTCTGAAGTGCAGGTTTGCCTGGGAGAAGGGAATCCTCACCATGGTGGTGTAGACGGCCTCTGCTCGGTCCCGGGGCCCCCGCCCAAAGCCAGAGATCTTGCAGATAAGGCCGCTGCTGACCAGCACACGGCGGGCCGCCAGGCCCCGGTGAACGTAGCCCATTTCCGACAGATACTTCATGGCTGACGCCAGCCCAGGCAACAGCCCCAACAGCTGCCCGGCTGCCAGCTGGCCTTCATGTCGCTGTGGGAGGAACATTCAGTTCCGGGGGCTGTGGGACCCCAGGGAAGTCACCTGGCCCTCTCAGGGTTTGCCCTGGGACCCACCAGGAAGGCCTAGCCAGTGGGCCCCTTCTTAGGGAATGATGCCAAGTGCAAGTCCCACCAAAGAGAAAAGTGAGGAATGAAGACTAACAAGGTCAGCGGTACCCCCCGGGACCCAGGCCACTCACCCGCAGGAAGCCATCCAGGGCCCCATGGCTCATGTACTCAGTGACAATCATCAAGGTGCTTCCTGTGCCAGGCACGGGGACACACGCGCTAAGTTGCCTGCTCCCCTCCGCGTGCACACAGGCTCCCCCCGCCCGGGCCCCAGCCTGGGCCAGGACGGCCAGAAACAAGTTTCCCCAGCTGGGCCACCCTCCTGCATGACCCAGGACCCTCTATGCCAAAGAACAAAAGAGGCGGCAAGGGGAGGAGGACAAAGGCCAAGGTCTAGGAGCTGCAGTAAGTTTGCTAAGACAGGTCACCCAAGGTCCAAGCAATCCACCCCCGACCGTGTCACCACAGCTCAGAAAAGTCATTCATGGTCATAAGGGCCTCCCTGAGTCAGTGAAAGAAAAGCTGAGGCCTTCTCTCCAGACTGGGCAGCTTAGGGCCTCCCTCCCTCCTGGAGGAAGGGCCTGGGAGCATAGAAGCACCCCACCTCCCCCGGTTTCCACCCCTGTACTGACGGAGCACACGGCCCTACCTCGGGTGACGACCCCCTCCAGCCTCACGACATGGCTGTGGTCGAACTGGCCCACAGTGAGGGCCTCGGCCAGGAAGCTGAGCCTCTGGGAGTCAGAGCAGCCGTCCCGCAGCGTGTGCACGGCCACGGGGAGCTCCTGGCGGCCTGGGAGCTGCAGGCAGCCGAAGGACAGCTCCCCGAACCGCCCTGCGAGGAGAGGGCACCTCAGACAGTCCCCAGGAGGTCACCCCCTGGCCAACCCAGGCTCAGCGAGCCGCGGAGAAAGCAGCTTCTGGATCACAGGCCGTTCCTGGCCTGGGGCTCGGGGCTCCCGAGTTCAAATCATGGAAAACCGAGAACCAGCCATGTGACATGTGACATGGGCTTCGCAGTCCCATTTCACGGACAAGGAACGAGGTTCCGAGCAGGAGAGCCACATGCCCTTGGTCACACGGTTGGTTAGCGGTACAGCCGGGACTCGAACTCAGGTGTGTCTGGTCCCCAAGTGCGAATGCCCCTCAGTACGAGGGCCCAGGACTACAGAGGCCAGTGGGGAAAGGGCTGGAGCCGACAGGTCTCGGGGAGCATGGGGATGGGGAGAGGGTAGGAAGGCAGGGTCACAGAGCCCTCTGCCATCCCCCCTCCCTGGAACCTGGTGGGTGGAGGTCCCGTCTGGGCTGGAGCCGGGGCCTCCTGGGCAGGCCGGGACTTCCAGAAATGGGGGAAGGCCTGGGGGACAGAGGTGGGGTAGGGGAAGAGGGGGCTCTTGGGATGGATGAGGCTTCCTGGGGGCCCAGCTTGCCTGCTCCGAGGCTCCTCTCCAGTGTGACCGTTTTTGCATCCAGCTCCTTGGCGAACAGATGAACAGCTCGAAGCGGGTCCCCACAGCTCTGGGGGTCGAGGAACGTGCGGCGCGTTGGGACTTTGACTGGAGTGCAGAGAGACAGAGATGGGCTGGAGGAAGGGGTTCCATGGCCCAGGTGTGTGGGGGAGGAGGGGGCAGGGTTATGAAGGGCAGCAAGGAAGAGGGCGAAGCAGGGGCCAGGTGACAACTCACAGTGGAAATACAGCTCCTCCTCATCGTGGGCGTCCTGACCTCCTTTGCCATAGGGGCAGGGCCTGGGGAGGCGCAGAGGCATTCTTGGAGCCAGGCAGCCCCAGCCCTTCCCTTCTCACCACGCCCAGGGTGGCCGCTCCTTAGCCCTTCGAAACCAGGAAGATCTGAGCCCTGGGGAGGGACCTTCCCATCCTGCTTTGAGAGCTGCTCCCCACAGCCAACCCAGAACCCTAGCCCCAGACGGAACCCCTCATCCTAATCCACATTCCTAATTATTTTCACTCGGAGATGCAATGCACATTTTTGCAACTCCAGAGGCACCCAAGTCCATACCCCTGACTTTGAACCCAAGCTGCCCGCCTGCCTCCAGGTGAGCAAATCAGCTGGCCTGTGCAGTCAGGGGCAGCCGTGGGCTAGCCAGGAAAACAAGCACTGAGCATCCGTTGGAAGCCGGCTCACAGGTCTGAGCCAAGGAGAAGGGGGCCCACAGCAGATGGGCAGGACCCATCGCAGACCGACAGGAATGGCTTCCTGAGGCAGAGGTGGCTGAGGACCAAAGGACTGTGTCACCATCAACAGAGCCCCCACTGGCATTAGGGGCCCCTGAGGCAGGGCTTTGCTGGCCCAGAGGAGAGCCCCCAGGGTTGTGGAGCAGGTGAGTGCCTCGACTCAAGCTGAATTAAGAGACGCTGCTGGTGGGCGCATGGGTGGCTCAGTGGGTTAAAGCCTCTGCCTTCGGCTCAGGTCATGATCTCAGGGTCCTGGTATCGAGCCCCGCAACGGGCTCTCTGCTCAGCAGGGAGCCTGCTTCTCCCTCTCTCTCTGCCTGCCTCTCTGCCTACTTGTGATCTCTCTCTCTGTGTCAAATACATAAATAAAATCTTAAAAACAAAAACAAAAAAAGATGCTGCTGGGCTGCCCCCATGGGAGCTGGCGGTGATGCGGGCTGCAGGGAGAGCACTAACCTGGAGAAAAGCAAGGGGACTCAAGTGACATTTAGGTGATGGGACGGCCAGAAGGCAGAAAGGAGGAGGGAGAAGGTAGGAATGACTCCTGGTATTCTGGATTGCCCAACCGTGGACGGGGAGAGGAGAGGCTCAGACGGAGCCCACGGGATGAGCAGGAAGGGGTGCAGAGTAGGGAGTCAGAAATGAGGGGGTGGGTGGAGGAGAGGTCTGTTCTGGGGATACGAGTGCAGAAGCTGGGAGCACTGTCCAGGCAGAGGACAGAGCCTGGGAAGTGGGACCGTGGACAAGTGTGAGGGCCCCGACATTTAGAGACTGGGTAGAAGAGAAAGACGCCATGGAGGAGATCACGAAAGAACCGCCAGACAAGTCAAAGGGAAACAGAAGGGAAATCAGGGGCGGCCACGGCACAGGAAGGAAGGAAAGGAAAAGTGGCGCGGAGGAGAGTGATGGCGTGGAGGCTCAGCAGAGGGGGCAGGTAGGGAAACGTTCCCATAAGGGAAAGGCGGCTGAAGGGGTCACGATGGTGGTTAGCAGCACGGGCTCTGGAACCTCACGCAGGAACTGGCTGCCAAGCTCCTGCACTTGGTAGTGCTGGGACTGGGTGGGCTCGGATTTCTTTTTAATAAAATCGGGATAAAGACAGCCCTGCCCAATACAGCAGGGTTGCACAGAGCTTACGAAGCACTCACTAAATGTCAGCTCTTAAGTGGGGCAGAGGGGGACGTTACAAATAGTAGGGCTCCTGAGCTGGTGAGAAGGGGCGGGGTGCAGAACACAGCAGGAAGGACTGGGAGGAAGGGACCTACTCTAGAGCAGAGGGAGGGAGAGGATGGGTGCAGAGACAGGCAGGTGCGCCGACTTCGGGATGGGGGCGGGGGCAACGATGCATGAAGGAGCAGGTGCAGCAGATGTGGCCGAGGGGACAAGCTGTAAGGCCGGGACACCTGTGGGGTGTAAGTGGAAGAGTCAGCCGGACAGAGTTTTTGGGGTGATGGCCAGCTCCAAGGCAGGACACAGGAGAGGGAGGCAGAGGTGGAAAAGAACAGAAGGTCGCTGGGACTGAGCAAGTCAAAGAACCGAGAAGCCAAGGAGGGGGACAAGTTATCCAAGGGCCACTGAAGTCACCCAGCGTGGTGACAGGGCTTCCCATGAATGAGGGGAACATCAGGGAAAGGGTGGGTGGAGAGGAAGGGGGCAAGGCCGAGTGGATGGAGGAGGGGTGGAGAAACCGAGAAGTTTCCACTGGACAGCACCCTCTGGTAGGAAGTGGGATGAGCCAGGGTGGGGTGGGAGGGAAAGTGGAGGGGAGGAGACCCCGCAGAGGGCAAGTACGTCCGGGACTCAGAGAGAGGTCAGCCTGTGCGGCTGGCTGGACATGCCCCTCAGCACCTGATCGGCAGATTCTCCCCGCTTCCGAGCCGTTGGATCTTGAGCAAGTTTTGAGACCAACTCCCGGCTTACTCGACCTGCCCTCGCGCATCTGCTCCGAGGTGATCCTGGGCAGCTACCCCTGTCCTGCGCAGCCCCTCCCCAGAGGGGTGCTCCTTACACCCCTCTCTCCCAGTTCCTCCTCCCACGTCCCCAGCCCTTAAGCTCCCAGCCAGGACAAGAGGCTCTCAGCTCCTGTCCATTCCTATTTTCCCAGCGGGTCCAACGTGGGTATCTAAGCACCGGAAAGGAGCTCACGACCCCTGTCCCGCCTCCCTGACTGTTCTGGCCCAGGCAGAGGGGCTCCCAGACCCCCAGGGCAAGGCTCTCCCCTCCTCAGTCGCTTTCAGTGCTCCATTCAAGGCCAAGCAAACAGTGCCGCGTGAACGCTCGCTGTCCCTCCAGCCCACAGGCAGTTCCAGGATGCTGAGATGTGCTGGGCATGGGGCTCCCCGAGCAGCCACTGGTCTCCTCTGCTCTCCCCGCGCCCCCCCACCCCAGCCCAGCCCATCACATGCAGACTTCCCACCCCTCAAGTCTGCTGACCTCAGCCCCAGCCTGGTACCTCTGCGTGCAGCAGAGTGTGGCCCTGGGGAGAAGGCAGAAACACATGCTATGAGGTTTCCGCCGCGTGCAAAACGACTGGAATCTTCTCTGAACCAAACTCAAGCTCACATCCTCCCCCCTCCTCCCATCCCCTTTCTCTGCCCACTCTCTAGCAAGCTTCCTCCTGCTGGGGCTGGGGGTGGGGGGTTCTGGTGTATGAGTTCTCCTCCCTGTCCTCCCCCCTCCCACACACAATTTCTGCCTTTCTTCCCTTTGCCTGTGTTCAAGGGCCTCAAGATCCCTTGCGGGCCGGGGCTGGGGGGCCTCTGAGCGCCTCAGGAGAATCCTAATCACACTGGAGCAGCCGGAGCTTGATTCCATCCTCAGTGATGCCTTCTGACATTTAATGAGTTAAGGAGCTAAATCCCCTTCATCCCAGAGCGGCTGAGCCAGCTGCAGGCCGGCTGCGGCTGCCGCAGCAGCAAGAAGGGGGGGAGGGGACGGGACGGCTCCAGCCCGGCCTGGGTCTACACAGCAAGATGCCTGCGTGCGCAGGTCTGCACGTGTGCAAACGCAGGTACAGCTGGAGGGGCCGTGAGCACACGTGAGCGTGCCGGGGACCCGACCCACTGGGAGTCAGCCAGGCTGGGACCAGGCACCTACCTCCTCCACATGGCCAGCACGCTCATCACCGAACCCAGGACGAGGAGGGCTGAGACGGTCACCACGGTGACGACCACCGCAGGGTTGTGGTCCCTGGACCCTGAGGCAGCTGGGGGTAAAGCATGAGGTTGAGGCAGGCAGAGGGCCAGGCTCCTGGGGCAGCCCCAGGGCCGACTCCCGTGCCCACAGCGGCGCCGGACCTCTCCCCACAGTCTACGAGAGAGGACCCGGGGTCCAGACGGGCACGCCTGGGCCTCCCTTTGTGCCTTCCGGATGGGCACTGACTTAACGGAGCTCTGCAGGGGGAACGGCCTCTCACCTGAGCCCCCCAGCCCCATCCGGACTGGCCGGCGGCCTCCCAGGAGGGTAACCCTGAATGCACGCTTACTCCATTCAAGATACTGTGCCACATGCCTCAACGAAACGACGCTGTCTCGCTGTCACAACCAGCCGGTAAGGGGGTGTCGTCTCCATGTCATAGCCAAGGAGACCGACACTGAGAAAAGTTGTGCAATTTGCCGAGGGTCCCACAGCTAATACATGGTGAACCTAAGACTTGAACTTGATTCCAAAAACACCTACTGTGAACTCCTTCCCCAAGAGAGGGATCGAGAGGACCCCAGACTCCCAACCCCGTCTATCCATCCCTCCATCCAACACGTACGAGGGGGCGCCAGCCCTCAGGAGACAGTGATGAATGAGCCAGAATCCCTGCCCCAGAGGAGTGTACAGACCAGGGGGCAGATACAGAAACAGAATCCCGAGCTGCAGAATGAAAACAGAAGCAGAGAGCTGAGCGGAGACACGCTCCCTTCCTCCCAAGAGGAAGGCTTCTCGGAAGAGGTTCGCCATCTGCCCCGGGCCTGGGAGCCCCGTGAGGTTTTGGTGGTGCTCATCTGCCCCGGGCCTGGGAGCCCCGCGAGGTTTTGGTGGTGTTGGGGGGCACACAAGCTGGGTCAGGAAAATGGCAAGCCATCCCGAGGGGCTGGGGAAACAGAGCGCGTGGGGGCGGAGAGGGGCCAGATGTGAAGCTGGACGGAGGTAGGAGAGAGGGAACAGGGGTGGGGGGGAGGGGCCGCACCTGAAAGACCTGGGGGGCCAGGCCAAGGAGCGGGGACTTCATCCTGAGGGAACAATGGACAGAGTTCCTGCCTGAGGGGAAAGGGATGAAGGTATCTGCTGGGTCCGGAGCGGGGAGGGACAGAAAGTGCCTGGGAGAGGGGAAAATGTTTGGGAAAACTACTGAGAATGGGGGAGATGCTGCGTGCCCCGAAACTCAGCTGAGATTAGATGAGGTGTGGGACTCAGGGACTCAGGCCAGCTCCCGGGCTCCAGGCTCTGGGATGATCGGGGAGGGTGCTGCGCAGTGTCCGGGGAATGGAGACCAACTCGGCTGGGAGTATTTCCCCGGCGGGGGGGGGGGGGGGGGGGGGGNCGCCTGGGGCCATGTGGGGCCAGGAGGGGCTCACAGCCTGGGAGATGAGGTCAGATCCCCAGGGCTGTTAGGGGGATGTTGCAGTCAAGTGACAAGGGACAGAGGAGGAAGGGAGAGTTAGAGGCCAACAAGGCCAAGATCAATAAGGGGATTTAGAGCCCATGTTTCCAGAGACGGGGACAGGACCTGGGGTCCGGCCGGGGCAGAGGTGGGGGGAGCTGCCAAGAGCTCTTTGAAATGAGGTGTCCATGTGGACACGGAAATGGAGACAGGGTGGTTGTGGCAGGTGGCCTCTGAGAGGTGCCCTCTGGTTCCCCCACCTCCTGGTATTCAGTCCCCTTGAGCGTGGGCTTGACACAGTGACTTGTTTCTAATGAAGAGAACGCCTCTCAAGAGATGGGATGTCACAGACAAGAGACTGTGGCTTGTCCTGGGCACCCCCACCCCCACCCCACTCTCAGCCTCTGAAAGAATCGAGTTGCCATGTGATGAGGAGCTTTAGGGAAAAGCCCAAGAGGCAGAGAATGGCATGCCTCCAGCAAAGAGCCAGTGAGAACCCGAGCCTTGAGGGACCGCAGCTGGGAAGGACCCTGAGCCCGTGGCACCTAGTTAGCCTGCACCCAGATGCCTGATCCACAAAAACCATGAGGGAGCAAGTGTTGGCTGTTTGCAGCTACTTGCTTTGGGGTAATCTGTCGCACAGCAATGGGCAGCTGATACGGGATTGAAGCGGGGTCCTTCATGGTCCTCCTGAGTCAGGGTCACAGCTCACCAGAAAAACTGCTCCGCAGACTGGGCGACCCATTCCCCCAGAGCCTGGGCCATGGCCAAGGAGGCTGGGGGTCCGAGCAGGGTCTACTCACCGAGAAGCACCAAATGAATGGAAATCATGGGCCCATTTCAGCTAACAGCCCCCAGCTCCCGCCCCCACCGCCCTCACTCCAGCCAAACCCGTGAGCCTTTGTTCGGATGGATTCGTCGACCCCACATGCCTTCCCTGTCCATCTCCACACATTCAAATTCTCCCCAGCCTTCAACACACGGCTCTAATCTCCTCCTGCCAGCACCTGGCCGGGGCCTGGCACAGACAGGCATTCGAGCAAGAAGTGCTGTCTCTCTTCCCAGAACCCAAACTCCCTCAACATTTTATCTCCACCTCCCTTTGGGCTCCGAGCTCTTCCTATCTTGGATTAGACTCGTGTAGCAGGTTGGAAAGAATTATTATCTTGACAGCTGGTGTCAGAATGCCTCTTAGGGGGAACTGCCTTTGTCCAGGAAAATACTTTTGTGAACTGCTCCGGGTAGATAGAGGTGAGACCCCGAGGGCAGGGTTAGCAGCAGGCAAAACCGGCCAAGCCACAGCTAAGCTGCTCATCTCTCATCAAGAAAGGGAATTTGGGAGGTGGAATGGGGGGAAGAGGGGCCAGGGGAGGGGGAGGGAGGGAGGAAGCGGGTAGCAGAATAACGTGGGGGAGAAGCCAGAGCCCCTTTAAAAGCAGGGTATCTGGGGTGCCTGGGTGGCTCAGTTGGTTAAGCCTCTGCCTTCAGCTCAGGTCATGATCCCAGGGTCCTGGGATCCAGCCCCAAATCAGGCTCCCTGCTCCGTAGGGAGCTTGCTTCTCCCTCTGCCTCCGCTGCTCTGCCTGCTTGTGCTCTCTCGCTCTCTCTGTCAAATAAATAAATAAAATCTTTTGAAAAAAAATAGAATCAGGGTATCTGATGTTCAGCTTTTTTTTGTTTTGTTGTTCTGTCTTGATAACGGCTTCGTTGGAGAAATGATTCACATACCATACAATCCCCCCACTGAACGTGTACAACTCTCGCTCTGTTTTATCGCTGTGGTGCGACCCCTTTGTGTCCCAACCTTCAGTGAAGTGTGCTTCTCACTCTAAGGCCGAGTGGGGAAAGGGGCGGCATCCCACGTTTGAGTCTCCATCACGGCAGAGAGAAGGAAGCAGAATGGGAAAGAATTTAGTCTTTGCAGCAAGAAGTGACCATGAGATACTCCTCCCAAGGGAAAGAGTAAGAATCCTGCCAAGGACACGGGATGTTTCTACAAGACATGGGAGGTCCTGGAAGGCTGGGAGACCCCAGCTGAGATATGGCTTGTGGCTGTTCATGAGCCCCTCCCCTGTGAGCTCCCCAGGACAGGCCCCCCATTTAATTCACGTCACTGAACAGGCCCTCATTGGTGGATTCCAAATTCATGATTGATTTAGGTTGTAATTAAACTGTTCTGCAGGTTCCCTTCATTGCACGGATAACCAACCCCTCCCCACTTGGTCTTCCTACCCCAGCCCCTCCCCACATACACATCACTTACCTTCCCCTGGGGTCTGCACTTCAATGGAGGGATTGAAACTCTGGGTCTCCCAGGAGGGTCCCGGGGAAGCCGCCCGGATCTGAAAGACGTATCGGGTAGCCGGCTTCAGGTTGGTGACAGTGACTGCAGGTGCCCCTGTCTTCACCGTGGAGTAAGTCTGCTCACTCTGACCCTGAGGAAGGACCAAGAAGTGAGGCCCAGATCCAGGACCAGACCCGCGCGCCTCAGAGAATGACAGGGGCAAGGAGTGGGAGGTGGGGTGAGGGGAGAGGTGCCTTGAGGTGAGCATGATGGACCCAGAGGGGAGAACCCAACTCCGACAGTCTAGGGAGGTTCCACAGGCTTCTTCCACAGGCTCTCCAACCCCTCCTGAACCCAAGTTCCCTCCGACACTCAGTGGTACTTGTGGCTAGGAGCAGTAAGAGAAACTAGAGAAGTTTCTGCTTCTTGGGGACGGACATCAGGGCCTGGCGGTCCAGAGGGTGAGCTGGGCCTGGTGCCTCAGAGGAAGGAGAAACAGCCCTGACACCTGCCCGGCCCCTGTCGGCTCACAAAGTTTTTCCTTCGCTTTGTCATCTGGTTTTCACAACGTCCTGCGAAGCATGAATTCACAGACAAGGAATGGGGCGCAGAGGGATGGAGAGATTCGCCCGAGGCTAGACAGCGGGGACAGGGGCAGCTGTCACAGAGGGAGGGCTGGCCGACTGCCAGCTGCTGTGCGCGACTCTTCAGAGGCCTGGCTACCTGCAGTGCTCGCAGTGGCACTTCATTCTTCCCTAGGTGACGGTCACATCAAGGAAGGATGAGAACGACACCATCTTGATTCCTTCGGGTCCCGTGCTTTATATCCATATCATACGGCCTCCCAGCACGTCTGATAATGGCGTGTACTGGGGATGTGGCCATCGTTTAGTCTCTGCTGACACCCCCCACCTTATTAGAACCCCTGCCACGCCTGCAGCCCCTCATTACCATGTAGCCCAGTTCTTTGGTCACGGTATTCAGGAACGGGGCAGACTCTGACCCGAACTGGGCCAATCAGAATTCCAGGTGTGTGAACGACCCAGGGAAAGGCAGTGAGACCTGCAGGGTAGGGGCAGGGCGGGGCGGAGAGGTCCTGGGCAGCCATCATGTGCCCCGAGCAAGTCCCTGAGCAGGGGACGCGGGACTGCTGTGCACAGACACAGGCAGATGAGAAGCACCGTGCCTCCAGGACTTGGGGCCCCTGGCTTCCCTGCAATCCCCCTGAAGCCTTTCAAACGGAGCCCCTTTTGCACAGGCGCCTCTTTTCAAGAGTTTCATTTCCCTGCAAATTCACACCCCCTTGGGGTCTGGAGCACCCACCCAGCTCTGCTTCGGGACTCTGCCTCCTATAATCTGACCCCCCCCCATTGGGGGTCAGTTCAGTGAGCCCTCTGTGAGCAGTGACTGCGTGCCCAGCAGTGTCCTCCTCTGCTGTCTCCTAAACCTCAGGGCTCCTCAGAGCTCTGTCTCGGCTGCTCTTCTCACTCCCGGGGTCCTTCTTGGCCTTCTCTTCCAGCCCCTGGCTTCCTTCAGCTCCCAGCCCTATGCTGAAAGGACCCACCTCTTTTTCCAGGAGAGACCTCTCCCCTGAGCTGCAGACCCCCAAGCCCACCTGGATGTACCAGAGACCCCCCCAAACATTGCATGGGCCAAGCCAAGCTCACCCTCTTAGCCCAGACCTGCTCTTCCTCCTCCGTGGGTGTCACCACATCCCCTAGATCGCCCAGCAGTGACTCAGGAGCCCCTCCGCCTTGGTGTTCACTGCCATCCCCGCCCCCCCCCATTCACAGCTCTCAGTAGACTTCCAGTATTCAAAAAACTATTATCTGATTCAGCCAAGAAGTCCTTCGAGTCACTAAGGGGTGAGTGAAGTTCTGACACATGCCGTGAAGATGAAAGCAAGGTTTCGCTTGAATGAATAAAATTTGCACCAAGGTGAGAAACACTTTAACACTAGATTACAGATCACATTTAAAGACGATACATTTATGGGGAAAAGAGATAGTGGACTGGGACATATCTCCATTTGTCAAGTCGAGGCTGAACTGCAACCATAGATTGACAACAGATACAAGAAGTCAGCAAAAATCGGCAAAAGCTTCCTATAAGGATCAATCAGCTAGATGGAGTTTACAATAAGGACACTGTATATCTTTTCTTCTTCTTTGTAAACGATGCATTACACGTCCTGTGTATCAGTAAAACTGTAATAATAATTCATCCACCCATTCGTTGCTCTGGAGAGCAGGAAGTTAAACATTTACCAGCACAGGACCAAGTTCCAGGGGACCACCGGACCTAGGTCAGACATTTTTGTAAAATTTGAAACAATATGGTATTTCCGCATTCTTTTTCTTAAAAAGGGTTGCAAATTGTATGTATACGGTCTGGCCACAGCAAGATCTGGATCAGCCCCCAGGGAATGCTCTTGGTCAACTGTAAACACCAGGCAAAAGCGGTTACAATGGAGCTGATGACTGGTGAGGAGCAGAGAGTGGGGACAGTGGACGAGCACTGGGGTCCAGGCACGGAGTGGAGGGGACACGAAGAAACTCAGGCCTTAGGAGGCCGGTGGATATGTTCACAAAGTAAGGAGGGCTTCTGCGCCGAGAAGGTAGAAAAGGAAGCAGCTGCGTGGACACAGACCGCAGCCCCTGAACGCAGCCCCAGGTCCCGCCCATACGCGCCCCCCACCCCGCCTCACCTTCTCGTAGTATCGGATCTCGTACTCGGTGCCGTTAGCCCCCGAAGCTCCGACGGGGATGGGCTCCCGCCACGACAGAGACACACTCTGGGGCTCCACTCGGTCCCTGCGGATCTCATCCTCCTCCCAGGGCGCTGAAAGTAAGTAACGGGGGGTTCTCCACCGGGTCCCGCTGTGGAACACGGCCGGCGTCGGGGCTGGAAGGGCGGGGCATGCAGGGGAGGGGAGGGGCCAGGGGCGGGGGCCAGGGGCTCCTGGGGGCGGGCCCAGAGGCTCCTGAGGGGCGGGGCCTGAGCTGCGGAGACCTGAGACCGCAGGGAAGCAAGGTCGCTCTCACCCCACAGCTCTCAGCTTCCCCTCTGTCTGCAGGGGGCGGGGGGGGGGGTAGGGAAGGGCCAAGCCACCTGCTTCTTGCCCACCCCCTGCCTTCCAGCTGCCCTAGTGATGGCTGGTTCTAATCCCCAAGGTTCTTTCTACACTTTCTGTGGTTTGGAGACGTTAAAGAGCATAAGAGGCAGGAAAACAATCTACTTTGCTATTCTAACAGTCTGGTTAAGAGGCAATACAGTGGACGCACTAGGGACTGTAGGAAACAACCTCATCATAATAGAGACCATATATGAAAAGGCACAGTGTCCATGCTCAAAGGTCGAAAACCGACAGCCTTCCCTTGAAGATTACGACCAAGGCAAGGATGTATTTAACATAGTACTGAAGTCCTAGAAAGAGAGCTCAGGCAAGAGAAAGAAATAAAAGGCATTGAGATAGGAAAGAAAGAAGTAAAATTATTTCAGTCCACAGGTGACATAATCT
Source organism: Ailurus styani (assembly GCA_002007465.1). Classification (NCBI taxonomy): domain Eukaryota; kingdom Metazoa; phylum Chordata; class Mammalia; order Carnivora; family Ailuridae; genus Ailurus; species Ailurus styani. Next base: position 2,953,510 of record LNAC01000108.1, read on the forward strand.
TATACGTAGAAAATCCTAAAAATTCCACAAAAACACTGTTAGAACTGATAAATGAAGACAGCAGAGTTGCAATATACGAGTTCAACACACAAAAATCAGTCATGTTCCCACACATTAACTATGAGCAATTGGAACAGGAATCAAAGAAAACAATCCCGTTTACAATTGTAGCAAAAAGAATAAAATACTTAGGAATAAAGTTAATGAAAAATGAGAAAACATTGCTGAAGGAAATTAAAGAAGACATGAATAAATGGAAAGACATCATGTTTATGGAGTGGAACACTTAGTATTGTTACGATGTGCATGCTACCCGAAGTGACCTGCAAATTCAACTCAATTCCCATCAAATCCCAAAGATCTTTTTTTGCAGAAATAGAAAAGAAGTCCTAAAATTCATATGGAAAATCAAAGGACCATGAATAGCAATATGATCCTGAAAAAGAAAAACAAGGCTAGAGGCCTCACACTTTTGACTTCAAAAACATTACAAAGCCACCATAATCAAAACAGTTTTGGTACTGGTATGAAGACAGAAATACAGACCAACTGAACGGAATAGAGAGCTCAGAAATAAACCCTCACATATACAGTTGAATGATTTTGGGCAAGAGTGCCAAGCCAACGCAATGCGGAAAGGACAGTCTTTTCAACAAACAGTACTGGAAAAACTGATTATCTACATGCAAAAGAATGAAGTTGGACCCTTACCTTATACCATGTACAAAATCTAACATGAAATAAATTACAGACCTAAATGTAAGACCTGAAACTATAAAACTCCTGGAAGAAAATATAGAGGAGGGGTGCCTAGGAAACTCAGTTGGTTAATTGTCTGACTCTTATTTTTTTAAAGATTTATTTATTTATTTTAGAGGGAGAGTGAGAGAGAGAGAGAGAAAGAGCACAGGAGTAGAGGCAGAGGGTGAGGGAGGGAGAAAGGGAGAGAATCCCAAGCAGACTCCCTGCTGAGCACAGAGCCGACACAGGGCTCTATCTCACAACCCTGAGATCATGACCTGAGGTGAAATCAACTGACTAAGCCCCCCAGGTGCTCCTATGTCCAACTCTTTGATCTCAGCTCAGGTCTTGATCTCAGGGTCATGAGTTTGAGCCCTGTATTGGGCTCCATGCTGAGCATGGAGACTACTTAAAATAAAACAAGAAAAATATAATTAAGGGACACCTGGGTGGCTCAGTCAGTTAAGCATTTGACTCTTGATTTCAGCTCAGGTCATGATCTCAGGGTCATGAGATCGGGCCCCACAACAGGCTCTGCACTCAGCAGGGAGTCTGCTTGAGATTCTCTCTCTCTCTTCCTTCCTGACCTTTTGCCCCTTCCCCCTTTCGGTAATAAATTTTAAAAATATATTTTAAAAAAGAAAAGAAAATATAGAGGAAAGCTTCCTGCCATTGGATTTGGCAGTGATTTCTTGGATAGGACACCAAAAGAACAAGAAACAAAAAGCAAAAATAGACAAACGGGACCACATCAAACTTAAAAACATCTTCACAGTAAAGGAAATCACCAACGAAATGAAAGGCAACCTATGAAATCAGAGAAAATATTTGTTAACGACATATCTGATAAGGGGTTAATATCCGGAATATATAAAGAACTCCTACAACTCAACAAAAGCCCACAAATAACCCAATTTAAAAATAGGTAGAGACAGGGGCACCTTGGTGGCTCACTTGGTTAAGTGTCTGCCTTCGGCTTACATCATGATTTCAGGGTCCAGGGATGGAGCCCTGTATCTGGCTCCCTGCTCAGTGGGGAGTCTGCTTCTCCCTCTCCCTCTGCCTGACTGCTGAGTTTGTATCCCAAGAAAATGAAATCACTATCTTGAAGAGATATCTGCACTCTCGTGTTCACTGCAGTATCATTCACAATAGCCAGGATATAGAAATTACTGCAGTATCTGTTGATGGATAAATGAATAAAGAAAAGAAAATGACATATATAAAGGAGTGCTATTCAGCCATAAAAAAGAAAGAAATCAGGACGCCTGGGTGGCTCAGTGGTTAAGTGTCTGCCTTCGGCTCAGGTCATGGTCCTGGGATTGAGCCCCGCATTGGGCTCCCTGCTCAGCGGGAAGCCTGCTTCTCCCTCTGCCTCTGCCTGCCTCTCTGCCTACTTGTGATCTCTCTCTCTCTCTGACAAATAAATACATAAAATCTTTAAAAAAAAAAAAAAAGAAAGAAAGAAATCCTGTCATCATTGAGAACATGGATGAACCTTGAGGGAATTATGTTAAGTGAAATAAGAAAGACAAAGATGCATACTGGGGCGCCTGGGTGGCTCAGTGGGTTAAAGCCTCTGCTTTCGGCTCAGGTCATGATCTCAGCATCCTGGGATCGAGGCCCGCATCGGGCTCTCTGCTCAGCAGGGAGCCTGCTTCCTCCTCTCCCTGTCTCTCTGCCTGCCTCTCTGCCTACTTGTAATCTCTCTCTGTGTCAAATAAATAAATAAATAAATCTTTAAAAAAAAGATGAATACTGTATAATTTCACTTATACATGAAATCTGAAAACGTCAAACTCACAGAAACAGAGAGTAGGTTGGTGGTTGTCAAGGGCTAGGGGCTGGGGGAAATGGGAGATGTTGGTCAAGGGGTACAAACTTCTTTTTTTTTTTAAGATTTTTATTTATTTATTTATTTGACAGAGAGAGGTTACAAGTAGGCAGAGAGAGAGAGGAGGAAGCAGGCTCCCTGTTGAGCAGGGAGTCCGATGCAGGCCTCGATCCCAGGACCCTGAGATCATGACCTGAGCCGAAGGCAGAGGCTTTAACCCACTGAGCCACCCAGGCGCCCAAGGGGTACAAACTTCTAATCAGAGTTGAATAAGTTTTAGGGATCTAATGTACAGCAGGGTGACTCTAGTCAACATTACTGTATTGTATACTTGAAAATTGTTAAGAGAGATCTTAAGTGATCTCATCACACACACACACAAGGTAACTCTGTGAGGTGACAGATATGTTAACTAACCATATCATGGTAATCGTTCTACAATATATACATACACCAAATCATCATATTGTAACCTTAAACTTACACAAGTTATATATCAATTGTATCTCAATAAAGCTGGAGGAAAAAAGGAAAATGCGATATAGACATACATACAATAGAATATCATTCAGCAGGGATGCCTGGGTGGCTCAGTTGGTTAAGCAACTGCCTTCGGCTCAGGTCATGATCCCAGGGTCCTGGGATTGAGTCCCGCATCAGGCTCCTTGCTCAGTGGGAAGCCCGTTTCTCCCTCTGCCTCTGCCTGCCATTCTGCCTGCTTGTGCTCACTCTCTCTGACAAATAAATAAATAAAATCTTTAAAAAAAAAAAAAAGAATATCATTCAGCAAAAAAAAAAAAAAAAAGGAAATCCTATCACAGGTTATGACATGCATGAACTTGGAGGACATGATGCCAAGCGAAATAAGCCAGTCACAAAAAGACAAATACTACATGATTCCACTTACATGAGGCATCTAAAGTCTTCAACCTTAGAAACAGAAAGTAGAATGGAGGGGAAGAGGGCAAAGAGCAGTTTTTGTTCAATGGGTCTGGAGTATGAATTTTGCAAGATGAAAGCGTTCAGGGGTCTGTTGCAAAGGGTGTGCACATAGCTAACACTACTGCATACTATGCACTTAAAAACGGTTAAGATGGGGGCGCCCGGGTGGCTCAGTTGTTAAGCGGCTGCCTTCAGCTCAGGTCATGGTCCCAAGGTCCTGGGATGGAGCCCCGCATCGGGCTCCCCGCTCAGTGGGAAGCCTGCTTCTCCCTCTCCCACTCCTGCTTGTGTTCGCTCTCTCGCTACGTCTCTCTGTGTCAAATAAATAAATAAAATCTTTTTAAGAAATGGCTAAGATGGTAAATTTTATCTATTTCTTTCCCCACAATAAAAAAATATTGGTGCCCAGGTCACACAACCCAAAACAATGAAGTCATGTTTATAGAGAGGGACTCAGGCATTGCTATTTTCTTCTTTTTTTCATCTTCTCGGTGATTCCAATGTGCAGACAACTTTGAGAATCATGAGCCTAGCTAATGTTGAACCGACAGGACTGAATTTTAAAAAAAAATGTTAATAATGCCTGATCTGAGGCAGGGACCACCAAGTTACTGGGAGGCAAGATCATGGCCTTACTTTAGGTTTGTTGAGCAGAGGGGTTTCCAAGAGAAGATCCTGGACAGGCAGCTGGAAAGGTGGTTTGGGGGCTCAGAAAAGATATCTGGGAATGAGATGGAGATCCAAGAGCCATCAGAGAAAGAGAAATAAAAGCATTTAGGAAACAAGCATTTAATTTAAGAGGCAGGTAAAGGAAGAGGAGCTCAAAAAAGAGGAGCCAGAGAAGTAGCAGGAAAATCAGGAGCAAATGAGATCACAGGAGCCCAGGGAAGAGAGCATTTAACTTCCAACTCTTCTGGGTATGAGCCATATTGGTCCATGAGCAAGAGCCTCTATTTCCTCACATGTAGAATGGAAAGAATGAGGACCTCACTGGGCTGGCTGTGAGAATTTTGTGAAGTCACGTATATGAAGAGCTTAGCACAATACCCGACGCAGAGCACGCGCACCGTGCAAGCTTACGGACAAGAGGAGCCCACGGCTGGCAGGGTCATGTGCTGAGAAGAGACAGGGTAAGACCATGATTCAAAGTGCCCTCTGGCTTTAACAATGTGGAGGGTCCTGGTGACTTCAGGGGATTGAGGGAAGCAGATACCAGGCCAAGGAAGTGGAGACAGGATGCATGCAGCTTACTCTTTAAAAAGTGCACGAATGTGGCTTCTAGTTCTAAACCATCTAGCAGCCCCACCTCTGGTCTCTCCCACATTCTAATTCAAACATAAACGTACAGAAAGAGTTGAGAACCCAGAACGTGGCCATCACCTCGTCTTGCCGGCTGATTGCCAGAAGCGGGGAGTGGGTGGAGTGGCGTAGCTCCACCCGGGAGAACACCAGAGGAACTAGATTGAAAAGTGCAACTGTAGTGAACCCCCAGGCTACGCTGCCCACAGAGTGACCCTGCCTCCTATCCTAAAAATAACTTGAAAGATCTTTTATCCCTCCTCCCACTGTCTGACCCTTAAAAAAGGCAAGGTCTTTGTCCACTGGACAATGCACGGCCATCATTCTCCTGCATAGTTGCCCTGGAGGAAAAGTGTTCTTCCCTAACCCCCGGGAGTGCCTCTCCGCCTAAATCCACTTGGAGACGGTAGCTAGCAGAAAAGACGTGGGTTCAAGGGGGAAGGAATGAGGAAGCATCCCAGGAGGAGACACAGCCCCCTGCAGATACAGGCGGACAGCACAGATAGGAAGAGGCCAGGAATGTCATTTTTTGGAACTACATTTGTTGAAAGCATCAGAGGGCCAGGATACAGAGATAGGAGAAAGTTCCCATTTCAACCCCACAGAGATGTGTTAGATGAAAGCCTGATAAATCCTGAGAATGGAGCTGAAAACCGAGCCCAGGCACCTGCTCTCCCGCTGCAGATCAGTGAGGAAATTCGACCTGGGTCCAGGTGGGACCAAGAGCATGGCAGATGCTGCTGGAAAACCATTCAACAGCCATGTCCCCCTTCCTTGCCTGCAGAGCCCAACATTTGATTCAGGGTGTACTGTCTCCCCCACGGGACTCAGGTGAATACTGATTGTTCTAAGACATCTGTGTGCACTCATTTCCTGGACCAGTGATTGGGGTCGGGCTTGTAACCCAGTTCTGGCCAACCTACGGAGAAATCAGCTAAGGGGAGGGTGGATTCTAGGAAAGGTTTCTTGCTCTTAAATGATACCTACAGGGAAGAAACAGTTCTTCTTCTGCTCTGGGTGGTAAGGATGTGATGTCTGGAGCTGCTGCATCCAACTTGCCACCATAAGGGCACCAGCCTAATGTGATAAGGATCGCACAGTAGGAGGACAGAAAGAACCTGTGTCCTTGAAGACCCTGGCAAACTGCTGAAGTAACCATGCTCCACCGCCACCCATAGGTAAGCTAAGAAGGCATTTTTAGGGACCACCTGGGTGGCTCAGTCTGTTATGTGTCTAACTCTTTTTTTTTTTTTTAAGTGTCTAACTCTTGATTTTGGCTCAGGGTCATGATCTCAGGGTCATGATCTCAGGGTCATGAGCTCAAGCCCTGTGTGGGGCCCCATGCTCAGCACAGAATCTGCCTGGGATTCTCTCCCTCTCCCCCTGCCCCTGCCCCTGTTCTCTCTCTCTCTCTCTCAATAAATAAATGAAATCTTTTAAAAATCATTTTTAGGGACACCTGGGTGGCTCAGTCAGTGAAGCGGCTGCCTTCAGCTCAGGTCATGATCCTGGGGTGCTGGGATCAAGTCCCGCATTGGGCTCCTTTCTCAGCGGGGAGCCTGCTTCTCTCTGCCTCTGCCTGCCACTCTGCCAGCTTGTGCTCTCTCCCTCTCTCTCTTACAAATAAATACATAAAATCTTTTAAAAAGTTATTTTTAGTTGAACAGCAGCTGGATTGAGATTTATTATTACCTGTAGCTGGAACCCTTACAAACCAACCCGGGGACAAGTCACACATTGGGTTTTTTTGGCAGATGCTAGTTATCTCCTTGTTCAAGAACAAGGAGACAGAAAACACCAAGCAATTGGGCTTATGAAGAAAACCTTTCAGAATAAATGAAGAGTAAAATTATTCTGAAGCTCCAGCTCCAGGAGGAGCCGCTTCTTCCGAGGGATTTAGTGTGACAGAGAAACAAGTGAGCAATTGTCTGGCGTCTGCAAGGAGAGGAGAGAAAACACAGCCTCCCCAAAATGGGAACAGAAGGCCAGGAAGGGACGACAGGCAGCGGAGAAAAAAAGATGGGGGGGGTACAAGTGGAGAGGATGAGCGAGGCCTGTGCGGAAACCACAGGTGTGTTAGCAAACCCGAAATATTTAAAAGAAAAGGTGCTGCAAACGTAAGGAATTCTGACAGAATCACACGCAGGATGGGAACATCAGGTAGACAAGAAGAAGGCTGTAGAAATGAAGAGTAAGTTTACCTGATACACGGAGAGCCCAAGAGCAAAACTGCAGCATGGAAACAATAGACATTGCTTTCAAGGAGCCATGAAGTCATTAAAATGTTGACCCTGACTTTCACAACCAAGAAAACCTCAGTGGTGATTTTAGAAAGGAAAAGTTGTATCGACCTCTTTCTCTAAGCATGGAGCAGTAAAATCAGAAACAAAAAACCAAAAGCAAATCATCCAGAAATTGAAACACCTTCTTTAAAATAAATTCAGGCAAAACGGCTCTATGAGAAGAAAACCAAGGTCTAACTCTTCATGACCTTGAACCAGGCAGTGGTTTCTTAGGTAGGAAACCAAAGGCCCAGGCAACCCAAGATTTCACCCAAATGTAAAATTCGGAACTTCAAAAGACACAACTCAAAGTGAGAGACAGGTGTCTGCCGCCAGCAGGATTGGGGGGTGGGGCAAAGGTATGACTTCCAGTTATCAGATAAGTCAGTCCTGGGGTGCAATGTACAGCGTGGTGACTCTAGCGAACAATACCGTGTTGTGGGGTGCCTGAGTGGTTCCGTCGGTGCAGCATCTGCCTTAGGCTCAGGTCATGATCTCAGTGTCCTAGGATCGAGCCCCGTGTCGGGCTCCCTGCTTGTGCTCTCTCTCTCTTTTTTTAAGATTTTATTTATTTATTTGAGGAGAGGGAGAGAGAGACTGAGATAGGGAGAGAGAGCACAGCTGGGGGGAGAGAGAGAAGCAGGCTCCCCGCTGAGCAGGGAGCCCAATGTGGGGCTCGATCCCAGGACCCTGAGATCATGACCTGAGCCAAAGGCAGAGGCTTCAGTGACTGAGATACCCAGATGCCCCTAAATAAAATCTTTAAAAAAAAATACCATGTTGCATTTTTGACAGTTGCTAAGAGAGTAGACCCTAAAAGTTCTCAGCACAAGAAAAAAAATGTCTAACTATGTGTGGTGATGGATGTTAACTAGACTTCCTGTGGTTGCACAACATATACAAATACCAAATCACGATGTCGCACCCAACATGAATATTATAGGTCAATTATATCTCAGTTTTTTAAGAAAGTGACTGGTAATCCACAGAGTAGGAGAAAAATTTTGTGAGTCCTGTATCTGGTCAGGGTTGTTATGTGTTGAATTGTGTCTCCCAAAAAGAATGTTGAAGTCCCAGCCCCTCTAGAATGTGACTTCCTCTGGAACTAGGGTCTTCCCGATGGTGATCAAGTTCACATGAGGTCCCTCAGGTGGGCCCTCATCCACAGGAATGATGTCCTTTGGGAGAAGGGAAATGTGGACACAGAGGCAGTCCCTCACAGAGGGGAGACAAGATGAAGACATGCAGGGAGAAGAGGTCATGTGACTGAAATGAGTGTCTATGCGCTGAGGAGGAGCAGGGGCTGCCAGGAAACACAGGAGCCTAGAAGCAAGGAAGGCTCCCCCCCCAGAGCAGTCAGAGAGCTCCCGGCTCTCGCTCTCCGCTCTCCGCCACCTTGACTGCAGACTTCCCGCTTCCAGGAGTGTGAGACAGCACACTGCTTTGGTTTTAAGCCATCTTATGTTTGGTACTTTGTTACAGCAGTCTTAGAAAACTAGAAAGGCCTTAGAAAACTTAGAAAAATGCAAAGGCCTAATATCCAGAATGTATAGATTAAAAAAAAGAGAGAGAGAGCTCATAACTCAATGACAAAAAGAAAACCCAGCACACGAAAAGACGTTCAAGGTCACTAGTCAGGAAGGAGATGCAAACCCAAACCACAGGGAGATTCCACGTCACACCCACGAGGATGGTCATAACCAACAAAGACAAAAACCGGTGTGGACGACGAGGTGGAGAGACGGGAACCCTTGTGCCCCCCTGGCAGGAACGTCAGGGGGTGCCGCTGCTTTGGAAGACAGCGTGGCCATTCCGCAGAAAGTTCATCGGTTTCTTGAAAAGATGAAAAGCTGCCGTATGTTTTAGTCAGCTCAGGCTGATGTAACCAGACACTACAGACTCCGTGGCACAAACAACAAAAAAGGATTTTTTTCACAGTTCTAGAGGCTAGAACTCCTGGATCAAGACGTTTACAGATTCGTACCTGTAGTATTCTGGTGAGGATTCTCTTCCTGACTTGCAGACAGCTGTTTCTGGCTGTGTCCTGTCTTGGCCTTCCTTTTGAGTAGGCACAGAGAGAGCTTGGGAGGTCCGGTGTCTCTGCCCCTTCCGGAAGGATGCCAGTCCTATGGGCTGAGGGCCCCACCCTTATGATCTCATTAACCTTACTTCCTTAAAGGCCCTGTCTCCAAAGACAGTCATGTTGGGGGTTAGGGCTTCAGCCTATGAATTTGGGGGAGACACAATTCAGTCTATAGCTTCATAGGACCTAGCAGTTCCACTCCTGCGTTTACACTCAAAAGAACTGAAAACATGTTTCTGCCAAACCGTGTACGTGACTTTTCATAGTAGCATTATTCAAAATAGCCAAAAAGTAGAAAAACTGCCCATAAACTGATGAATGGATCAACAAAATTGTGGTATACAATGGAATATTACTAAGCCATATAAAGGATTGATGTAGTGATACACATTACAACAGGGACAAACCTTGAAAACATTATACTAAACAACAAAAAAAGGCAGACACAGAAGTCCACATAGTGTATAAGTCTATGTATATGAGATGCCCGGAATAGACAAGTCTATAGAGACAGAAAGTAGATTAGCGGTTACTAGGTGCTAGAGGGGGTGGGAGGAATGGGGAGTAACTACTAATAGGTTTCTCTTGGGGTGATGAGAATGTTCTGGAATTAAATAGGGTGGGTTGCATAACTATATAAATATATGAAAAAACACTGAATTGTACACTTTAAAAGGTAGGTGAAATTTAAGGGTATGTGAATATCTCCCCCCAAAACTGATCACACTAAGGATGTGTTGTATTAGGTATAAAAACATACCGGATGTGACCAAAGTTATACTCAGAGGAAAATTCATAGGCTTAAAATATGAAAACAAAACTAAGCACTGAACTCACCTATTAAAAGACTTCAGGAAAGCAAGAAGATGGTATCAATAAATGCAAAACCATAAAATAAGTGACAAATGTGCAGAACACTGGAACTGATAAATCCAAAAACTGATTCTTTATCATAACCAGCAAAATAAACATCTAGCAAGGATAACTAACTAAAAACAAATCTCAAGCATACAACATGAAGAAAGAAAACGAGTTAACTACAGATACTGAGGAAAGTCTTAAAATGTACATTTCCAGGTTACTGAATAAGAAAAAGATCATCAAAATATTTGCTACAAAAGTGCAAATTAGCAAAACTAATTCAGAAAATACGGAAAAGGTTGAGAATATCATTCAACTTTCCCCCAGAGAAGGTGCAGGGCCCCAAAAATGATTTTGCACACCTTCAAAGAATGGTAACTATGGTATTTAAACTGTTGCAGAACAGAAAAAAAGAAGAGATTTCTCCTGATGCCTTTTCCAAAGCCAGAAAAACTTGACAAAGAACACAATTTTTTTTAAAAAAAGCACTAATCTCTCTTGTAAATGTACATGGAAAAAAAAGAGTAAAATGTAAGCAAATTAATTCAGCAAAATATTAAAAGAATAATACACTCATATCCTGTAGGGTATAATCTGGGAATGCAAAAAGAGCTCACGTTGAAAAATCCATGAATAGAATTCATTGTGCCAATAGGTCAGAGGAGAAAAAAACGTGCGGTCATCTTGAAAGATGCTTAAGAAGCATTTTATAAAATTAACATGCACTCCTGATTTTTTTTTTAAGTTCAGTAAAAAGTGAAAGCATTATATGGCCAATGGGCTAAAGCACAGGGCTTCTACTTACTAGCCGGGTGACTTTAGACAATTCACTTGTGCTCTCAGGCCTCGGTCACATTATTTGAAAGATGATTATCATTCCATTTAAATGAATGAATGTAGAAAATCATACTGCACAGGGCCAATGCCAAACACAGAGCAGCACTCAATCAGTGGAAGCTTAGTATTTTTATTAGTAAAATGGAAACAGCATCTCCTCAACAGGATTTTTAAATCCAACTATATCAAAACAGGATTGTTAATACAAGACACCAGATAAAAATCTCATATCACATATATTATACAAAAGGGATTTTATAGTAGATGTTTCTAGATATGGATATAGAAATAGGAAAAAATGTGGAAGAATATACTCCAAGATATTAATGGTTGTATAGCTCTGGGTAACAGGATTATGGGTGCTTTTTTCTTTTCCTATATTGAACTTTTTTTAATGTAAATGCAATAGCAAATGTTAAGTCACAGTAGAGATAGTAAAAAAAAAAACAGAACAAAACTGTTACTCCAGAAACCCAGACAAATTGGAAATCTCTCCCAAAAGGCAGAGAAAATGGATTAAGAGCTAAAAATGATAAAGGGTGTGACAAGATTTGAGAATCAGAAAATAGATGTACAACCTAAGGCTTAGAGAGATTCTTAGAGAGATATTGAAGCTATCAGAAATTCTAGTCAAAGCAACAGAAAAAAAGTTCTTTCCCAGGAAGAAAACACTGTGTGCAGATCAAAAGTTTTGCTAAGTACCAGCCAAACTCAATGAAAAGAGATGAATATTGGTTAACTTTTATTTTCACTAGGAGGTGAAAGAATTATACAAATACACACGCCCAAGCTCCTTACACAAGAATAAAAGTTACCCTGGCCTCAGACCTCTCTGCAACTAGAACACTGGGAAGGAGAGTCACAAACCAGTCACTCTCAGAAAGGAAAAGGCCTGGAAACTCTACCACTCACTTATCTTTCTTGCAAAGGATACTTGAAGGATTACTTAAAGGTGTACCCCAGCTGGGTGAAAGACAGATGAAAAGTCAGTTTCAGGGTGCCTGGGTGGCTCAGTGGGTTAAAGCCTCTGCCTTCGGCTCAGGTCATGATCTCAGGGTCCTGGGATCGAGGCCCGCATCGGGCTGCCTGCTCAGCAGGGAGCCTGCTTCCCCCTTTCCCCCTTTCTCTCTGCCTACCTCTCTGCCTACTTGTAATCTCTCTGTCAAATGAACAAATAAAATCTTTAAAAAAAAAAAAAAAGGAAGAAAAGTCAGTTTCAGGAATGGGGAAAGTGTAGCACGAAAGGAGTGGAGGTCTTTATTTCCTCATCTCTAGTCCAGACTCAGAAAAGCGACCGCTCGGGGTTGGCCCGGGACTTCTGGCGTCCCTAGAGTCTGACCCTGCTGTGCCTCCTCGCTCTTTGCCCAGACCGGGGAAAAGGGTGGCCGGTGCGGCAGGGATGGAGGCTGGAGGACACACGACAGGAGCCCTCTTTCTGAGACAGGAGAGGAGGAGGGACGATTCTGCTCTTCCCGCTGAAATTTGCGGAAAGGGCGGGCAAAAGATCGGGGGCCGTCCGCCTCGTTCCCCGGGGAGAGCAGAGGCGGGCGGCTGCGAGCGGGGTGCGTGCGGGGAGCTGGGGCGCCCGGGGGCTCTCGCACACGCTCCCCCGAGACGCCCGCCACCGCTCCGGCCCAGCGGCACCGAGTCACCCGCGTCCTCAGTCCCCCCGCCCCCCGGGTCTCCGGGAAGGGCCGGGCCGTCGGCGGGGGTCCCCGCGGTCAGGGAGGTGGCGGGGGTCCCCCGGAGAGACGCGGGGCGCGCGATCGAAGCCCGGGGGGCGAGGGCGGCCGGCGCGGGGCG
>LNAC01000108.1:2967083-2999776 GCA_002007465.1 Ailurus styani
GGGCAGCGGGCGGGAGGGACGAGGCAGGGCGGCGTGGGGGCCAGCGCGCGGAGGAGGGGAGCGAGGGGAAGAGGATGAGGACGCACGACGGGGCACAGAGTGTGAGGGGCGGGAGTCCCCCTCCTGGCTGGGGCGCAGGGGGAGGTGACGGCGGGGGCGCGGGGCAGTCCACTCCGGGACCAGTCAAGCAGCCTGACCTCACCCCTCCATCTCCGGACTCTAGTCCTGGTTCTTCCAACCCCAGGCTCCACTCCCTCCGCCCCACGCTCCCCAGGGCAGAGCCCCTGCCCTCGGCAACCCCACCACCAGGCCTTTCCCGACTCCCCCCACCCCGCGAACGCTTCCGGGGGGCACTCACGGGTGCAGGAGGCCGAGGGCGGGTCGGTGGGCGAGCGCGCGTAGCTGTCCTGGCACGCGCAGAACGTGGAGGCGTTTTCCAGGGCCCGGCTGTGCTCCGGACACGGGGAGCAGAGCAGCCGGCGCGAGGACCACTTGTAAAACCCTGGGGGACAGGCTGCGGGGCGAAGCCGCGTGAGGAGGGGTCTCCTCCACAGCTCCTCTCTCCCTCACTTCCCTGCCTGCCCCATTAGGGTGAGTTTCTGCCCTGGAATTGTGCCCAGAAAGGGGGTCTTAGCTCTTCCAGCACTGCCCCTGACCCTTAGTAAGCGCTTACGGTGTGCCGAATACTATTTTACTTTTAGTAGTTCATTCAACCCTCCCAACAGCCTGTGAGGTATGTACTTTATCCTCATTTTTAAATTGAGGGAATTAAGGCTCAGAGAGGTTCAGTAGCTTGCGCGATGTCCCACAGCTGGTACATGGTGGGATTCCAACCCGAGCGGACACCATGCTACCCCCATGCCCATTGGAAGAAAAGAAGCCAAACTCTCCAGTCTTGATGTGAGGCCAGAAGAGAGGTGCCTCCAAGGGGTGTGTCACAGCTCCCCGGGGACGGACCCCCACACTCTCCTAGTTACACGCACACGCACGCGCACTCACACTGCTGTCGGACCCCATCCTCCCACCACTAGCATTTGGGGTTCATCATCACAGACCCTCAGCTGACACCCTTGGTTGCAGTTTGGAAGTGGAGCCGGCCAGGAGGGGAGCAGAGGGAGGAGGGTGAAATTTTCCCGGTTCTAGTCTTGACACCCCCTCAGGGACTTTGCTTCTCTGGCCTCACCCAGGACACCGGTTGTTGAGAGCACAGGCTTTTGTATCTGGACAACCTGGGTTTGCAGCTGGGTTATAGCACTAAGTTGCTGGTGGCCTCAGGCAGATTGCTTGACCTCTCTGAGCCTTACGTAGAATACCCACCTCAAAAAGGTTGGTGAGGGATTAGCTGAGATGAAGTGTAAGCTGCTTAACCAGCACAGACAACGTGTACACAGCAGTGGTAGTAATTACTTTTCCTCCACCACAGGCCTAAAGTGGAAACTGCTCAACACCCACCTGAACAATGTTCTCACCAGCTGGGCCAGGCGGGAAGGAGGCAGTGGCTCCTGGCCCTCCTCTGGGGGTTTGGGTGGGTCTCACCTTGTTCCCTGCCCCCACCCACCTGGCCTTCCTTCTAGTTTAGCTGGTTCTGGAAGGCTGGCTGCTCTCCAGCCCCAGGGAGACACGGTACAACAGAGGGGAGGCAGATGAACCCTCAGGAAGAATGTTCGGGCTGTGTGAGGAAGAGGGGAGTGGGCTGCGGGTCTCCATGATCTGGAAGCCTTTAGGCTTGGGAGGCTCCATCTTGCTTGGGCGGCAGAGCTTTGGGCAGGGCCTCTGGAGCCCCAGGGGCTTTGGAACTATCTGCCTTCAGAACAGAGCATGGGACTCACGAACGTGTCGTGGTCTGGCGGGCGGCCGCAGACCCCTGGGACTCAGCTGGCCTGGGTTCCCGTGTGGGCTCTGCCACTCCCTATGCCTCTCTGGCCTCAAGAAACCGTCGGTCAGGTGGGGATAATAACCTCGGCCTGCCAGCCTTCCTTGTGAAGTCAGAGCGGGGATCTGTTTGCAGGGTCTCACAGCGGTCGGGAAAAAGGACCAGAGGCTCCTTTCCTCTGTGTGTTTGGGGACACCTGTGGTCCCAGAAATGTGCCTCGAAGCAGAGACAGCAGTGGTTATCTCTACTTTGACAGGCTCTGCTTAGAAGAGGTTTGTGTGGAGGGGCAGACTCATGAAGCCTCCTGACCGCTGGCCCCTCCCTCTCTTCCTCAAGGTCAGAGTCAAGTGTCCAGAGATCACCTAGTTCAACTCCCCTGGCCCGGTCCTCCAGCAGCTTTCCTAGCAGGAGCTACAGTCTTTGCTCAGAAATGGGGAGTCCACCTTCTTCTGTGTCTCTGCTGAATGGTACTGGCAGTGAGAAAGGGCTTCCTTATGTTGAGTCCAAATTAGCCCCCCATCTGGAATACCCCCTCCTGCCACCCCTTCACCTCTGTGTGTCCTGCGGAGACTTAGAGAGCGTATCTGCTTGGGTCAACTCCCCAAGGCCAACCACCCACCTGCCACACTAAACTCTTCCTTTCACACTTCCGGCTCTTGTCCTATAATGTTTTACACTCCTTCTCTCCTTTTTTTTTTTTTTTTACAAATTTTTAGATTATTTTGATCCTTTTTAAAAAGATTTTATTTATTTATTTGACAGAGAGAGACACAGCAAGAGAGGGAACACAGGCAGGGGAGTGGAGCCCGGACTCAGGGCTCGTTCCCAAGACCCTAGGATCATGACCTGAGCCGAAGGCAGACACTTAACGACTGAGCCACCCAGGAGCCCCCACCCCTTCTCTCCTGGCAAACTCCTATGTTTCTCCAGACCCCAGCTCAAAATAATAATATCTCCCTTGTAAAGCACTCCCCAGCATTCTCTCCAGCTCGCTACACCTCAAGGCAGAGCTGACGCCATTACAAGTGGCTTTTGTCTAGTCTCAGCTTAAGTCAGAAGTGGGACTGGGTTTCTGAGTATGTAAGTGTGTGACTGCGTGATTGCCCACAATGTGTATCCAAACCGCCTCTTCCAGACCCTGATCCATTCACTGGATGATTTTTTTTTTAGCACCTACTGTGATCCAGCTGATCTGGAGCGAGGCTCTGGAGACAGACTGCGTGAAACAGACCAGGCTCCTACTGCCCGCCTCCCAGAGCCCTCCTCCCACCTCACAGGGACAGAGACGCTGTCAGTTGGTAATTCCCTCAAGTCTGGCCATCAAACCCACAAACTTCCATCTACACCCACCTTCCCTCTCCTCCTTCCTTCCAGGCCTAGATAAAGGGATGGGTCACCTCCTGTCGGAGGCCTCCAGCCCCTCCTCCTCCACTCTGAGTCCTGCCCCTTCTCTGCCTCCCAGACTATATTCCATCAGTCATATGGCTCCTAATTCTTACATCACGCCTTCTCTGCGGTTCTTCCCAGCGACAGAACAAGGGAGTGCTGCAATAAGAGTGACCCGTCTCAGTGCAGACAGTAAGAGCATTATCTATAGAATATCAGAAAACAATAAAACTGGGGCTCCTGGGTGGCTCAGTCGGTTAAGTGTCTGCCTTTGGCTCAGGTCATGATCCCAGGGTCCTAGGGTCGAGCCCCGTGTTGGGAATCCCCGCTCAGCGGGGTGCCTGCTTCTCCCTCTACACCGCACCCCCCTCCCTGTGAGTACACGCTCTCTCTCAAATAAATAAATAGAAATATATTTTAAAAAAACAATAAGGGGCGCCTGGGTGGTTCAGTGGGTTAAAGCCTCTGCCTTTGGCTCAGGTCATGATCTCAGGGTCCTGGGATCGAGCCCCGAGTCAGGCTCCCTGCTTAGCCTCTCTCTGCCTGCCTCTCAGCCTACTTGTGATCTCTGTCAAATAAATAAAATCTTTAAAAAATTTTAAAAAAATAAAAAAAACAATAAAACTGACTAAAACTGCCTGATCTTTATTAGCAGCAAGCATCAGCAATTCTAAACCATGTCAATAATAAAATACATCGCTCTGGGGCAGACTGCTCCCACCACACCCCACTTGGTACCCGCTGGCTCCTTCCTCGGCAGAAAAACAAGGCTCCTATCTACACCTCAAATCTTCTCTCAACCTAGTGTCCTCTTTAAGATACCACCCCCTGTCCTCGCCTTTCAAATCCAGCCTTCCAGGAGCGGTGCACAATCCCTGACTCTTGCTCCACATCTTCCTCCATCCCCCAACCTACTGCAGCCTTGTCTCTCTCTCTCTCTCTCTCTCTCTCTCTCTCTCCCTCTCCCTCTCCCTCTCCCTCTCCCTCTTCCTCTCCATTGCTCTCTCTCTCCATTGCTCTTGCCTGAGCCACCAAGCAGACACTGTCCATAGCTCGCCTACCTGAGTGCTCACCCACACTATAAGCTGGTCCTTCCTGGACCCCTCCATGTGTCCAGGCTGCCATGAGATCACACTTTCCTGGGCCTCCTCCAACCTCTGATTCTCCCTCAATGTCTTTTTATATGGGCTTCATTTCTTCTACGCCCTCTAAAATACTGCTGTTGTGTGAGACTCCATCACTGGCCCTCCTGCTTCTTACCTCACTTTGGTCAGTCCCGGCCACACCCCCAGCTTCAGGTAGTGCCTATGTCTCTGCTGCTGAGTTCCAGACTCGCTTTCTAGCTACCTCCCCTTGAACACACCACAGACATCACATTCGGTGTCCATCAGTGTCCCATGTTCTCTACCCCAGTGGATGATCCTCTGTCCACTCAATCCTCTAGGAGCATGCAAATCAAAAAGGACTCTTCTCTCCTCCCACATCACGTGGTCACCAGGGGCTGTGGATGTGTCTCATTTTCCCATCCATCCTCACGTCTCAGTGATCTCTGCCTCAGTTCAGACCTTGTGCTCTTTCTCCTGGACTACCATACCATCTTTTTCTGGCCTTTAATCCTTCCTTCCCCTGATCATTTCTTTGTAATTACAGCTCAAGTGATCTTTTGAAAATATAAATCTGAACATGTCAGACTCCTGCTTCAAATCCTCCACATCGGTCTATAGCATAAAGTCTAAGCTCTTTATTCTAATATTCAAGGTCCTTCATGATTTATTCCTGCCCCTCTCTAGCCCCATCACCCCTCACACCCTCAAAGCCGCCTGCTCTTAACCCCAATCATACTACATTCTCTCCTGCCTCCATGTTTCTATAGACAATCTCAACTGAGAATGCTTTTAGCTGCCTGGAAGAAAGGCCTTCTCACTGTCTCTCTCCACCCTTAGAATCGGCTTCTCCCTTCTCCAGGCTTCCTCAACTCTGTTCATATGTATCACACCTTAGGGTAACTACTCCTTCACCCAATACATTTTCACTGGGCACCTGCCATTTCCTGTTATGGACCCTGAGCCAACCATTGCCTGATGTCAGTTCCTGGTCCAGTGGTGGAAACACACATAAGTAGATCACTGCATACCATGGAGTGAATGCAGAAATAGAGGTTGCAGTCAATCGCACTTCAATTTAAAAAAAAAAAAAAAGCAAGAAGTAGAGGTTGCAATGGGTGTTGGAGAGCAGAAGTGAATCCTAACCCCAGCCGGAGAGTTCAGGAAGGCTCATGCCTCCAAATCCCTTACTAATCCACAAGTTTCCCCGAAGAAAGAGATGGTAACATCATCTAAATACATAAAATAAGCCCTCCTACATGCATTGGTAAGTTCTCAGTTCATATTGAATGGACGATTGAACAAAGGAAAGAGAGTAAGTTTAGTCATTTCTTTCTCTGTCTTCTCACCACTATATTAATTCCTCTGTTAGATTATATATCAACTTGTTGTGATTTTTCAATTTTTACATTTTTCATCTGTAGAGAGTCGGGACTATACCTGATTCATTTCTGTTGTCCTATCATCCACAGAGGGATGTAGCTTAGAAGAAGCATCCCTTGCTCTTTTTACATTAAGGGGATGCATCCGTACCCCATCCCTACCCTCAGTCCTCAGAGCCAGAGATCAGGGTGAAACGGAGAGGTCTGGTCCTGGTGCCCCACAGACCTGAGAACCCAACCAAACCTGCACGGTGACTCATCGTTCAGAGTTGGCTGGGATCTTAGTTGTCATCTAGTGCAAACACCCCCACCCCATCTCTCTCTCTCTCTGTCTCCAGCTCAAGAATCCCCCTGCCAGCCTCTGATTTGCATATCGCCTGTGAATGGGAGCTCACTCTTTATAATGTAAGCAATCCATTAGCTAGTAGAGGTGGGTGGTTGTATCCCAAGGGAGGCAGCATGGTGAAATAGAAAGAACTTGACGGGCAAATCTGGATTCAAATCCCCGTTCCCCATTTACCAGGTTTGCAAGTGAGGTCTTAATAATCTCTCTGAGCCTTTGTTTCCTCATCTGCGAAATAAGGATACTGACGACGTACTTTATTGCCGAGAATAAATGAGACGTCCTTTGTGAGGTGCTGATCATAGTGCCTGAAATGCAAGCCCCTAATGCCCCCCCTTATACGGAGTCAAATTTCCTTCCTAGTAACTTCACTCAACGGTCCTGGCTGGACTCACTGGAAAGCTCCAGAGAAGGTCAGGACTCTGGGCTCCACAGCCCACAGCTTCTCCATTCCCCCTCCCGCTTCCTTCATCTAGGGCACACTCTCGCCCCATCGCCACCTGCGCGCTACATTCCCACGCCACACACCCCCGTCCACCGAATACCTTCACAGATGTCACCACGTTCCTGGAATCCCGCACTGCAGCTACAGCGGCCCACGGGCACCAGCCACTCACCATCGGCGCCACAGTGCATGCGCGGGGGGCTGCCGGGCTCCCCTTCTGAGTGCGCCACGCACGTTCCCGTCACCTCCACCAGCGTGGAGAAGGCGCTCTCGGCTGCGGTGGCCGGGAACGCCGCCAGGCCCCGCACCGTGGCGCGGCACTGCTTGTAGTAGACGCGCACGGAGACCAGCGCCACGCACGCGCCCACGTCCTGAAAGGCCAGGTGGAAACCCCGCCGGCTGAGCGGACCGATCTCCCGCACCTCCGTGTTCAGCTTCATCTTGCGCTCGCCCAGGTCGCCCTGCGTGAAGCTCTCATCCGCCGCGATTGTATCGATCTTGCGGGGCCGGCTGCCACCTGGGCGGGGACGCCCGCGCCCCAGGTCAGCCTCTGTTTCCAGGTAGTAGACGTTGAAAGTCTCCTTGCAGGTGCCGGCGGCGCCCGGGATGCTGCTGCAGTCGCGCAGCGTGAACTGCAGCTCCACGAAGATGCGCTGCCCGCGGCCACGGCTGATCCAGCCAGTTTGCAACCAGTTGTCCTGGTTGGGCTCCAGCACGTTGCACACCTGGTATGTGCGGATGGGACGGTCATGCTCGTCCACGCCGCTGATCTCCTCCCACTGGGGAGGAGAACAAAGATGCGGGAAGCTCAGAGCCAAGGCGCCCCCAGGAGGTCGAGCCCTGGCGGTGACGAAAGCTGAAAACCCCCTTCCCCATCATCCCTCATTCTCCCTCCCCCCACCTCCGGCCCCTGAAATTATAAGATACAGAGCTGGGAGAGACGTTGGAGACAACGGAGCCCAATCCATAATTCTACAGGTGGGGAAACTGAGACTCCAGAGGGAGAGAGAGATTTGACTGGATATGAACGTGAGAGTTGGGAATGGTGCCTGAAGTCTCCTGGTTCTCCACCAGGTGCCCATTCAGGGACCAGGCTGCAGTCACACAGCCACATCTCCCTAGTTTCCAAGCCTCTTATAGGATTTTAAATCTTGCTTGTTCTGTCAACGCATCAATCAACAACACTGCTTAGAGGGTCTACTACATGCAAGCATTGTCCAGCATTGAGTCATCTAGATGATACATTTATGTTGCTAGACACAGCTAGTTTACCCCTCACTATCTTTTTTTTTTTTCATTTTCTTTCCTTCTTGGACTAACTAAAGACTCAACGTTTTCTAGTAGGCCACTCTGGCTTGAAGGCAGTGCTGCTGAAGACCACGTGCTCTGAGGAGAATCTTGTGCTGCTGTAACCACAAGGAGCAAAAGGATTTGAGTCCCAGACCACCAGAAGGTTCCTGGGACAGGAGAAGAAAGGTTACACTTACCCCATTACTTGGTAGTGCAGTCCAGCCCAGCTCAGCTTGGGAGGCTTTGGAATCCAGGAGGATGACTAGGGAGAAGGAAGAACAGAGATGTCAGAAAACCAGAAGGTCAGGAAGGTGGAAAGGACCCTTTTGTGAGTTCACTGTAAATTTGCTGAGGGGATAGAGACAAATTTTTCTTTGCTGAGGGGACAGAGACATATCTTCCCATGAGGGGGTGGGGTGTGAGTATCTCAAGTCCAGAAAGAGGTAACCACAATGATTAGGGAAGGAGCCTGTATTAGTTTCCTGTAGCTGCTGTAACAAATCATCACAAACTCAGTGGCTTCAAAAACAGTAACTTATTCTTTTACAATTCTGGAGGTCAGAGGTTGGAAATCAGCTTCATTGGTCTAAAGTCGGGGTGTCAGCAGGACTGGCTCCATCTGTAGGTTCAGAGGGGAGAATCCGTTTCCACTGGAATTTTTCAGCTTCTACTACTCTCCTAGGTTCCTTGACTTGTGGCCACCTCCTCCATCTTCAAATTACATCTCTCTAATCTCCTTCAGTGATCAAGTTGCTTTCTCCTTTGGCTCTGACTCCTCCTGCATCCTCTTATAAGGACCATTGTGATTACATCGGGGCTATCCAAATAATCCATGATAACTTCTCCATCTCAGGATCGCTACCCATATCTGCGAAGTCTTTTGCCATTTATTTTTTTTTAAAGATTTTATTTATTTATGACAGAGAGAGATTACAAGTAGGCAGAGAGAGGAGGAAGCAGGCTCCCTGCTGAGCAGAGAGCCCGATGCGGGCCTCGATCCCAGGACCCTGAGATCATGACCTGAGCCGAAGGCAGAGGCTTTAACCCACTGAGCCACCCAGGCGCCCAGTCTTTTGCCATTTAGAATAACATTCACAGGTTCTGGGGATTAGGGTGTGGACATATTTGGGGAGTCATTATTCAGCCTGCCACAAAGTTCATGGAAGTACTCTAAGATTGTCTCTAAGATGGGGGTGGTGGTGTCAGTGAGCCCCGCACCCACCTTCCTAGGCTCCCTAAATTACAACTAGAGTGCCAAGAGGGAGAAGGTGAATGTATTAAAGGATTTCTGCGTACATCCTGAATTCACTCATACTCAGGAGGTCTTCTGAGGTCTGAAGTCACCAGGGATGGAAGAGACTTGAACCTTTTTAGTTTGACTTCCAGGGGCTCTGCGGAAAATGAGTTAAGAGACTCTTCGAGCAGCAGGAGAAATAAAAATCTCTTCTCTCCTCTGCTATCAGTGCCAATCCCAAAGAAGCCCTGGTCTGGACAGCACAACAGCAGCTCAGAGGCAGGAACCCAGGCTATCCTGAAGTCTTGGAAGATTACAAAGCTGGAGCTTAAACAAGGGGGCGGGGCTCCAAGGTGAGGGTCTCTAAGAGGGTTGGCTCCAGAGGCATCGGGACTGTAAGCAGGACCGCCGACAGCTTTCCCGATTGGGGTATAACTGACAGCACATCGGAACTACATACTGGAAAGCCTCAGAAATCCTGCGCACCAACCCCCCGGTCAGCGCTTCAGATTCCAGCTCCTCAGGATTCCGCACCTGGATATGACGCCTCTGGACTCAGTTCAGTGTGCAGCTCCCCCAAATCCAGAATCAGAGGCAAGGCGCGGGCTCTGGTACCGCAGGCATCCCCAAGCTCAGCAACGCGGACCGCGTCGGGTAGCCTACGCTCCAAATTCAGCACTGCGGACAGTTCCCTCACCAGCACGTCGGGCTCCTCTCGGCCCCAGCCACCCCTTCCCCACCAGCGCGCCCCACCTCCTGTCTCGCTATTCGGGCTCCATCTCGTCGTCCCGTACTTCGATCTCACCTCCACATCTTCCTGTCTCCTCTGCTCTCTTCATCTCCCCGCCCCCACACCTCCCACCTCCAGTCGCTCAGCCTGTCCGTCTCACCGGCCCCTGAACCGCCGCCTCTGGCTCCCACGGTTCCTGGGCTCTTTCTTCCCCAGCCTCCCAGGTCTCTAGCCCGATCTCCTCAATGCCCCTCTCTTTTCCATTGCTTAGCTGCCGTTTTCTCTGTCTCTTTAGTTCTTTGCTTCCCGCTGCCCGCTTGCTTCAAATCCCAATACAGACTCCAGTCTCTCTATACGACTCCTTCCCTCAAAACCCCAGTTCTCCAGCCCCTTATCTTCTGGCATCCCAAGCTCCAAGAACAGCCACCAGTCTCCTCACCTTCCTCAGCGGTCCCGGGCCTCCCTGGACCCAAAAGCAACGCCAGACAGAGCGGCATCAGGCAGACGAACAGGCGCAGCGGATGTGGGCCGGCGCCGGTCTCCATGGTCCGCAGACCGAGCTGTCAGTGCGGCGGCGGCTCAAGCCGCGCCAGCCCCAGCACCGCTGAGCAGTGCCCCCAGACCCTAGCGCCTGCTGGGGGCGGGATCTCGCTGGTTACCATCATCCACGGGGACCAATCACTAGGCACCGCCGCGGGAGGTCCACCAATCCTCGCCAGCAGAAGGTGGAGGGGTGGAGTTTCATAGGCCAGGGGCGGAACAGCTAAATGGAGGGGGGAAGGAAGGGGTCCCGCCAGTCTCCAAACGTGGGGGTGGGGCAGCGCTGAGCGCTGGCCTGGCTCCTGGGGAGGAAGATGAGCCGGCGACGATGGCCCAGAGCGCAAAACCTTAGCCTCTCATCCCTGAGAAGTAGACAATGTGGGCGTGGCTTGAGGAGGGGTGAACCTCGGGGAGGCAGCGACACTTGCAGCCTCTGAGCTAGCCTGGAAGCTCCCTTGTTCCCAGGACTTGCAAGGGATTTTGAAGCCTGATGTCCTAACCCCAAGCTCTGGGGAGTTCCTCTATCTCCCAGCTCTTGGCTTCTTCCTATGTCTGCGTCTCCCGGCGTCTCCTAGCTCGATCCCGCCCCCTTCTCTCCCCGCCCTCCAAGCACGCACACACACACACACACACACACACACACACACACACACACACACCCCACACACACCGGCTGGAGGAAGGGGCTAAGCCCGACCCTGGGAGCTACTCGAGAAAGGAGAGCGAAGTGGGAGACGGAGTCCCACCCTACCAGCAGCGCTTACGAGGTTGGGAAAACATGTGGACGCCTAGATGGGGTTGGTGGTAGATTTTGCGTGAACGATTGGTTCTCGGGTTCTCGCTCTTGCTGCCGGGACACAGGCAGCACTCTGCACAACTACCCTTTCCCCCGGTCTGCTCAGAGCCTGGAGTTCCCCCCCTTTGGCAATCCCTCTCCGCCCATCCCAGGGGAATGGTGAGGAGCTCAGCAGCCGGGATTCCGAGGCGTCTGCGAGACAGGCGGACCAAGCCTCACAGAGTTCAACCAGCGCTGGAGAAGCTGCAAGGAAACGTGGAACACGACCTCTGTCTAGTGAAGGTCATTTATGAGCAAGCTGAGGGTTTAAGGCGTTGGTGGTGGGAAGGGCTGAAACCCTCCAGGACGAGGGAGGCGGCTATTGAGCGCCACCATCTGGGCTGAACTTGAGCAGACAAAGCTCCACCCACCCTGTAGCTTTTCAGTGTTTTCTTGGGGGAACCAACCCTTCTGCTTTTGGAAGCTAAAGTACCTGGAGAACCCTTGAAAATCATTGAGTCCTGTGTCTACATGACCTGCGTGGCTTGACTGTGCATTTTGTATATATGTGTTCCCTATCCTCCCAACTAACACTCCCCGAGCGCTGTGCTCTGTGCTGAAAATATCTGGGTGACTCTGTCTCTGCCACAGTCCATACCTCCTTGAGCACCAAGAATAATGAAATTATTCTACGTGGCATCGTAGAATACTGGTCATTTACAAGCTGCTTTCATGTGTCATTCGGTGCGTGCGTGCGTGTGTGTGTGTGTGTACGTGCCCCTAGTATGTGTATATGCACACTTGGTCGCTCACAGACATACTTGCTGGACAGCAGCAGTAGGAGGAGTGGCTGGGAGGAGTCGGACTCCTTTGTCGGTAGAAAGAAAGGTTATCAGGAGGGGCTGGGGCTCAGACACCGCAGGAGACTGAAGCCTGCTGAGGAAGCAGAAGGAGGTGTGGCATCTGGCAGGTTCTTGGATGCAGGCGGGGTCTTCAAAATCAGATCTACCTGAAGAAGGGCTCATACACACACACTCCCACCTCTTTCCATCTTCATTCTTCTCACGCTGGGTTTTCCCCTCCCCCTCTACCCCCAGCGTTGGGAGTTGGTATTTTTAGAAGCTGCTTAGAGACCCAGGACTCCTTTCATTTCAAAATGAGTACTCACTCTATTACGCCTCACCCTTCTCTTCAAAACAAGGTCCCATCCCCTATGCAGTCTTAAGGGGCCAGTCATGGCTTCTTACCTGAGCTCCAGGGACTTCAGCCCAGAGGTTCTGACCCTTATGTGCTAACACAAAATGCAAACTCCTTGTGAGCCTTGGAAGGATCTTTCAGGAGCTAAGCATATGGGGGAAATTATCTGGGGAAAACCATATAGAATGCCCCAACAAACCTCTGGCTGTCAGGAGTCTGGTTCCCACTCCACCACCACACATACACGCAAGCTCCTTGGGTCTTGTGGAAATTGCAGATTGAGATCTTAGCAATGGGGGAAAGAAGAGGAAAAGAATTGAAACAATCCTTTTCTTTCTTCCTCTGAACAATTCATTTATAATAAAACCAGAACGGAGAACCCTCAGTGTATGAGGATGTATGCAAATCAGCAAGACCTTAAGAGTTACTCCAAGGTAAACTCCACTCTACCAGGTGACTGTGGAATAGACACCTAAGTGAAGATACTCAAAAGGACCTTAGAAGGAAACTAAGCCATGGCTTACTGTGAACGTTAGGTGCTGGGGTCCAGTCAACTAAGAGCTAAGTTAGATCCTTTCCTGGAATAGCGAGCTTGAGAGTCAGATGGGGGTGGGGTTTTGGCGAGGTGCTGAACTGTGAGACTGTGAGCCAGAGGGCAGATCTCAGCCTTTTAAATTTTTCTGTCCATGGTGCTGAACCCACTAAAGTCTGGACCCTCCATTTTCAACCAGACCTGGGACCTCTCCCTTGCCAGGACTTGCTGCATGTTCCTCCAGCCTGTAACCCAGATCCAGCCATGTGAGGCTTCAGAAGACAAGCAGCTTTACTCCATGGGGTAGGAGTGGAGGGGCCTGGAACCCGTCTGGAGACTCCTATTTTCTCTTCTACTTCTCCCAAAGCCCATATGAGGTAGTATAGAAAGGATCCTTCTCTCTTCTTCTACTTCACAATCTGCAGAATGATGCAGAGAACACCTACTGGAGTTGAGCAGCTTAACTCAACATCCAAATATTTAGAAGTGATCTTCCGAGGAGCAGATCCAACTTTAGTGCATCTCCAAGCTACTGGAAGTTACAAATTAAGGGGCTGAAAATTTTATCTTTTCCTTTTGCACAAATCCAGAAAGTACTTTCATCCTGGCTGAACAGAAAAGACTATCTCCTCCATGGAGAAGACTAAGATTGCTGCAGGGAAATCAGGGTCAAGCCCTGTCTTCAACAAAGAAGACAAGGAGGGAGCAAAGAACACTGGTGAGCACTACTGCTCAAAGGGACATTTCCAACTTGTCTCTTTCCTACTCCATTCTATCCCCTACTCCTAAGCTTAAGAAAAAATAAACACACCCAAGGTGAATTGTTTTCTAGGACAATACACTCACAGGCAAAGTTAAGATGGAGGTTATATACAAATGTTTGTATTGTATTTTTCTAAAATAAAGGAAATATAAAACAATTTATTGACTTTGAAAATTAAGCAGCAAAGACCTTTCATTATCAAACACAACCATTTAGACTTTATGATGCTCTACTTTCTCCTCTGTGGAATAAGAATGAAAACATTTCAGAGTTATTGTGAAGTCAGAATATAATTTATTTGTATGGCCCAACACACAGCATTTGGCACGTTGTTCTGGTATAATTTATTATTTAACCTCATGGTTAATTAAGGTGAAAACAGAAAGAAAAAAGGAAAGGATGAAGGAAGGTTAGGTGGTGAGATAGGAGGAGAGAGAGGTAGAATTAGAGAGAGAGTCATAGAGGAAAATAATGAAGGATAAAGAAGGAGACAGTCTGTTGAGATGAATGTGGCTAGAAAGCACAAGAGCCTGAAAGAAATGTGCTTGAACAGACAGGAGTGTCATGAGGGCAGGCTGGCTGGCCAGCTGCCAAGTGACCTCAGAGGTAACACTTACCTTCGTGAATTAATCATGGTCCAGGATCATCAACTTGACTTTAGCAGCATTAAGGAAGAACCTATGTGTTGGAAGGTTGGAAAGTAGATTGTAACTAACTCAGCTCTGATCCTGCTATCTGAGCCAAAGAACCAATGAATTAATACTCAGTGAGAAATGGAACTGCCAAAGGAGTCAGAAGTCTCACGTTGCCATGTCCAGCAAATTCGTCCCTTGTAAGAAAATATGCACAGGAAGCCAATTTATTATGTGAAGCCTGCTTTGAGAGTTTAAGGGGAAGCAGTTGGATGGTTTAAATATTTGATGGCATCAGGCCCTGGTAGTCTTGTGCCTCCAAATTCCCAGTAGGGATAAACCTTCCAGTGGCACCTCAGTGACTGTACTAAGGGCCAGGGCTTGGAATGGGATCTATCAACAAAGGCTTCTCTGACTTACTTTAAAATCATAATTTCATTTCTGAGGAGCTCATTTTAAGATTGAAGCAGCCCTTTTAAATGTAAGTGACCAGAGTAATATAAACTCATAAAGGTTTTATAAGTAAAAAGCAAAAATATCCATAAGGATATCCAAAAGTAAAGATATACCACCCCCATATAGTCCCATTTCAAATTTTAAACCTGTTAACAGATTGATATGTACCCTTCCTGATATTTTCTATGAACACACACACACACACACACACACACACACACACACACACACACACACCCCTTACAGAAAATGAATATATTGGTTAGTGAGGTAAACACTGTTGATTATCCAGTATCTTTTCCCTTTCATATTTTTCATTACTGAGAAAACCTCAATTTTGTTTGGATGTTCACAGTCCTTTGCTCAGAGAAGATAACCCTCTCTCCTAGTTCAGGGATGAATAAAGATTGTTATTGACTAATCACTGTCATCCCACTCCATGTGCCAAGGTTGCCATAGGCATGGGTATGTGATACAACCCTGGCCTTCTGAACTAGGGATTCTAGAAAAGGTTTTCTCTCCTAATAAAAAGAATTGTGTAGGGGTGTCTTGGTGACTGAGTTGGTTAAACACTGGGATTGTGGTAAAGTATTAGCTGATCACCAAATCTGGATATTCTAAAAAGGAATGCAGTTGAGATCCTAGAACTAAAAAATACTATAACAGCATGTAACACAATAGATGGATCTAACATAAGATTAGACACAATAAATCCTAGGATTAATAAGCTGGAAGATCAGTCAGTATAAAATATCCATACTGAAGTGTGTGGAGAGAGAAAAGAATATAAAATTATAGATAAGAGACTAGGAGACATATGGGACATGTTGAATAAGCCTAAGTATATGGAAATGGAAAGAGAGAAGAGAGAACGGGAAAGAAGAAATATCTGAAGAGAGGGTAATTGAAAAATTTCTAAAACTGATGAAAGACATCAAGACATATACTCAAGAAGTGTCATCGATCCCAAGCAGGATTAATGCAAAGAAAACAACACCTAAACACCTTATAATAAAACTGCTAAAAACCAAAGACAAAGAAAATAAAACCTAAAAGTAGCTTGAGTGACAAAAAAAACCACACATTACCTTCAAAGGAAGAACATTGAGAGTAACAACTGACTCCCCAACATAAATGATAAAATCAAGAAAATGATGGAATGGCATCTTTAAAGTGCTGAAAGAAAATATGGTTAATCTAAAATTCTATACCCAGTGAAAATATCCTTCAAAAATGAAAGAAAAATACATGTTTTCAAATAATCAAAACCTGAGAAAAATTTTTCATCCATAGATCCACACTAAAAGAAATACTAAGGGGACTTTTTCAAGCAGAATGAAAATAAACCAAAAGAAAGTATGACTCTGCAGGAAGAAATAAAGAGCAACAGAAAAGAATAAACATATGGGTTTATCCTTTACCCATATGAGCAATGACTGTATAAAGCAATAATATCTTGTGGAGTTTTAAGCATACGTAAAATTAACCCACACCACAGAAATAGTACACACTGTGGGAACAGGTGAATAGAGTTAACATATTTTAAGATACTTGCATTGTTCAGGAAGTGGTGAAAGAATTAATTTACATTAAACTTAAACAAGTCAAGAATACATGCTATAATCAGCATGGTAATCATGGAAAAATAGTAAATATATATATTACTAAAAAGCTACTGTAGGGCAATAATGGAATAATAAAACCAAACCCAAAAAAAGGTGTTTTTTTTTAAAGATTTGATACATAGAGAAAGCTCAAGCAGGGGGAACAGCAAGCAGAGGAAGAGAGAGAAACAGGGTCCTGCCCAGCAAGGAGCTGGATGGGATGCGGGGCTCCATCCCAGGACCCTGGGATCATGACCGGAGCCAAAGGCAGACGCTTAACCAACTGAGCCACTCAGGTGCCCCACAAAAAAAGGTTTATAGGATGATAGGAAAAAGGAACATAGAACATGTGGGAGAAAAAGAAAACAAATACTATAATATCTTGAAACTCAAATGTATAAATAGCTATTAAATATAAGTGAAGTAAATACCCTATTAA
The DNA here is from genome assembly GCA_002007465.1 of Ailurus styani. Lineage (NCBI taxonomy): Eukaryota > Metazoa > Chordata > Mammalia > Carnivora > Ailuridae > Ailurus > Ailurus styani. The sequence goes on from LNAC01000108.1 coordinate 2,983,808, forward strand.
AAAACAAAAATTGTCAAATTGTTTTTTAGAAAGCAACTCTATACTGCTTTAAAAAAATCATATACATAGGGGTTCCTGGGTGGCTCAGTTGGTTGGGCATTGGACTCTTGATTTTGGCTTAGGTCATGATCTAAAGATCATGAGATCGAGTCCTGTGTTGGACTCCGTGTGGGGTACGGAGCCTGCTTGAGATTATCTCTCTCCCTCTCCCTCTGCCCCTACACACCCCCTTTCTCTCCACTCTAAAAACAAGCAAACAAACAAAAACCAAAAATTCTTACATATAAGGATTTGGATATGTTAAAGACATGTTATACAAACAGTAACTAAAAGACAATCAATGAAGTAAAAGTATTATACGAATTAGACTTTAAGGCAAAAAGCATTATTAAATGCTATATGATGAATAAAATGTCAATGACTAGGAAGATATAACAATTCTAACTTTATTTACACCTAGTAACATAGCCTTAAAATATATAAAAGCACAACACACCACACCTCCACACCTGCAGTATAAAAACTGATTCTTGGGAATCCAGGAAAAGAGATTTTGGGCAAAAGAATGAACATGGAAGACAAGGTGTACCCAGTGATATGAACATAGCACAAGAGTATCACTCAGCATTATCAACTGTAGCCCAAATGTCCATCAACAGATGAATGGATAAAGAAGATGTGGTATATCTACAATGGAATATTACTCAGCCATCAAAAAGAATGAAATCTTGCCATTTGCAACAATGTGGATGGAAGTAGAGTGTCTTATGCTAAGCAAAATAAGTCAGTCATAGAAAGACAAATACCGTATGATCTCACTCATATGTGGAATTTAAGCAAGAAAACAGATGAACATATGGGAAGGGGGGAAAGAAAAAAAGGAGAGAGGGAAACAAGCCATAAGCAACTCTTAACAATACAGAACAAACGGAGGGTTGATGGAGGAAGGTTGGTGAGGGATGGGCTAGATGGGTGTTGGGGATAAAGGAGGGCACTTGTTATGATGAGTGCTGGGTGTTTTATGTAAGTAATGAATCACTAAATTCTACTCCAGAAAACAATATTGCACTGTATGCTAAATTTAAATTGAAAACTTCAAATCACAATATAAGTTAAAAAATAAAATGAATAAAAATAAAGAAAAAGATAAATAGTAGAAAAAAAAGAATATCACTTAGTGTAATTAACTGCTTGCTGCTATAACAGACAAATCCCCCCCAAATTTCAATGACCTAATTCAACGAATTTATTTTTAGCTTTCATTACATATTCACTGTGGCTTAGTAGGGACTCTGCTTCATTCACCATCCTCAGGGGGAAGAAACTGAGAGAAGCTTTAACATGTTGACCCTGTAGAATCAGGAACATGTAATGGGGGAAGAGGAAGGTGTATAAGACACGCAAAATTCTTTTTTTAAAGGTTTTATTTATTTATTTGACACAGAGAGAGCACAAGTAGGGGGAGCAGGAGAATGAGAAGCAGGCTTCCCACTGAACAGGGAGCCAGATGCGGGGCTCTATCCCAGGACCCTGGGATCATGACCTGAGCTGAAGGCAGACACAACTGACTAAGCCACCCAGGCGCCCCAAGACACATAAAGTTCTTAACTATATCACCTCAGAAGTAACACAAGTCATTTCTGCCCAAAGTTCATTGGCTAGGTCCATTCACATGGCTCTATTCTTATTTCAAGGAGAATGGGAAATGTAGGGGAACATATGGAATATTTGGTGGACACACTGTTACAGGAATTTACCAGCTCCTTAGAGGAAAATACAGTCAACCCTTGAACATGCTGGCATAAGGGATGTCAGCCCCTTGTACCATTGAAAATCTGTGTATAACTCTTGACCAAAAACTTAACTAATAGCATACTATTGACCAGAAGCCTTACCAATAACACAACCTGTATTTTTTTAAAGATTAATGTATTTATTTTAGAGAGGGGAAGGGGCAGAGGGAGAGGAAGGAAGAGCCCCAAGCTGACTCCACACTGAGCGTGGAGCCCATTGTGGGGCTTGATCCCACCACCCTGAGATCAGGACCTGAGCCAAAACCAAGAGTCAGGTACTTAACTGACTGCACCACCCAGGGGCCCTAACACAAACTGTTGATTAACACATATTTTGTATGTTATATGTATTATATACTGTATTTTTTTCAATAAAGTAAGCTAGAGGAAAGAAATGTTATTAAGGAAATCATAAGAGGGTGCCTGGGTGGCTCAGTGGGTTAAAGCCTCTGCTTTCGGCTCAGGTCATGATCTCAGCGTCCTGGGATCGAGGCCCGCATCGGGCTCTCTGCTCAGCAGGGAGCCTGCTTCCTCCTCTCCCTGTCTCTCTGCCTGCCTCTCTGCCTACTTGTGATCTCTCTCTCTGTGTCAAATAAATAAATAAAATCTAAAAAAAAAATCATAAGAAAGAGAAAATACATTTATAGAACTGTACTATATTTATTGATACTGTAAGTTTATGTTGTTTACAAGACAAATCATCTGTCAGTACCCATATCCATATCCTATTATATGATACAAACACCGTAGATATTGTATGTTTTACTAACATTAGACATCAAAAATGAAAAGAATGTGAAAAAGACATTCATATTTATTTACAGGTATAATGATTCATGCATTGATAATGAAGAAACAGCAATATGATTGCTTCATGGTAGCCTCGCCTATACACAATGAATGAATCATTATAAAATTTTTGTGGCATACAGTATCACAGTCATATTCATAATACAGTATTGGACACACTGTTACATTTTTAAAAATCCACTTACCTATGATGATAAGCTGAAATGCAGTTTCTCCAGTTACAAGAGAGAGAAAGGCATACTGTACAACAATGTAATTCTTTGAAAGCAAAGTTATAAAACAGTGAGGAAAATGAACACGTTACTAATTGTATATTAAACATCACTGGTCATATGCCTCCATAAGGATAGGCCATCCACTTCCACACAAGTCTTGCACGCAGAGTTCTACGTGACAAATACTTAGGTGATGATGGTGATAATGACACAAAAATCAAGCATATGATTTCATTCCAAAAATATCTACGACAAGAAGGAGAGAGAAGATTCTCTCCTGTCTTACAGTTAATAGATGTTCACATGAAGACACACACATGCACACAACAGGTCAGCTTATTAACTATGTATCATGATGATTATTTGTTATTCATGAAGTGGAAGTGGATCATCATAAAGGGCTTCATCTTCATGGCCTTCATGTTGAGTAGGCTGGAGAGAGGAGCGGGAGGAGGAGGAGGGGTTGGTCTGCTGTCTCAGAGGTGGCAGAGATGGAAGGGGTGGAGGAGGTGGAATGGGATGCAGGAGAGACGGGCACGCTCTGGGCAACTTTGTGGAAACACATAGTAATTTCTGTCTAAGCCTTTTTTTGCCTTTTCATGTCTCTAAAAATGTTTCTGTATGGTACCAATCCTTCTTCCACCCTTCGCTTTGGTTTCAGTGCCGGGATCATAGAAGGATCCATGTCATAAAAGAAGTCAAAAGCCGCCTTAAATAATCGAGCCCTTCTGCCAGATTGTCTAATGTCTGTTGATTTTTGGCACTGCTTCTTCTATGTCTTCCTCATTGTCTGGACCTGGTTTGGAAGTATTCATCTGCATCGAGTCATCTTCTGTTAATTCTTCCGGTGTGGTGTCTTGAATTTCTCCAAGATCTACATGTTTAAATCCTTTACCCCTCACCTTTTTTTTTGCCATATTCGCAATCTTTTTTTTAAATATTTTATTTATTTACTTGAAAGAGGGAGCGAGAGAGAGCATAAGCAGGGGGAGAGAGGAGAGAGAGAAGAAGACTCCCCGCTGAGCAGGGATCCTGATGCAGGGCTCAGTCCCAGGACCTGAGTTGAAGGCAGATGCTTAACCTAAGGAGCCACACATGTGCCCCTGCCATATTCACAATCTTTTTCAAGATTTCCTTGACTGGCTCTCTTGTAAATCTTGTGAAGTTATATAAAACATCTGGACACAGTTTTCTCCACCAGGAATTTATTGTTTCAGGTTTGATGGCGTTCATGGCTTTTCAGTAACAGGGATCTATAGTGATGTAACCCCTTCCAGACTTCCATGACATTCTCTTCCTTGGGGCTCTCTTCCCTAGCACTGACAATTCTTTCTGTAGGGTACCATGTGTAATCAGCCTTAAAGGTCCTTATGACTCCCTGATGTAGAGGCTGAATTCAAGATGTTGTGTTTGGTGGCAAGTACACCCCTCGAATGCCTTTGGCACGAACTCATGGGGTTTGGGTGACCAGGGGCATTGTCCAATATAAAAAAAACTTTAAAAAGGCAGTCCTACTGGCAAGACACTTCCTGACAATACATCAATGAAACCAATTCAGAAAAGGTGTTCTCATTGTCCATGCTTTCTTATTATACAATGAAAAGACTAGCAACCAGGGTTTATCTTTTTCCTTCAAGGCTCAGGGGTTAGCAGCTTTATATAGGAAGGCAGTCCTGATCACAAACCTAACTGCATTTGCACAAAACAGCAGAGTTGACCTATCCCTTTCTGCCTTAAATCCTGGTGCTTGCTTCACTTTCTTACTAATAAATGTCCTTCATGGATTTTTCCCCCCAGAATAGAGCACTTTCATCTACATTAAAAACCTGTTCAGACAGATACCGTTTCTTCTCAATGGTTTTCCTAATGGCATCTGGAAACTTGTCTGCTGCCTCTTGGTTGGCAGACGCTGCTTCTCCTTTTATCTTGACATTTTTAGAGCCAAACCTCTTCCTAAAATTATCAAACCATCCTTTGCTGGCATTAAAATCTCCAACTTAAGATCCTTCACCTTTCTTTTGCTTCGAGTTGTCATATAATGACTTCACTTTTTTCAAATCATATTAGAGTCTATAGGTACAACTTTCTTACAGCAATCCTGCACCCACATAAAAGCTGCATTTTCAATATAAGATAAAAAGGTACTTTGCAAGAAATGCAAGTTTTTTGTGCTTGCTGGCACAGCTGCAGCAATGGCTTCACAAATTTCCTTTCCTTTTTTTTTCTTTACAAGAGTATTTACAGTGGATTCATTTATCTTGAAATGGAGGGCAACTGTAGCGGCAGACCTCAATCTACAGTACATATCAAGCAATTCAACTTTTTCTTGTAATGTCGTGACTTTGCTTCTGGGGAGCTCTTCCAGCATCACTAGTGGCATTTCATATAGGTCCCCTGGTGATATTCAAAACTTACAGTATTGCCCTAAACACAAGAAATACACAAGAACCACGAGAGATCACTTTTTACTGCAATACCCAATCTACTGGAGAGACCAATTTCTCACTCAGAGATGACTAGCGTCAATCACATGTTGCTTTTTAAAACTTGAAGTAGAGGGCGCCTGGGTGGCTCAGTGGGTTAAAGCCTCTGCCTTCGGCTCAGGTCATGATCTCAGGGTCCTGGAATCGAGGCCCGCGTCGGGCTCTCTGCTCGGCAGAGAGCCTGCTTCCTCCTCTCTCTCTGCCTGCCTCTCTGCCTATTTGTGATCTCTCTCTCTCTCTGTCAAATAAATAAATAAATAAAATATTAAAAAAAAATAATAAAATAAAACTTGAAGTAGAGTTGACACGCAATGTTACATCTGTTTCAGGTGTGCAACATAGCAATTCCACAACTCTATACTTATGCTGCGCTCACCACAAGGGTAGCTACTATCCATCACCATACAACGCTATTACAATACTATTGATTATATTCCCTATACTGTACCTTTCATCCCCTTGACTTATTCATTCCATACCTGAAGCCTCTACCTCCCACTCCCCTCTACCCATTTTACCCATCCGCACACCTTTTTCTCCTCTGGTAACCACCAGTTTACTTTACGATCACATGCTGTTTTAAGCAGATACTTGGAGGTAGCTACAAAATTACTGGGGCAGTATAGTACGCATAGCTAATTTTATGCTGTTATGATTCATACTGCGTCTACCTTTGTTTACATTTCTCTGGTGTCACGAATGGTCTGTCAGTGTTTGAGTGAGTTTTGATTACTTTTAACTTTTTAAGAAGATTTTATTTATTCATTTGAGAGAGAGAGAGAGAGCCCACAAATGGGGGGAGGAGCAGAGGGAGAGGAAAGGGGAAGAAATCTCAAGCATATGAGGAGCCTGGGCGGCTCAGTAGGTTAAGTGGCTGACTCTTGATTTCAGCTCAGGTCATGATCTCAGGGTCCTGGGATCAAGTCCCACGATGGGCTCCACACTCAGGGGGGAGTCTGCCTGAGATTCTCTCCCTCTGCCCCTCCTCCCGTTTGCACTCTCTCTCTCTCTGTAAAATAAATAAATAAATCTTAAAAAAAAAAAGACTCCCAAGCAGACTTGACCCTGAGATCATGACCTGAGATAAAACCCAGAGTCAGTCACCCACTGCTGAGCCACCCAGGCACCCTAAGTTTTTTTTTTAAGATTTTATTTATTTATTTGACAGAGAGACAGAGAGATTACAAGTAGGCAGAGACGCAGGCACAGAGAGAGGAGGAAGCAGGCTCCCGGCTGAGCAGAGAGCCTGATGTGGGGCTCGATCCCAGGACCCTGAGATCATGACCTGAGCCGAAGGCAGAGGCTTTAACTCTCTGAGCCACCCAGGCACCATATCTAAGTTTTAATTTTTATAATAACTGTATGTATATCTTATGGTAGTAAATGATAAAATACACTAATGTCTACATATGTTTTATGACTACATGACATACCCAACTTTTAATTTTTTTTTAAAGATTTTATTTATTTATTTGACAGAGAGAGAGAGAGATCAGATTACAAGTAGGCAGAGAGGCAGGCGGAGAGAGAGGAGGAAACGGGCTCCCTGATGCGGGCCTCGATCCCAGGACCCTGAGATCATGACCTGAGCCGAAGGCAGAGGCTTTAACCCACTGAGCCACCCAGGTGCCCTAATTTTTTTGATATGTCGAAGCTATGTGGTTTGTCTGCAAGTTTTTTCAAATGGGTACAAATCTCCAAAAAGTTTTCCAGTATATCTATTGGGGGAAAAATACATGTATAAGTAGACTTATGCAGCTCAAATCGCGATGTTCAAGAGTCAACTATATGTCTTTTTTTTGATATATGACATTACTTGAAAATTGTGTAAAAAAATTCTTTTTTCTCAGGCGCCTGAGTGGCTCAGTTGGTTATGCAACTGTCTTTGGCTCAGGTCATGATCCTGGAGTCCCGGGATGGAGTCCCGCATTGGGCTCCCTGCTCAGCAGGGCTTCTGCTTCTCTCTCTGACCTTCCCCCTCTATGCACTCTCTCTCTCTCTTTCTCATTCTCAAATAAATAAATAAATAAAATCTTAAAAAAAAAAGTTAGTTTTTTTAAAAAATTCTTTTTCTACCTTCCCAGTAATTTCTCGGTTGTTTTATCTTTAAAATAGCATCTATCAAAATAAAATAAAATAAAATAAAATAAAATAAAATAAAATAGCATCTATCTGGGGTGCCTGGCTGGCTCAGTCTGTAGAGCCTGTGACTCCTGATCTTATGGTTGTGAGTTCAAGCCCCATGTTGGGTGTAGAGATGTTTTTTTTTTTAAATAAGATCTTAAAATGAAGATAGGGTGCCTGGGTGGCTCAGTGGGTTAAAGCCTCTGCCTTTGGCTCAGGTCATGATCTCAGGGTCCTGGGATCGAGGCCCGCATCGGGCTCTCTGCTCAGCAGGGAGCCTGCTTCCTCCTCTCCCTGTCTCTTTGCCTGCCTCTCTGCCTACTTGTAATCTCTCTCTCTGTCAAATAAATAAATAAAATCTTTTAAAAAAATGAAGATAAAACAAAATAGCACCTATTCATTTCTCTTTTTCTGTGTGTCTGTTTCTGTCTCTGTCTCTCTCCTTTGCTCTCTTCTTTCCCTTCTCTCACACATAGCATCTTCCTTAGCTCATTCAAAACTCCTGGAAGAGGTCCTATGGTGATCCAGTGTTAAAAGAAACAGTTGTATCCCTTCATATAATGCGGTTTTGACTATAGACCACAGACAACGATTCAAATACAGTCCCTCCCTCACTCTTTACCCCCTATAGGGCCAGCAGGGGGAGGCTACATGGTTTCACAAAAGGACTGTGGCAAAATTGGAAGACCAAATAATGAGTTAGGATTTAAACCTTCAGATGAGGGCAGTAATTTTTTTTTGGAGCCCTCTGAGATGAGAAATGGAGTCAACATACATCACTTCACAAAAGGACAGTGGTCAGGGACAACATCCAAAACATTGCAACTGTAAAGGACATCAGAGCTCCACTAGTCCACTTGTCCATTGTACAGATGAAGAACCTGAGGCCCAGAGAGGGAAAGACATTTGCCTGGGTCCAAGAAAACTACTGCAAAGCTTAGACTAGAACCTGGGCATCCTAATTAAAAATTTCAAGCCTATTTGTTTGGTCAAAGCTGGTTGGAAGGACATTGTGTTACTTTTCTATGCTGTACTAACAAATTACCACAAACTTGGCAGCTTAAAAGAATACATACAGTTCTGGGCACAACTTAGATGGGTGCTTTGCTCGGGGTCTCACAGCCAGCAATCAAGGTGTTGGCTAGGCTGCATTCTCATCAGATGTTCAACTAGGGAAGAGTTTGCTTCCAAGCTCCTTCACTTTGTGGGCAGAATTCGTTTCCTTATGACTGTAGGACTGAGGAGGCTGGATTTTTGCTGGCTGTTGGTTGGAGGTTGCCCACAGCTGAATCTGATTGTCTAGCTTGGTTCGAATGTCTGTCACTGGTCCAAAAACCACGATCAGGGGAACAAAATGGCCACTTAAGCAGGTGTGTGTGTGTGTGTGTGTGAAGGAGCACTCTAATTCATGTCTTTCATTTAATTCCATTGCACCAAACTGGGCAGCAGCAAATGGAGATGCCTCTTTTTGCCAGAGGCTTCCACCTGCCCCGAGAGCTGCTCTGGTCACTGCATTATTATATCCAAACTTCACCAAGGCATGAAGCTGACCTGCCTCGTTCACTGTTGTATGTTCAGTACCTAGAACTATGCCAGGACTTTGAACTTGCTGCTCTCTCTGCCTGGAACTCTCTTCCTCCAAATGTCTGCCTAGTTTCCTTCCCCTCTCCCTTCGGTTCACCCTTGCAGTGAGGCCTTCCCTGGCCAACCCGTAAAAATTACAAAACTTCCAGCGTGCTTCGGAGGAACGGGTGTTGATCTGAGGTGGGTTCAGGCCCTGGCTTGTTGGTCGCTCCTGCGCTCTGCTTCTCCCGACTGAGCTGCTGCCTGGTGAAGAGGAAGCCATGGTGCTCCAGGTCACCAGGAACACAAAAGTTAGTGTTGAAAATAAGGCGAAGATCGGCATGGCAGGCGCAAAGCACATGCCTCTGGACACGACTGTCGTCTCCAAGCCCGGGCTGAGGCCGAGAACAGCTCTCGGAGACATTGGTAACAAAGTCAGTGAACAACCACAGGCCAAATTGCCTCTGAAAAAGGAAGCAAAAACTTTGGTTCATGGAAAAGTTATTGCTAAAAAAATACCTAAACCTCTGGAGAAGGCACCCGAGCCTGTGCCAGAACCTGAGCCTGTTAAAGAAGAAAAACTTTTGCCTGAGCCTATTTTGGTTGATACTCCCTCTCCAAGCCCAGTGGAAACAGATGTGCCCCTGCAGAAGAACATCTGTATCAGGCACTCTCTGATGTAATTCTCGCAGTGAATGACGTGGATGCTGAAGATGGAGCTGATCCAAACCTTTGTAGTGAATTATGTGAAAGATATTTATGCTTATCTGAGACAACTTGAGGAAGAGCAAACTGTCAGACCAAAATACCTACTGGGTCATGAAGTCACTGGAAACATGAGAGCTATCCTTATTGACTGGCTAGTACAGGTTCAGATGAAGTTCAGGTTACTGCAGGAGACCACGTACATGACTGTTTCCATTATCGATCGGTTCATGCAGGATAACTGTGTGCCCAAGTGCGGCTGGTTGGTGTCGCTGCCATGTTGATTGCAAGCAAATATGAAGAAATGTACCCTCCGGAAATTGGTGACTTTGCCTTTGTGGCTGACAACACTTACACTAAGCACCAAATCAGACAGATGGAAATGAAGATTCTAAGATCTTTAAATTTTGGTCTGGGCCACCCTCTACCCCTGTATTTCCTTCGGAGAGCATCTAAGATTGGAGACGTTGATGTTGAGCAGCATATTTTGGCCAAATATCTGATGGAACTAACTATGTTGGACTACGATATGGTGCACTTTCCTCCTTCTCAGATTGCAGCAGGACCTTTTTGCCTAGCAATGAAAATTCTCGATAACAGTGAATGGACATCAGCTCTGCAGCATTATCTGTCATACACTGAAGAATCCCTTCTAAGTGTTATGCAACACCTGGCTAAGAATATAGTCATGATGAATCGTGGGCTTACAAAGCACATGACTATCAAGAACAAGTATGCCATATCTGAGCATGCGAAGATCAGCACTCTGAGACACTAAATTCTGCACTAGTTCAAGATTTAGCCAAGGCTGTAGCAAAGGTGTAACTTGTAAACATGAGTTGGAGTACTATAATAACTGCAAATAAAATTGGCACCATGTGCCATCTGTACATAAAAAAAAAAAGTTACCAAAATTCTCTACCCTGGCCCTTCTCCCCCCACCTGGGCTTGCTTTTCTCTACAACCCTTATCATCATCTGACCACTCTGTCTTATTCACTGATTGACAGACATCCTCAGATGGAAACCATGTAGAAGACAGTACTCGAAGGATTTCTATAGCTGTGTTGGAGAGTGTAGGAAAAACAACTAATAAAGATATAGAAAACAAATAATGGGAAAAGGGGGAATTATTAACTCCAGGAGAACAAAAATTATACAAGAAAGGAAGTATAATCATAGCTTGCATTTGGCTCAATAGTGGAAAGTATTATTGAATATAATGTATCTACTAGTGAGTTAACCTAAAGTAAGGATATGGCCACAGAAGAAAGTTGGGACTGGGTTGTATATTATGATGTCTATCAATTTCAGTCATTCTCTGGACACACCCACCCTGGGGTATCTTTCCACTCCTTTGGGGGCAGACTGCTCTTTGGACTTGACCAGCTGTCATCCTGGGGCTCCATAAAACTTTTCTTTTGTCTTAGATTTCCTTTTTGCTGGATCCCAAGTTTCCCCTTACTTTTTTAAATTTATCTCCTCATTATATCTTTTGGTGGCTTCCTAAGAAAGAAAGCATAGAAAAAAAACAAAAACAAAACTATGACCTTGGATACCTAAAAACGTCTTTATTCTCCCTTCACACTTGTTAAATTGGTTATAGAATTCTAGGTTCAAAAGTTATTTTCCCTCAGAAGTTTGGAGGCAATTCTCCCGTCTTCTGGCTCCCATTGCTATTCTAATTCCACGTCCTTGGGGCATGTCACTTCTTTTCTCTTCCTAAAAGAAAAAATAAGACAGCCATTTCCTCTTCTGCATCTGGATATTGTCAGATGGGAACGTGATGCTTGGAATCACTTCTATCCTTTTTCAACCATGAGGGGAAGGCCAAAGAAACCACAGACAAGACAATGTGATGCCCCAGTGTCTTTGAAACACTGGGTTAACCATCTCAAAAACCAGCCTATCTAAAGACTCCTCAAAATGTGGGGTCGTAAGCTCACTATACTTTAAGGACGAAAATGTGATCTGAGACCACTGGAACCAAGACCACCTGAGATCTTATTAGAAATGCAGACTCTCAAGCCTCACTCCTAACCCACCGAATCAGGATCTGCATTTCTTTTAAATATTTTATTTATTTGTTTGACACAGAGAGAGAGATCACAAGTAGGCAGAGAGGCAGGCAGAGAGAGGAGGAAGCAGGCTCCCTTGCTCAGCAGGGAGCCGGATGCGGGGCTCCATCCCAGGACCCTGAGATCATGACCTGAGCCAAAGGCAGAGGCTTTAACCCACTGAGCCACCCAGGCGCCCCCAGGATCTGCATTTTAACAAAGTCCCCCCAGGACTGACATGATGTTCAAGTTGGAGAAGTACTGCTTTTAGCCATATTTAGCTATCTCCCTTCTTATTTATAGCCCAACATGTTTTAACTGATAGCATGGGTATAGCCAACAACCTTGAAGCCACAAGTCACAACCCTTGGCTCACTTTGATTCCAGCAACAGTTTCTGAGCTAAGAAGAATTCTGAAGATGCCCCTGCCTCTGAGATTCTCATCCTTGGGCTATTCCTCCAAATACTAATATAGCTACTGCTACGAAGGGACTTTGCGGTTGGGATTAAGGCTACTAATCAGTTGGCTTTAAAACAGAGACATCATCCTGGCATATCTAACAGGGCCTAATGTATCACAGGAGCACTTACAAGTAGAAGAGGAAGTCGGAGAGATTCAGTGTGTGAGGGCTGAGCCTGACGTTGCTGGCTTTGAAAATGGAGGAAGGCAGCCACAAATCAGGAAATGCAGGCATCCTCTGGAAGGTGAGAAAGACCCCCCACCTGACAGCCAGCAAGGAAGTGGGAACTTCAGTTCTACAATTCCATAGAACTGAGGTTCTGTGCCAACCATCTGGGATGCGGATCCATTCCTAAAGCCTCCACAAAGGAGCAGAGTCCTGCCAACACTTTGATTTTGGTCTTGTGAGACTAAGCAGAAAACCAGCTGAGCCACACTGTGTCTGGACTTCTGACTTCCAGAAATTGTGAGATAGTACAGTTTCCTGCTGTTTTAAGCTGCTAAGTCTGAAGTCATTTTTTCTGGACGGTGCAGTTAGGGTGGACAGTTCTGCTAAGCCCGGACTTACCTCTACCTGGCAGCATCCCACTTCAAACCTACGATGTGTGTCTGCCTTTGTGCCTGCCTCGGGACCTTCTCTGGCAACACAGGAGCCTACTTGGCACAAAGGAGACCAGAAGGGTGAAGAAGTTAACAGCCCTAAGGAAAACACTCAAACCGTGGATGATGAGGGCCAGTAGATAATTGCTTTAGTTGTAACCTTTTAATTCTGGGAGGCATTTGTACACTTCCTAGAAGGCAGACTCAAAGCTCCATTAGCTGTAGCAGCGGCCTCCCTAATGTACCCTTCCCTTTGTTTGCCTCTGCTTTCTTTTTTGTCCCATTCTCCGCAAATCCTTGCTCTTGCTTCCTACCTTCCAAGTGCCCACCCTGTTCCTAAGTCCCTTTATGAGTCTCAGCCTGAGATTGACAGGCAACCAGTAAAGTCGACTCAGTGAATTCATCTTGCTCAGAATGAAAGGTTAATTTACTGGAAGATTATTTCAGTGTTTCACACCGAAACCAGACCTCAAGAAAAACTGAAATCAGGGATCCAATACCACTAAGTTCCTTGTTCCTTCCCTAATGGTATTATTTTTAGAGTGAAAGATGGAATCTACCCTCCACACCAGAGAGAAAAGTCCCAGAGAAGGATTGTAATTGATGACCCTTGGGTTGGTGTCCATGGTTGGTATAGTGGGAAACAGGGCACTCTCACTGGTTCCTTGTGGGTCAGGATTCTAGCCCTGGGTCAAACCATATGGCTGGGCGGTGTGTCAGGGCCTCCAGGCCTGGCCAGTGGAAGCCACCATTATGTTGCAGGGCATTCCCAGAAACGGGGGAATGACCGAGAGATGGGGAAAGCTCCACTCATTTTCTAAAACCGTTACCATCCACTCTCACTTCTCTTACTGATGTAGGAAACAAAGGCAGAAGGAAAGGTAGATAAAATTAAATGTCCTAGTAACCTACAGCCCATTGACAAATACTTGAAATAGGCAGATTACAACATTCCTCCAGGATCCTGCAAGTCTCCTTCAGCATATGAAAGTCCTTTTGGAACTTCCCTTAGCTTTACTTCTCCAACCCCAAGGTATATAATCACTGCCCCTCAAAATCCTGGGGCATCAGGGAGTGGCTCTTTCTGCCCATGGGTCCTGTCCCTATGCTTTAATAAAACCACCATTTTGCACCAAAAACATGTTAAGAAGTCTTTCTTGGCCGTCGGTTCTGGACCCCATCAACACACAAAAACATTCCAAAAAAAAAAAAAAAACCCAAAAAACAAAAACTAGATCATTGCTTCCTCTTTCCTGATTCTTCTCAGCTTCCCTCACATGCTCTCCTCCCTCTGCCCAAAGCATAAATGCTGGTGTTCCTGAAAGTTCCATCCTTATTCTTCTTCTCTTCCCTTTCTTACGCATTTCCAGAGTCATCTAATTCCATGGTAGACGTCATGGTCTCCTCCCCAACATTTAATCCTCTCCAAATATTTAATCTAATCTAGTCACGGTAGTTCCATCCTCCTTGGCAACAACTGTTTGGAATGAACAGGACTTAATCAGGTCAAACCGGTGAGATTTAAGGAGAAGTTGCTTAGGACTTCTAGGAAAGAGAAATCAGTCTTACTGTTGCCTGTTGGATGGGAAAGGGGAGCCTGCTGCCTCAGTTGCCCCCACAGTCATTCTGTGACATGAGGGGAGCCAGTTTCAGTATGAAGTCAATGGTGGGCACAGCAGAGCAGTGAGACGGAAGTGTCTCGGGTTCCTAATGACATTGTTGAACCAGGGAATCTACTCACTCTGCCCTACCACTGGATTTCCTGCATTGTGAGGTGATACATTTCCATATTGCATAAGCCAGTCTGAATCAGGTGTCTGCTGCTTAGAGATGAAGGCATCCTACTTAATTCACACTTACTACTACGAATTCTCTCAAACTCGCTTTCCTGGGCTCCAGACCTACCCACATTTCCCAACTTTGCTCCTCCTCTTCCTGGTTTTCCTACAATTCTTTCACGTAAAAAGGAAGACTCAGGTGCCTACTATTATGCCAAGCTCTGCTGTAGAAACTGCAGCTAGAGCAGTTGCTGAAACGAGACTGCCGTCCTCACGGACCAGTGAAGGAGGCAGATGATAAACAAAACTACTTTCTGGATAAAGGAAATAACGAATAATGCACAGTAGGAACTCAGTGTTGAGTGAAAAAGTTACCATTGCCTCTAGACTATCAGACCAGAGACTGTTACTCAGGCAGCAGACAGCGTGGGGCCTGAGTGTCTGACCCTGCTCTTGCAGCCCTCCCTTGGAACCTAGAAGGGTAAATAGCCACCCAGGGCCTCCCCTCTGGAGCTGAGTCCAGAAAGAATGTGAACGTGGACTGAGTGCTAATTTTGTCAGGCCCTGTATAAAGGGCTTTTGGGTGACTCTCTCACGTAGTCCTCACCGATTCTAGGAATTCGTCCAAGGACAAACAGCTCTGGAAAACAGGCCTGAGACCCAGCGTTCTGGCCAGTGACAAGAGCTCCCTCCAGCCAGTCCTGACCCTTGGGTTTAGGCCGGGTCCCGTGTGACTTTGTGCAAGGCACCGTCTCCCTCGTCTTTCCACGCTCCAGCGCGTGTCTGCAGCGTCTGACCCCTGGGTTTCCCTGGCGCCACAAGCTTCAGAGGGTGCCTGGGGTGTGAGACGGGGTCCGAGGGATGGGGGGCCGAATGTAAAGAAGGGAGGTCCCTGAGATCAGTACGGAGGCTGTGAAGTCAGGAAAGACGGATGAGCGGGTAAGGAGATCCCTGGAGAGAGGGCCGGACGCTGACAGTCGCATTCTTCCCTACCCTGCCTTCTGCTCCCACGCCCTCGGAAGCCGCCGCCGTGACCTTCTCCTGGGCCCCGGCAGGAGGGCACCCCCCTTCCCCGCGCTGGGCGCCTCTACGCCACTGGCCCGGGCCCAGAGGCGACAAGCGTTCGGCGAGCCGCGCAGCTTGACCAGGCCCCTGCTCCTTCGGCCCCGGGAACTCGCAGCTCCGCTACTCTTCGCCTCTCCTCCCGTCCAGTCCCCCCTCGGCTCCTGACCACTTGGTCTGCGCCATCTGCCTTCGCTGTGTGCCGGGCCCGCCCGCACTGCGGGGGAGAGGCGGGGAGCCGCCCACGCCGCGCTCGGCGCTCGGCGTCGCCGTCTCCCTGGGACGCGCGCGGGCGGCGCGGCGCGCGGGAGCCGGGCGGG
>LNAC01000108.1:3000154-3010175 GCA_002007465.1 Ailurus styani
CCCCCGGGCCCGGCCCCCGCGGAGGCCGAGCCCGCCCCCGGGCAGAGTCTGCGCGTCTACTCGGACCTGCACGCCTTCTACTACTCGTGGTACGGGAGCCCGCGGCGCGAAGGCCACTACATTCACTGGGACCACGTCATGGTGCCGCACTGGGACCCCAAGATCTCGGCCAGCTATCCCCGCGGCCGCCATAGTCCTCCCGACGACTTGGGCTCCAGCTTCTACCCGGAGCTGGGGCCCTACAGCTCCCGGGACCCCGAGGTGCTGCGGGAGCACATGACCCAGCTCAAGGAAGCCGCCATCGGTGAGTTCCCCCCCCCCACCCCTGGGGCGGCCCTGTTCCCCGGGCTCACCCTTCCTCAGTTTCCACACCCCAACTCCCGCTGGTCCTGTCACCGGGCCTCAGGTCCCACTCACCCTTCCGCCTGGCTTCTTACTCCCTCCCATCTATTTTCATTCAGCGCTTACCACGCGGCGCCGCTGCCCCCACCCCCGCCCCCCCTCCTAGTATTAAGACTCCTCCGTCTCTGCCTTCTGACCCCTCACAGCAGGGCCCTTTCATAGGGCGGAGCTGCCGGGAGGGCCAGTGGAAGAAGGCATTTGCTCCGAGCTGTCCCAAGTAGGGACAGCAAGGAGAGGGAGAAAGTCTTCATGTCTCTTGGGCTTCTAGGCTTGGGTAAGTGAGGACTGGGCATCCTGGCTCTGTAGGAGTGGGGTTCAGAGGAGCCACGCCTGGGATGGCCAGTGCTTTCACACCAGATACAGGATAGGGCAGCAACCCTTCCAGTTTTTGCTGGCTGCAGAAACAAAGTTTGCCTGTGTTGCAGGATGGACGCGGCTATTTGCAGTAGGGGGGCAGGGGCTTTTCTTCAAGTGCTCTGGTTGCAAAGAGGTCCCTGGGAGCCTCTTTTGTAGGCAGGCTTGGGTGGGGAGGCTCACTTCTTTCAGATTGTGGCACTGAATTCTCCTGGATTTTAGAACACATTTCAATTTATCCAGAGATGGTTAGTGAATTGGGGAGGGGTGGGGGGGGAGGTTGAATGACAGAGACAATGGTGGGAGGTATTCGCAGATAAATAACACGGTGGCTATTCCTCAAGATTTTACAGTCTAAAGAGGCAGTTGAGACAAATATTATTTCCCTCGGAAAGCATAAGATGACCTCTGCGTGGGGCTTTTCTCCCTGCAGGACCTTAGAGGCCCTCTTCCCGAGAGAGGACTGTGGCTTCCAGATGGGTGTGGCATTATCCACTCATTTCCTTTTGTTCTACTGCTTGCGATGCGAGCGGAAGCCCGAATCCTCCTGGCTTTTCTCAGGCTCCTTCCCCGCCTGGTACGCAAGGGTTCCTGCTGGCGCTGTGCTTCAGCACCGTGGGCGTGGACAGCTCCGGGAGGCTAGGCTCTGGGATCTGAACCGCAGGAAGTGAAGATGCAGGAGCCTCGCTCAAGGTTTCATTCAGAAACCATTTTGCAGTTGGAGACGGTCTGGGAGGAAACACATCTCTGTTGCGGGGGGTACTGTGTGTCTCTGAAGTAGCTTCTGTGCTGTCTCAGGCGTCCTGGTCCTGTCCTGGTACCCACCTGGCATGGCTGATGATAACGGGGAACCCTCAGACGACCTGGTACCCGCCATTCTCGACACCGCCCATCAGTACAACATCCAGGTGAGTGTCCAAGAAGACATCAGGTGCTCTCTGGCCCATTCTGGAGATTGTCCCTTCTCTGCCCACAGGGTTAGTTTTTGGCTTTAGCCAGCATACGGCAGATACACAGCAAGTGTGGTATTGGGGGTAGGGTTCTAATAAACAGCAACTGTCAGTCTATTTTCTTGAATTCTGGGAGGAAAAACTGGGAAAACTAAATATAGGAGAAATGGAAGACTGAGTAAGTATCACTGTGATAGAGGTTAGGTTGGAGCCCCTGACTAGGGATAGAGGGCAGGCAAGGGTCAGTCAGGCCCAGAAACAACGTCTCAGATCCCTAGTGGGAGGCAGTGCTGGGCCTCAAGGGGTGGAGTACAGGCAAGCAAGTGCACTTTCATGAGGAATGATGGGGCGGAGCTAGGCATGTTCAGTTACTTTCCCCAGATGAACCAAATTAAGTCATTCCCCTCTCCTGGGGTGAAGGAAGAGAAACAGCAGAGAGGAGCCCCATGCCTGTTCCTGAGCCCATCACCGACACATTAACAGATCGGAGCACCTTCGCTGGACAGCTTCAGCAAACCTTTCGCCATGGTTTCAGACAACTAGTGCCAATCACGTGGAGGTGGCACATAAGCTTAAACCACTTAGCCATTCAGTGACATCCCATCAGAATGATTCCCAGATGCCCGCTGTGGGAGGTGGCCAGGCTTCTTGCCCCTCTTTTTTGACCCTAAGGGCAGTGGCTGCTTTTATCTCTGTTATACCCGCTGTTGCCAGGCCTCCTCCTCCAAGCCCCGGTGGAGCATGAGCCTTATGGGTTGTGGCCCCTGGGCAGATAGTCCCTGACCAGTACCTCCTCTGTTTGTGGCAGGTGGCCTTCCATATCCAACCCTACAAGGGCCGGGATGACATCACTCTGCATGACAACATCAAGTACATCATTGACACGTAAGGCTGCTGTGGGGCCTGGATCTCAATGGAGATCAAAAAGGGGGCAGGGGTAGATTTAGATGGGTAGGTCGAGAGACATCATGGCAGAATGCTGGTGTCCTCGGCAGCTCCTTCCCAGTAATACAGTACTGGGCTTGGAGTCAGCAACCTGGGTTTGAATTCCAGTTCTACAGTCTCCAATCTGTGATCTGACACAAGCCTGTTAACCTTTGAGTCTTGTGAGAGTTACAGGAGTTAAAATATGTGAAAGTGGCTTGTACAGTGCTTGCAGGCTTCATCCATTCAAAAAATATTTTGAGTGCCTTCAGGTGTCCAGGCTCTGTCCCGAGCCCTGGTTGTACAGTCATGGGTAGGACTAGTGAAGGTGACATTCTAGTGTGTCTGCAGTGAGGCAGACAGTAGTTACATATGAAAAATCACAAAGGGACCCATGCTATGAGAAAGTAATAAAGAATAGAGCAGGGTATTGTGTTAGAGCACGCCTGAGAATGGGTGCTAGACTTTAGAACGGGTGGTCAAGGGAGCCTGAGGAGAGGAACGTGTGAGCTAACACCTGAAGGAAGTCAGCTCTGCAAAGATCTGGGGCAGGCAGAAAATTCCAGGCAGAGGGCCGTCAGATCCAAAGGCCCATGATGGGACAAGCTTGACAGCAGAATAAAAGGCTGTGTAGCTGGTGTGTGGAGATGGCGTTACAGCAGGCATGGAGGTGGGCAGGGCCACAAGTAGGAGGGCCTTGCCAGTCTCTGTCAGGAGCTGTCAGATCTGGTTCATGTCTTAGAGAGTGGATTAGAAGGAGCCAGAAGTGGGAGCCAGGAGACCGGTCAGCTGGCTGCTGCTGCAATCCCAATGGGAGAGGGGGTTGGTGTGGGGGACAAGGAAGTGAGGCTTGAATGGAGAGAGCCCGAGGCTGGGGAGAGGGTGGGAACTAGGTTCTTGCTGAGAGGCATGAGGAGTGCAAGCATGGGGACCGGCTGGATCCCAAATTGCACTTGAGCATCAGGAAAGATCTGATCCGTGGTTTGCCCTACAGCTGAGCTGGCTGCCCCCCTCCCAGGCCACCAGCTCAGGTTCTTCTCCCTCCTGCTCCTCAGGTATGGCTCCCATGGTGCATTTTACCGCTATAAGAACAGCATGGGTAAGAGCCTCCCATTCTTTTATATATATGACTCCTATCTGACATCCCCCGAGGCCTGGGCCCACCTCCTGACACCCAACGGGCCCCACTCGGTCCGCAACACCCCCTACGACGGGGTCTTCATTGCGCTGCTGGTGGAAGAGGGCCACACCCATGACATCCTGGCTGCTGGGTTTGACGGCATGTACACCTACTTCGCCTCCAACGGTTTCTCCTTCGGCTCCTCCCATCAGAACTGGAAGGCTGTGAAGAGCTTTTGTGATGCCAACAACCTCATGTTCATCCCCAGCGTGGGGCCTGGCTACATTGACACCAGCATCCGGCCCTGGAACAACCACAATACTCGGAACAGGGTCAACGGCAAGTACTATGAGACAGCCCTGCAGGCAGCCCTGACCGTGAGGCCTGAGATCGTTTCCATCACGTCTTTCAATGAGTGGCACGAGGGCACCCAGATCGAGAAGGCCATCCCCAAAAAGACGCCAACACGGCTGTACCTGGACTACCTGCCTCACCAGCCCAGCCTGTACCTGGAGCTCACTCGCCGCTGGGCAGAGCACTTCATCAAAGAGAAGGAGCAATGGCTGATGTGAGGAGCCTGGCCACGAGGTGCCGATGTCCCGGCCTCCCTGAAAGGTGTCACCATGTGGGGCTCAGCTGAGGTTGGAGGCACTCACTGGTCTCCCAGTCAGCAGCGGGGCGCCTCTGGGTGGGCCACTGAGCCTGGGCCAGTGGGGACCAGAGCTTCTTCCTCAGGCATGTGGCGCTGGGGTGCTCTGCAGGGATGGGAAGTGAGGTAGGGCTCCCAAGACGGACCCAGAGAGGCTGGCAGGTGACCGGACTCAGCCCGGGGCCGCTCCACAGCCTGGCATAATGCTTTAGAATAATCCCTTTGAGCTTGGAACTCAGCAGGTTGGTGTCACGTAGCAGTCCCCAGGTCACTGCTGTTAGAAGGGGTCAGGACTCGGGGCAAGCAGGTGCCCTGCTCCCTCTTCAGCCTTCTTCCCACAGCATCTGTCTTCTCCAAGTGAGGGAACCGTATTTGAGACTTCCCAAAAGGGAAATTCTAGGTTTAAGCCCTTCCCAGTAGACTCCTGAACACAACGATCAGGAAATAACCCTGAGCATTTGCATACCCATTCAACACATACTAACGGAGCACCTACTATGTGCTAGGCGCTGGGGAGAGACTTCACACGGGAAGGTTCCTTTCTTCCAGAAGCTTAAAGGATCCTGCTTTCCTTATTTGGCGTGGCCTTGTAGCTAGTGCCTGAGCACAGTTTTTCCTTTTTTGCTGTTTTCTCCAGTGCTGGGAGTTCAGTTTTTTCCTCCTCTAAGAAAATACCTCTGTGCCCCAGAGCCCACATTTCCCCAGATGACCATCTAGCTCCAGGGAGAGGACCAGGACATCCTCCCTCCCTCTCGCTGCCTAAACCGAAGGAGGCCCACGCAGTAGGGCCATTTTCAGTGCTACTGTGATTTGTAGTAATTAAATATGACATGGTCTTCTCAAGTAAGCATTCCTTTTGCTCTCTTCAAGCCTTCCTGAACTCTGAGCCCTCCCCCAAATGCTGTGATAAACAGACACGTGAGATGGGCTGGCCAGTGTCAGCACGACGAAGACTGAGTTTGCTTAAGAAACCAGGAGTGTAAAGAAGATTTTTAGAGGGGATATTTAACAGTGCTTATTTACAAATAAATGAATACAGCCATTGTGGGGGCCCTCAGAGCAGGTCCTGGAACACCTTCTCGGCAAGATTTAGGAGCTACTTGGAAATATGTGCATTACTTTATGGGCTCAAGCCTGAATCCCAATTGTAGGCCTGGGGTGCAAAGCAGGAGGGGAGGAAGTGGGGCCTACGGGATTACCACGGGACCCCCAGCTCCAGTGGATGCCACGATGATCAGGACAGATCAGGACAGGAGCAGTGCTGGATGGTGCCCTGCAGTACTTTACAGAAGCGAGAAACACTGAGGCTTCATTTAACACACACACGGTTTGAAAAACTAAAAATAATGGCAAGTTCAGGGCCAGGAGCACTAATTCTCATTCGTTGCAGCTTGATCAGCTCTTTCAAAGGCTAATCTGTAGCAAGAGCCATAAAGATGTTCATATACTTTGACCCTGTAATCCTACCCCTGAGGAAATAATTCAAAAAAAGAAAAATAAACTATTTATAAAACATTTTCTATTTAAGAAAAACAAGGTTCAAATAGCCAAGGATAATTCTGTTTAACACTTGGTATATGTATGAATAAAGGCTCTGAATACACACTGGATTCAAATAAAGGTATTATAGGCATAACTCATCATAATTTATTTTATGAATAAATAAGAAAAAAAGCCACTGGCTGAAAAGAGTAGTGGAGATTTGTTTTCTAGTATTCTTTGATTTGGCCTTCCCCAACCCCGCCCCTTGCCAACTGAGCTCACTTCCCGCCATTAGTCCAAACCGCACTCTCCACCAGGCCTTAGGGCACACCACACCCACCGGCCTCTCCGGTTCAGAGAAAATAGTGTTCAGAGAAAATAGTGTCGGGCCTGTGGCTCAACAGTCTTTATCCTATTCTGGTTCCAGCTTCAGGTGCCTAAGTACATGCCTTTGGTCACTGGAGACTTTTAAACAGCACCAGCTAGTACCCTGGCTGATTTGAACCTTAAATGCCACTACCCGCCAGAGAGAGGGCTCCGACTGGATTCCAAATCTGTTCCTGAAATTATCTCTCAAAAAAAGACTTTTTAAAAAGAAACTTACAGAACAAGGCCATCCTAGGAATGTTCTCAAATAAAGTCTCTTAAGTCAGCTTTGGGCTGACATATGAAATTACCGATAATAAATACGACCTCCCCCAGCAGGTGTGAGACGAAACCAGCAGCTTCTGGGGCTCGGTCTGCAGTGCTCACAAAGACACAGTGCCTTCAAGAGTCAGACTAGTGAAGCCGCAGCCTCGGTGGCCTCTGTCAACGAGGCCTTGCCAGTCCCCAGCGGACAGACACTTAGTGTCCAGCACTGGTCCTCGGGCCCTCCCTCCCCCGGGACACACGAGCAGGGTCAGTGTGAGGGGAGGAGCCCGTACTTCTGTTGGAGGATGGCTGTAGTACTCTCCAGGGCACTGAGGAAGAAAGATGGAGGCCAGTTAAAGTTCCACTTCTCAAAGCCCCGAGCCCACCAGAGTCTGCTGATCAGAGACCTCAAAACCCTCGGGTCTTAACTATGCTCTCTTCACCAAACCCACGACGAATCCTTTGAATCCTCAAAAGGCCAGCAAACACCAGCGAACTTAGTCCATCCGGCACTTCTCCAAACCTGCCCGCCCCACCCAGGACAAGATAGGAGTGCCAATCCTTATTTTGTTAAGGCCCTTTTTTTGGCGGGGGGGGGGCACCTTCCAACCTTCCTCAAATTCTATCCCCATGCCATAGCAGAGACTCACCAGCCTGGACGAATGATGCCAAACTTTCCAGGTACAGACAAATCAACCACAGTTGAGCCCAGGCGATACTCAGGGCTCTGGCCATCCCCAATTGGTCCCCCATCGATGACCAGGGACAACTGAGGCCAGAGGTCCTGGAACTCCTGAGAAGAGGGAGAGGAAGAGCGTGGACACCACCCCTGGCATCCGCAATGACAGCACCCTGCACGCAGCATGCATAAGGAGACGAAGCCCGCACACGTCTAAAATAGGAGGCAGCTTCCTCTAAGCGGGGGAAGGAACCTCCTTCAGTTAAGGTCAGTCAGCACCTAGGACGTGGCATCCTATGAGGTTTGGAGCCACCCCAGGTTAGCACTTCAAGGAACACCTATCTAGAGCTTTGAAAAAAAACCTTGCTGTGGAGACTGCACACAGGGCTTCCATTAGGGACATACAGGTCCAATGACTGGAGTCCTAGATGGATGTCCAGAGATGGAGGCTTTTACCCTGAACTTTCACCCAAACTTCTGTGTCACCGTGTGTAAGTTACTTCATCCAGCGCATCTCCTGGCTCTCAGGAGAACTTTGGGTAAGTGTAGGGAGAGGAAGACAGGGTGGATTCTGCACATGCACGCCACCAGCTCTCAGTCCTCGGGCTACAGGAAGGATACCTCCTCTGAAATCTGTGGCCTGAACTGTTAACAGGGTTAAAGCATCACTCACTCTCCCCGCCAGCACCACTCATGAAAACCATGCAGTGGTGGCTAGGCCTGGGCATTTGGAATGGAGGAGCATAACCACTAGTCACTGCACTGGACAGGTCAACTGTTTGCTGACAAGAATACCCCCACCCCCATCCCCACTGCCTCAGGCACAGCCACCAGGAAAAGCCTGCAGTCCCAGAATAAGAAAGGATGCTGGGCTCTCAGTTTCTAAGGCCCCTGAAGCCACTCTCTAGGTCTGGGCATGGAAAACCCCATCACTGTGCTGTGTTTTACATTTAAGTTCAGGAAGAAGAAAGATGTGTGGTAAGTGACTTTTTTTTTTTTAAGATTTTATTCATTTATTTGAGAGAGAAAGAGCTCACGTGCACACAAGCAGGGGCAGTGGCAGGCAGAAGGAGAAGGAGGTTCCCTACTAAACAGGGAGCCCGATGTGGGGCTCGATCCCAGGACCCTGGGATCAGAACCTGAGCTGAAGGCAGATGCTTAACCGACTGAGCCACCCAGGTGCCCCTGTAACTGGCATTTCTTTGTGTTGTCATTCATTCCAAGCTATGCAGTCAAGACAGAATTAGGATGATTCTTTGACCTGGCTAGTGGCCAGGGAAGAGAACAGAGTCAGGAGTCCCTGGGCCAAGTGATTTAACTTTTCAGAGCCTTAACTTTCTTTACAGCACTGCTGTAAAGACTTACTGCCTAACTATACTTTCAAACAGCTACCACCACAAAAAGGGAGAATTACATTTATCATGACGTTTCTTATTAAAAAGACAAAAGGAAAAAAACACCAATTCTTCCCCTCACCACTCAAACTTTTCTATTAAACCTTTCCAAGATTCTTTAATTTGGATCCCCCACCCCACCCCACCCCACCCCACCCCTGCCAACCGGACAGACTAAATGGGTGGAACTCCTGCAAGGTGTTCTGGTGAACCATCAACCCTACTGATTCAGAGGAAACTGTGTCTGGCCTGGTGATGTTTCTGGGGGGAGGACTGGGTAACTTACCTCGACATTCAGAGAACTGGCCTGGGAGCTAAGGTTGGCACTGGTGAGAGCGAGTGGTCCCCCGAACACCCGGACCAAATCCTGTATGAAGGCATGGTCAGGAATCCGGATGCCTACAAGCTATGAGGCAAGGGGAAAGAGAATAGTCAGAAGGGGTTGGAAGGGGTGGGGAATGGCTCTCGCCTGGATTCTAGTGAAAGCCAGATGGCAGGAGTCTGGGGACACAAGAGAAACTCTGACTCACAGGAGTAAAGGGGTTCAGGTCCTTATTGAGCTCCTCAGAGCGTTCCAACACCAAGGTCACTGGTCCTGGTAGTAAGTCTTTCAGGAGTCCCTCGGGTACTCTTACACGGCAGTACCTGAAAAACAGAGATGGCACAAATCCATCCAAGAATGAAGGGTCTCTGCTGGTCCTATTCCAGACGGTAGGCAGATCTAGAAAAGGGAAACCTGGGAACTACAATGGGATCTGTCTTCCCCCTTCACCTCCCTAAGAGTTTGAGAAGGCAGGGCTCCAGAGGAACAGCCTCATCTTGGAGCCCACGTGCCTCTGGTCTCCGAGACTACAACAGCTACTCCGTTATCACGCTCCGTGTTCCATTTACTTCCAGGCATCCCCTACTGAAGCCAGCCATCGCGTTTCTTTCTTTAGTTGCCGGTTTTAAACCGTGGGAGTCCCGACCCCCTCCCTTCATCATCGCAAAAACGCCAGGACGATAGGATAGGGACCCTGCCTGCCTTGTTCATTGCTGCGCCCCAGCATCTCGTTCAGAGGATGGAAGACGTTAAGTGCTCGATACACATTTCCAGTTCCGGATTCCTGGGTGAGCCTGGACAAGCCCCTCCCGCTCTCTGCGCCTCAGTCTCCCAAGCCTGTCACCGGAAGCCCCTCCCGTGGTGCCGCCCCCAGCGGGGCCGGGTCGGGGCGGCCTCACCTGTAGACGTCGGCCACGCGGCCCAGGCAGACGGCCAGCGGCTTGGCCTCGCTGCGGCCCTTGAGGCGGTACACAGCGCCCAGCGCCGCCGAGCAGCTCGCCGAACAGGCCAGGCCGTACAGCGTGTCGGTGGGGACGGCCACCACGGCGCCGGCGCGCAGCTCGGCCACGGCGGCCCGCAGCGCCTCGGTCCAGCCGGCGCGCTCCGGGCTT
>LNAC01000108.1:3010707-3144406 GCA_002007465.1 Ailurus styani
GGGAAGGCGGGGCTGGGGCTCGGCGGGAGGCCACCCCCGCAGCCGCCCCGGGATGAGCGCGCCCAGCAGCTGCTGGACGCGGTGGAGCAGCGGCAGCGGCAGCTCCTGGACACCATCGCCGCCTGCGAGGAGATGCTGCGGCAGCTGGGCCGCCGGCGTCCGGAGCCGGCTGGTGGCGGGGTCAGTGCCCACCCCGGGCTGGGCCTGGGTGGTGGGGACTGCCCCGTGGCTGGACTTGCTAAGCCCTAGCTTCCCCTGGAGGGTGGAAGAGTGTCCCCACCGCCTTACCCCCGAACCTCCTTTCATCTGGGCGAGAAGCTTTGAAAAAGTTAAGTGCTATCCAAATGCCAAGTGGCCATATCCTTGCGGGGCCTAATCCAAGGCCTTTCCTCCCAGCCTCACTTTTCCTTTCTGTTCCAACCAGAACGTCTCAGCCAAACCCGGAGCACCTCCCCAGCCAGCTGTCTCCGCCAGAGGTGGCTTTCCAAAGGATGCTGGCGATGGAGCTGCGGAGCCTTGAGCATCCCTGATGGGCGCCCTGACTTCTCTCCCTCCCGGGGTTGGTGGCTGGACTCTGAACAACTCCCTTCAATAAAGGGGCCAGTCTTCACTGGCAGTGGCTGGTACTTGGCTCTCAGCCTGGGGTGGCAGCTCTGCTAGCAGCTGGGTTCACTCCCACTTCATCCTGGCTGAAGGCAATGCTGAGCTTTGAAATGTAGCCAACGAATACCCAGTCTGATTGCCCGGATTTGGGCAGACCAGCAGTGCTCTCCAGAGTGGTCTGGCCTGCTATGGGGGATCCAGGTGGTGTTACATGTCCATTTCATGCTTTGGGGGCTCCTAGCCCCACAAAACACTTTTAGCAGAGCCTTGATTAAAAGGAAACCTGCAGACTTTCCTGTGACCGACCTTTCCTTTCTGTCCCCTAAGACTCAGCTGGGGAGGGGAGTGGGGGGGGTAAGTAGGGGAAAATCAACAACCATGGGCAGGTTTGGGAAGAAATGCCACAGATACTACCAGATTTAAATAAGCATTTAATTAGGATTTCATTAGTATTTAATATTGCTTTTTCAATTCCAAAAAGTTAAATTTTCACTTCTTAGCAGATATTTTAAAGTACAATATTAAGTTTATACAAAATGAGCAATTAAGCAAACACCATTATTTCACATTCTTCAAAAATACAAATTCATATTTACTCTTTTTTTGGGTTTGGAGGTTTCTTCCTTTGGAAGTACTGAACCTGTAACGTTTTCATGTCGCTCAGTGGAAGTCCGTTGTTCCCATGTTTCACACTTCAATAAATTTGATAGGCTTTCACATAATCCAAATAAAACCATTTGAGATTTTAAAAACTGTCACCAAGACCTCCGGCCAATCACTACTAGTGTGTGTCAAAAAAGAAGGCTCTCCGTGGGCCGTGCCTTTCCTGGCCAGATGTGAGCCAGAGATTCAGCAAAAACCTGTTTCCAGCCACCTTCCCCAAAAAGGGACTAGGAGGAGTTGACAGGGAAAGGTAACAGCCACCTTGAACTCTGACCCCCCCTACCCCCGCATTCTCCAAAACACAACAAAGGATGTAGACTGTTGAATCGAAGACGCCCTGGGGAGGCCTAAGGACATGGGAGAAGGGCAAGAGAGGCCTCGGACTTGGCACCACTATGAGGATAACAAGGATATTGCAAAAAACACCCCTGGGTTTTGGTGAAAAAAGGTTTTATGAAAAATTTTCCTGTAAGAAAAAGAGTAGAAACTGCATTGAGCTGAGAAAGTGACACTATATTATCACCCAATTTTTGGCCCAGCAGGCACACCACCAAAAGGGCAGTGTGTGGTTTTAAACTTTGCTTCCAGTAAAAAAAGCTTGTACTATGTACACATTGACATAAGATCCAGTTTAATTTGCATTTTTCAGTGCAGACTGAGAAGCCCTCTGGAACAGGAGTAACAATGAGAAATGCCCAAACAGTGACCATCAGCTTCCCCAAGGGGCATGAGAGGAAACACGGGGCCCTCTCCCTGTCCCCCAAAACTATGCAAGAGGAAACGGGCTAAACTGACTACCAACCAGAAATATGAAAACTCCGTTTTGTTGCCTCCGCCCGCCCCCACCCATGGACAATCTCCCATCCATGTCATAGCAGGACCATTTGCATATTGATCTGTGGAAATCCTTCTGCTTTGGCTGAAGTGTTATTTCAAAACTTCTCTATTCTACAGTAGCCTGAGAATTGAAGATAAAATGGAGGGACTCCCCACCCCCGAGACAAAAGGGGTATATGGAGGAAGGAAGGAAGAAAGTCGATAAAGCAGATTATTAACAGCTTTGTTTTACTGGATTTAATGAAGGCTGGAGACCTTTTTTCTTAAAGAACCAATGTGGGCGGTGAGGGGAGCAGTAGGGAAATGGCTCATGTTGCCCGCTCCCCCGCTACCACCACAACCTCCCAAACATATCTCTGACTGGTGGTGGAGGAAACGTAAACTCTAGCAATACTGTTGCAGTTCCACAAATCAATGGTTTCAGTGACTGGAGAAGTCTTTAAGGTTAAGGGCAATGAATGTGATTACAAATAAAAAAGTCTAGAAGGTGCCAGGTTTCTACCTAGGAACAACCTGTTCCTTCCTTTCAGACATCACTTTGTAATGGTGAAGGCGGGGCAAGATGGCAAGGGACCAAGAAGTGATGAGAAAGGGCCTCAACAGTCAGCAGAAGAAAACAGGACCCGCAGCAGTTCTTCAGAGAGCCTGAGGGGGCGCCCTCGGGCACACAGGGAAGGCTTGCATAGATTGAGCAGTTGCTGAGAATGCATAATAGTGTTTCCCTATAGATAGCCTCACAGCACAGGGCTGATCGGAGCGGAAAAACGCGGCCAGGCCAGGGCCACATGGGACAACGACCGTCAAGCTACACATATTGCACCAAGGTAAGTGCTTTTCTTTTCACACCTCAATTTAACTTTTTATTCTGAGCAAAAAATAAAACTTTGTGGAAAGTATATATATGTATATATATATATACACAAAAGAAATTGCAGCAATTGGGTTAAAGATAAAATAACCTAAAGTGCTTTTTTATTTTATTATTTCTTTAATATACCAATATGAGGTTCTGCAAACTCATCCCTCTGGACACATTCAGCATTATACAAAGTCTCTCAGGAAAACCCACCCACCCTCCATGATCCCCATCAGCCCACTGCCTTGACCCTGAAGGTAAAGCTCCAATCTACCGACTTTCCCAGAGCTGGTGGAGAGAAGTCCCTGGCTTCCACCCAGAAAGGTCGTCACACCTTAAGGCCCCTCCTGGGCTTTGTACCACGATCTCTTTCCAAGGGGAAAGGAGTGGAATTTAATAAATGACACCAACTCTCCTGTCACCAAACTAGTGATGCCCCCATAAGGCTGGCTAGACCTCTCCCCTCCCCCCCTCCCCCGCCACCAGGAGAGGCAGGGCCATTCTCCCTCGATGTCCCACCCACCTGCTGGGGAAGGGCCCACATCACTAAGGCAGTTTGGGGGTGCCAGCTGGTTTCCTACCCCTTCCTAGTCCATGAACTCCAGTCCCTGGTGCCAACGACACCCTGTAAAGGGGTGGTGGAGCTGGAGATGCCAGCGGGAGCTGGAAGTATGCATCTACTGGATGGAAATGGTTAAGGTTACCACGGGAAGTAAAAAGGCTTGATTTCATCTGCCCGAAGTCTACAGCCCTTCCCTAACGTCACCACAGGGTCATTCCTGGCTTTGGGACAGCACACTCTCCATGAAGGCTCACTCCAGCTCCACTGCAGCCAGTGGCCTGCTCTTCCCCAAGGTCCCTGGCACCAGAGGCCAGGCTTTGCATGTGATGGGAGCGAAAGAGCTCTGGAAGAGGAAGGAAAGACTGCCTGCCCTGTGGGAAAAACCTGCTCTTCACAACCACTCACTAGCATTTTAAGCACATTCCTAATTTTTCAAAAGCTAATTGGCTCTGATAGTCCCCCTTGTAATTTTGAGTTACCCTCAAAAGACAGATACTTCAACTAGAAAAAGCTGTCAGCCCAAATACTGTTTTAAGATGCTTCTTCATCACCCCCAATCTTTGGAGAGCAGAAAAGCCAATGACCTAGCTAGGCCCGAGAGGAACACAGCCCTGGCTAACTAGAAAGAAGCGATCATGAAACCACGGACACTTCCAATGGCCTTCCCTGGGCTTCTGTTTCCCACCTCAGCTGGAGGGAACCGAATCCCAGGTGCCCCCTAGGCTGGTATGTGGGGAGGTCATTCATGCCCTCTGATAATGGGCTACCTTTGGGACCCCGTCACGTTGCTCTGTCTGAAGGTGTAGTGAAAATAGCGAGGTTCCTGCCTCAAAGCTTCCTATGGGTACAAGACCCAGAGACAGCCATGGATAACCCACGCTCAGCAACTGGTTTTCCAGGAAGACTAAGCCACTGTGGTAATAGAAGATTCCTCCCCCCTTATCAACTTCTGCTGAGGTCAGTGGTCACCAGAACCCACCAGCGTTTGGGGGAGGGGAGTGCAGAAGGTCAAAAAGAAATGGATTCTCCAGACTAGACTTCTGGAATGAGAAACCACCAACTGCCTGGAGGAAAGTCCTTTCCTCCTCACGGCAGTAACAACATTTACTACCTCTGCCCTCTTGTCAACTCTGTCCCTGAAATTCTGTCAAAGGCAGGGCCTGTAGGCCCCCAGATAAATGATCAGCTCTGGATACTATCTTGGCTGGCCCTGAGTAATAGCTCAGAGAACAGAAGAGGGACACATGCAGATCTCTTGATGTTAGGGAATGGAAAAAGAAGACAAAATTATGGCTGCCTTCTGCCTGACACTGTTGACTCAGGAGAGCAGCCCTGTTCGTGGACCCCTGTTCCTCGCTCAAGGTAGGGAGGGGGCTCTTGGAGGCAGAGGCCTAGTCTAGACCCTGGGCCAGGCCTCATTTCCCAGCTCAGTGAGCTTGGTGAGCACTCATGACTACGTTAATATAGCCAGTTGAGAGAAACCTTCCATTTTAGTGTGAACTGTATTTTAGGTTTTATTTTAAAGAGGCAATGACTTGGAGCCAAAGGCAGACAGATGGATATAATTCTATACACAAATCAAAAAAATTTTTTTTCCTATAACACAACTTAATGAAACATTCCAAATGAGATAACTTATTGCAACATTTCAGGCTTTTTGGTGGAAGGGGGATTTTTGTTTTGTTTTACCCTGAGTAGAAGATCATCGTTTTGTGGTTTTTGTTTTTTTTGTTGTTGTTTGTCTAGAAATCACATGACTAAGCTGAGCCTGTCATATCCTTCTTTGCACTGTACTAGACTGTATGCAAAATCCAGAGGGGTGAGAGGCGGAGATGGGAAGGGCAACCAAAAGCCTGGCTAGAACCTGGAACCAGGATGCCTGGCCTGCCAATTACATGCCTCCTTAAAAACAAAACAAAACAAAACAAAACAAAACAAAATACTCCCTTAAAGCTGCACCTTTTCCCAGATAAGCAAAATGCAGCTCTTCTGTTCTGAGGAAGAAAATACCATTAAAGGCAGGCAGACCACCACCCAGCCACTGGCCATAAGCCACATGTCCACCCTAGGACGAAACAGGGGCGTTCCCCAAGAAAAATTCACTGCGCTCTGCAAGCCCTGGCCACCAACCGAGAGAGGCAAAGAACCGTGAAGGCAAAGACTAGGATAACGTGGCTCCAGCCTGCTCTGCATGCGCACCGACAGACAGCAGTCAACAGCTCACCTGGGGCCCCTGTAGAACCCGATCCCCCATGAAGCCTCAGGGCCAGGCTTTTTGCTACCCACCGGGCTGCAGCCGGCTGTTGGATGACACCTGCCACAGCCACCCCAAGCTCCACCGACACCAAGAGCTAACAGCAAAACCGCCTCACCCCACCCCTGTCTGGCTCACGGCTGTCCAACCAGCCTTGGCCACGCCCCCTATGCTGGAGCCAGGGTCTGGCCTCCTGGGCCACCTGCGGCCTCAGACTCAAAAAGATGCACAGGGAGGGAGGAGCAACACCCGACACGCTGAACTCTGCTGCCCAAACCACAGAGACCCCAGTGCAAGCGACGGGCAGCAGCAGACTGATGGAAGCCCCGCCCTTTCATTCCGAATATTTATGCCCGCGAGTAACCTTAGTTTCCAAGTTCACAGGACAATAAGCAAAAGTGACATACAGTGCAGCCAAACAGTTCATTTATAACTTAGCTTTTTTTGTTTTTTGTTTTTTTGTTGGTTTTTTTTTTTTCTCCAAAGATCAGTTCCTTAAAATGGATGCTCCTGGGATATGACTAAAGAAAATAGGTCTGAAAGGTGAGGATTTCCAACAGTAGATTTCTTCATCCTTTGAACTGCTGACCCCCCATGACGGCAGGCACCGCCCCTTCTGCCTCCCGCTCGCCCTCCTTTCCTGGAGGGGAGCGTGCGTGGCCCTTTCACTTGGAGAAGCTGGTCAGGCCCATCTCCTCCTCCCCCTGCAGTAGTGCTTCAATGGGAATCAGATTGGACGGGGTGTCCAGGCTCTGGAGGGACAAAAACTCTGACACATCCATGGCACTTAACGTTTCTGTCTGAGGGTCTGAAGGAGTCTCGGCTTGTCTGCTTTGCTCACAGGAAGAGGGTACAGCGGAAGGTGTCGACAGGGGGCCGGGGGGCGAGGAAAACGTCTGTGGCGGTAGCTTCAGGCCGGGCCCGTCAGGAGGCTGGGGGCTCGGCTCTGCAGGGGGCGGGGAAGAACAGCCCTTCCTCCTGCCCGCCGCCCGCTCCTTGGCAGAGTCCCGGCACGCACACTGACACTGACATGCCTCCTCTTGTTTGATGATGATCACAGGAACACTGAGGCCAATCTGCTGTACAGAGCTCCCTGCGAGAGAGGCAAGAGAGACTGCTCCTCAAGTAGCCGCGGGCAGGGGCGTGAGGGGCGGGGGTAGACTAGGTGAGCGCCGAGGGCGGGCGATGGAGGCAGGAACCGTGGGGAGGGCGGATGCCATGCTCCAGGCTTTGTTCTGCCTGACACTCCCCATCCCCTCCAAGGAAAAGTCCCCTTTCCTCAGAAAGCCACACACACCATCTAGATGACCCTGTATCTCCGGCTTCGTTTCCGGCCATTCTCCCCAGTACCCTCCATGCCAGCCACAGCAGATGCCTCCCTTTTCCTGACATGTTCTTCATACCTCTGGGCCTCCGGGCTCTTCCTTCTGCCTAAACTCCCCACACAGGGCTGTTTTTCTGGAGAACTTACTCTTCTCCTCTCTGAAGACCCAGCTCGTCCCCTCCTCTCCTGAGGCTGCCAGGCCGGGATTCCAGCAGGCTCCCACCTAGGGCTGGCCCCAGGGCAGCCGACCCACCAGCTTCCTGTCTGTGCAGGGAGCTAAGGCCTCCCTTTGAGCCTCTCTCCACACTGTGTGGGACGTGGGGCTTGAGTCCCCCTTGCCTAAGACCGAGCTCCTGGACAGCCCCTTGCTCACGCTTGCGTCCCCAGTCTTGGACACACGTTGGGGGGGGGACCCCCCTTTACACTGCCAGCCTTGTGCTCACACATTCTTCCGCTCCTTTGTGCGTGTCTGTGTGCTCTGCACACGCACACTCAAATAAGACAGGCTGTGTGTGTCTCAAAAAAGCTAGAGGCCAGGGGGCCGGAGACAAAGTAGAAGTCAGGAGCCTGAGAACTAGGGCTCTGGCTCTGTCACAAACTCACTTAGAACTCCAGAGGAGTCATTTTATCTTTCAGGGCCCCATTCCTTTGTCTATAAAATAGTTTGGAAAAAGGGAACTTTTCACTCTGTATGAGTCTCTGACCCAGATGCTATTTCTTCATTACTGTAATTAGAAAAGAATCCAGTGAATTAACAGCTGCCCTCTTTGGCATTAACTGTGAGTCAAACTTTCTTCTGGTTACATTTAAAGCTGTATCTGAGAGGGAAAGAACCACTACTCCTTAAGCAATGTTAAATGTGGTACTTACGCCGTAAGTGTGCTAACTTAGGACAGTTGTGAGAATGTGAAATACTCTAATAAATGAACAATACAATCTGACAAATGTGAGGTTTTAAAAACTGGGGCAAAGCAACAATGAACTGTGCCTCAAGGGGCCCCGAGAGCTGACTTGCTTTTAAAGTTCCCACACAATTACATACCTGTGCTACTGGCTACTGGTACTGCAGTGGTAAAAAACACCTTCTCGACTTTAGATGCTTGCTGCTGGGGAGGAAAAAAAAAAAATCACATTTATGGCCACTCAAGTATGGCAGATCTCCAAGGACCTGAAGCCTGCCCGATTGTACTGGTCATCCAAGAGGACAGAAAACCCTCAGTGTTCAAGGATTTGTGCACTGAGTGATGTTTTGTTTGCGCTCTGACATGAGGTCACTGCACTGTTTGACATTCAGTGCTGACAGTGCAGCCGGCTTTGTCCCCTACTACTTGGCTGTCTCCCAGCTGCCTAATCTAGTAGGTTCTGTCTGCCCAAAGGCTCCGCCAAGGTTGCTTTGCTTAAGCTGGGGTCTTCTCACAGGGAACCCCAGGGCTAGCTTCCATACAAGCCCTCCACTGCCGCCACATGCCAATACATCTGTGAGGCTGGAAAGTTCTTTCGTCCCGTCAAGCATCAAGCTGCACGCTAAGGACCGGCTAAGACTTCCTCTCACTGGCAGAAGATCCCCGTGAGGTGTGCTGTAAGCTGCACTAGGTAGCAGCTCCAGGGTGGGCCCTAGCCTCAAGTCCAAGCCCTGCCACCTCTTGGTTGTTGAGGGCAGGCAAGTGATTTAACTTCTTAGGGTCTCAGTTTTCTCATCTGTAGAACAGGGATAATAACCAAAGGACCTCCCAGAGGGCCCCCATGAAGGTGAAATGAGAGAAGGCATGTGGAGCCTGCAGGACGTGGGAAGCCCACAGCAAACGTGTGTGATTTACGTTACTATGAGGCAGACCATCGAGCCAGGCCTGGAGGTCATCCCTTTCACTGTGGAAACACTTCCTGTTACACTGGCTACAGGATTTCTTTCTTCAAGTATTACCTTAAAAAGGCTTTGTCTTTTATCCCTTTAACGGGGGAAAAAGGTCCCTCTAGGCTGAGTCGAGGAGGAATGTGAGAGCTTCTGGCTAAGTTACAGGAACTGACACTATAAAATAACGATGGAGAAACGAGACCCATATTTAAATACACAAAAATGAATTGTATGGAAAAGGAATGACGTCTGCCGCATGCAGCTCCCCAGGGCAGATGCAGAAAAAAAACGATAAAAATGACACGGAGCACACTGGATTATGACACTAAAAAGGCCTTTCCAGTGACTCTGGCTATCTGAACATGGACTTGGGTGACCTCCAGAGGTGGCTGGCAAACTGATCTATGGAATCTGAACATTCTGGCCTCACTGTTTAGCCCTAAAACTACCTTTCCAGTTTGACGGCGTCATACATCCACCCAGACATTCTCCTACTTAGTACGTCCTTTCCTCCATCTTTTTCTTCCTCTTTTACCTCAAGGCTCACCTGCCCTGGGTGGCTACCCAACAAGCCCCGATTCTCTGCACCCCTCATCTGGCAGCACGATGTAGCAGTCAGGAGCATGGGCTCTGGGACCGAGCTGTCTAGGCTCAAATCGCAGCCTTGCCACTTACAAGCTGTGTGACCTTCAGCTAGTCACTTAACTACTCTGGGCCTCAGTTCTTCATTGGTAAAATCATACCTACCTCCTAGGATTATTGTGATTAAAAGAGCAATGCATTGAAAGTGCTTAGTTAGCACAGCAGGTGACATTCAGACATACAGACATTTAGACACTGTGAAATTATCAGTGGTTGCTAAGGGAGAGGGGGAGGGGATGAATAAGTGAAGAATAGGGATTTTTACGGTGGTGAATCTACTCTGAATACAGTAATGGGAAACACATGATATCATGTATTTGTCAAAACCCACTGAACAGTGAACACAAAGAGTAAGCCCTAATGTAAACCATGGACTTTAGTTGGTAATAATATATCGATACTGATTCATCAGTTGTAACAAATGTACCAGACTAATGCAAGATGTTACTAACAGGGCAAACTGGGTGGTGGTGGGTGGGGTGGCCAGATAGTGTATGGAAATTCTCTGTACCACCTGTTCAATAAAATCTTAAAAAAAAGGTAATGTAAAAATAATGTACATAAGGTAACAACTGGCACATGTCAGACCTTCAATTTCAAAAAGTGCTTAATCAGCACAGTAAGCCCTTACACATAGTAAGGGTTCAATAAATCACCGCTGTTATTTCTTATTACCATTTTTACTATTATTTGGTCCTTTCCCTACCGGTAATGTTAACTTTCTTTAAGGCATTATAGCCTCTTTAACTAGAATGTAAGTTTTTATGAAAAAGAGATCACGGTTTCCACTTTTCTGTATCCCCAAAAGTATCATGCATGGTATCTGGTAAATACCAGACCCGTGGGGCACCTGGGTGGCTCAGTTGGTTAAGCATCTGCCTTCGGCTCCAGTCATGATCCCAGGGTGATCACACAGGGGAGACTGTTTCTCCCTCTCCCCCTGCCCCTGCTCGTGTGCGCTCTCTCTCTCTCTCTCACTTTCTCAAATAAATAAATAAAATCTTAAAAAAAAAATACCAGGCCCTCAAAATATATTTAATTGAATGACCAAGTCATCTCCTCCACCATCGGGACCACACTTTTGTAGAAACCGGCTCTCGAGGGGGCCCTGGGAGCACAGATTCTCTCTCTGACCTGGCCACTGCTGTGCTTTCCACCTGATGGGGGTCCCACCATCCTCTCACATCAGTCTGACTCTGCGTTGGAGAAGAACCCGTTTGCCTAAGTCGTTTTTGGGCCTCTGCGGTCTGTTGACTGCTCTGCTCTCCTAGAGGGTGCCATGACACTGCCGATGGAATCTTCGTTCACATGCCTCCTGCTGCCTGGCAGAATGGGAGGGCTCGTTCTCTGCTTCCCTACTGCGGGTCCACATCATGGCATTCCCGGGATTTCTACCGCTCAGTCACGGGGACAAGACCAAGAGGCCGAGTCACAGGTTTCAGGGCAGATACGATAACCATGTTCCTTTCTGAAGCAAAACCTGGGAACACGTCACCTACGTACACGCGCTTCACCCCACCGGACCGGTTTAGACAGTACTTACAATTTGTTCTTGGTTTTGTGGTGAACTGGTGGCACCATTTAAGATCCACTGTAAGTTCTGTTCTCCCATGACCAGGCTGGACTGCAGGATGGCCGTGCTGGGCGTTGGCGTGATGGTGATCGTGGGGTTGTGAGTCAGGACAGAGCTGGTGCCCAGGGGCAGAGTCTGGACCATGGCCGGCAGGGGCTCAGTAGTACTTTGTGACGGGGGCGGTGCTGCCACGGCTGGTGCCGCCGCCGCGGCCCCGGCAACGACAGAAAGTCCCGGTACGGCGGGCTGCGGGGCCTGGGGGTGCGGGAGAAACTCTTGATGATTAGCAGCAAACTGTGTGCTGTGGGGAACAGGCACTTCTGGAGGTTGTAAGAGAGCAGAGGGGTGGCCAAATGCAGCTTGCCGGGAACCAGTTCCTAGGGAAGGAGCAGGCGGAGGAGCAGACGGTGCTGAGGCCGGCAGTAGAGGCTGGGGAGGATCGGAGGTGCCAGGCTGCAGTACAAGCGGAAGAGACAAAGATGCTGAATGTCCTGTGGGTGGCGGAACATCACTGACTGACTCTGCATCACCATTAAAACTTTCAATCAAGGCAGCTGGCAAGAAAAAGAAATAGAAATATATATACATATCCCAAGCCTTACAGGAGCCACAAAAACACAGTCATCATGGCGACACCAAAGACAGCCAAAGTCCGTTAGAGCCAAGAGCTTCATTCCTAGAAGGCTGGCCTCCTGCCTTTCATTCAGTGACCCCTCCGGTCGAAGCACAGGCTTCACGACCGACCTCGCCTTCTACACGTGAAGAGCTGGTATGGGCTTCACCATCAAAAAAAAGTATTCTAAGGCTTTTCTGGAAAAGAGACTAGACATCCTTTTTTTGGCATAACCAGCGAACACTTTCTGACTGCTGTGAAGCTTTAGGGACAGATTTTCATTCAAACACAAGGATCTAGGCATCTGACGGTGTTCGTGGATCCTGCCCACTCAACGAGCACAGTATCGCATCAGAAGAAAGAGCTCACAGCTCCTCTCGTTTGTGAAAGCCAACAAGAGCTTTTGAAGAAGGAGACCTTCTTCTTTTGAAAGGCTAGGGAAAGTAAGCCCTCAAGCCAACTCTTGCTGAGGGGAGGAGAGGAAAAGATGGAACCGAACAAAAGGCTCATACTTCCTGGACCCCTCACCAAACGCATGGGTCGTTCAAGGGAACTGAAACCTACTTCACCGCGCCTGCCTCGGTGTGTCACCGAGGGGGACTCCCTTGCCCGGTGCTGAGACGTGAGCAGGAGGAGAGTCTGTGGCACAAACCTGTCTGTTGAGGATCTTCCTGAATTGCCGTGTCATCAGAATTCTGGAACATGGATTCGAAGATGATTGCTGGTGAAATTGTGCTGAGGTCCTGGCCCTGTGATTGACGGACAGAGACAAAGATGTCAGGCTTGTCATCCTGAGGCCATTCTTCACCGGGAGAGAACACACAGCAGCAGAACTAGAATGATCTTTCTTGATATGCTTCTTTTTTCTAACTTCTCCCTTTCCAAGGTGACATCTATTTCCCCAAACCTCAGACACTGGCGATTTGGGTCCTCAGATACTCTAAAACAGGAGCCCACAAACTATGACTTGCAGGCTGCATGCCCGTTTTGGGAAATAAAGTTTTACCGGAACAGATGCATGCTCGCTCATTTATGGTCCATGCTGCTTTCGTGCTCTGACGGCATGGTTGAGTTTTGTCAGAGACTCTGTGGTCCACAGAACCAAAAATATTTACTACCCAGCCTTTTTCAAAAAAGGAGCTTCCTGACCCCTGCCCTAAAAGAAAACCAAATCCTTCCTAAAAATGGGATGGTATAATATCTATTACCTGCAACCTGCTCTTCTCATGTAATAATAATGTACTGTGAGTATCCTTCAAGGTCATTACATAACATCTATGAAGAGTCTAACAGGTATGCATGGTAGTGAATCAAATAATACAAAGAAACTTTTCATGAGAGGCAGTAGTCATCACCTTATACTCACTACTGTTTGTCACTGCAAGTTTCTTTGTAATTGAGAATTAAGAAAATGTCAGAGGCATTTAAAAAAAGATAAAATGTGGGGAGGAAGCCCAAAAAACATATAAAGCCCTGAGGGTCTAACTCCTGACAGGCACCAAGTAAAATGGCCACCTCCAGGCTTCTCTTTGGTGAAGGGGAGGGGACAGCAATTCTTTTACCTCCAGTCCACCTCTGCCCCACAACTGGGAGGGCAGGAGGGACAGAGGCAAGCGGCTCCAGGAGAGCAGGCAGGTAACAGAAGTCATGAAGCCAGGGCGGCAGGGACGGGAAGCTGGGGCAAACCGGGGAGCGTGTGCCCCCGGCACCTCGAGGGCTTCAGAGGAACGCTGCCCTGTGATGTGCAGACTGGGGACTTCCAGAGCTCAAGAATGGTCTGAAGTTTGGACTTTTATGTGAAATCTACTGATTTGTAATTAAAAGCAAGTAACTGGAAACAAAGCACTGTATAGACCAAACAAAACCCAACTTCAGGCCATGTTTTGCATCAGTGCCAACTTGTGTTTAAAAGTCATTTTGCAACAACCCTGCTCTTGGGAGGGGGCAGCATCACTCTGGGCCTGGGCACGTGTGGTGAGTGGAACGTCCAGCAGCCTAGAGGTCCTCGAGACGAAACCGTCCATTTGAGCCAAGAGGGGCCAATTATTCTAGCATGATTCCATCGACTGGACGATGAATGAATCTGATTTCCACATGACACACGCGAAGACACAAATCTACATGAGGCCTTCTGCTTCCACTGCAGAGGGAGGTGGGGAGCACAGACCAAGAGAGAAGCCTTCAAACTTTTTATCATGATCCCAAGTAAGAAATGTATTTTACACATATGCACATACATCCCTCATATCACATAACTATCCATATGCATAACTGTCCCAGAAGTCTATGAAACAAGAGTTATCCTTACTACATGCAATGCCTTCTGATACTCTGTATTGTGTTGATGCCCTTAAAATGCTGACCATGATCGATCCCCTACTTTATAACCCAGTAAAGAGGCACAACTCAGTTTAAAAAGCAGTAGGCTAACAACTCCCGCTATGCTGTCAGCTCTACAACTTCCTCATGGTGGTTACTTGTGTTTTACCTGTTTACAAAATATCAGCAGTAACACTTATTCCTTAAAAAGGAATAAGCCTGTGTGACTCCAAATGGTCACCTACAAGAATGTTCACAGCAACACTATCTTGATGGCTCCAAACTAGAAACTATCCAAATGCCCAAGGGAAGTAGAAAGAACAAACTGTGGTACATTCACTTAGCCTAACGCCGTTCACCAAGGAGAACCAATGATCTACAACTATGCACCAATATGGATTCACTTCTTAAATGTGATATGCAAGAAAGAAGCCAGCACAAACCAGTACAACTGGCATGATTGCAACTGTACAAAACATAAAAAACAGGTAAAGTCCATCTCAGGTTGTTAGAAGTTGGGACAGTGGTTTCCTTCGGGAGAGGTAATAGCTGTTAGTGGACATGGATGGTGGGAGGCTTCTGGGATGCTGAGAAAGTTCTATTTCTTGATTTGGGTGCTGGTTACATCGATGTGATGAACTGTGATCATTCATTAAGCTGTATATTTGTGATAGGTGTGATAGGTAATATGTATATTAAACTTCAATAAAAACTATTTTAAGTTAAAAAAAAAACTGCTGAAAGGACTGTGACTCAGTCACTGCCAGGCTTCACGACACAAACCCTGGGGACAGAGTGAGTTCGAGCAGCTCCCCAAAGCAGAGGAGAACAGAACAGGCTGAGCCTCTGGGGCCTGGTGCAGAGAGACAAAAGAACCCTGGGAGCTGTCTGGGACCAGGATGGATCCTGAAGCTCTAGAGCCAAGAGGTCCAGAGGACCATTCCCTAGCCGCTTCAACCCTCCTTGAACAAAAGATCCGAGCAAACCGAAGCTCACTTCCGGGACCCACATACACACATGGCTGCCCACAAACCAAGAAAAGGATGACCTCGTCAAAATGTGTCATTTGGTATTAACAATTCATCATTTTTTAAAAGCAGAACAAAGCGAATTAATTCTATTACTTAAAGGAATTGTGGCCTCAGAATGAAAGACTAAAAATGAGACTATTTCCAATTCTGGAATAAATGATGGGTGATGAGGGCACACTATGTAATCTGACCCCAAGGGACAGAGCCTCTCTCTTGCTGATGTCAACTGTGGTAGAAAACGCTTTCCTTTTTTTTTTTTTTTTTTTTTTGACAAGTACTTAACGTCTTTCTATACCAGGATTCCTCACCTGATGACCCCAGGGCTCCAGAAGGCTCTTTAGTCCTAGGTCATGGCCCTGGTCAGGGAGTGGACTCCTAAACAAACCATTTAATACAACCTCTGAGATTAAAGAGCTATCATACCCTGAAATCTTAGGTTCCCCAACTTAGAGGGCATCGAGGCCATCCAGTGTAGAAATTTCATTTTAGACTATTAGCTCTGAAATGCAAATAGGCATATAAATCATATGAAGTGCTTATTTAATATCTTTCTTTGTTCTTCAGATTAGTCCACTTCTATTGCTGTCTTCAATTTAACTGGTTCTCTCCCCTGTCATTTCCAACCTGCTGTTAAGCCCATCTAGTACATTTTTTAGTTCAGATACATTTTCAGTTTCAGAATTTCCATTTGGTGCACTTTTTAGTTTCTATTTCTCTGCTGAGATTTCCTATTTATTCAATTATCACAAGTGTATTCCTTTATGTCCTTGAGCATAAAGAAGCTACTGAGAAATCCTTATTTACTGGGGCACCTGGCTGGCTCAGTCAGTGGAGCCTATGGCTTTTCATCTTGGGGTCATGAGTTTAAGCCCCACATTTGGGTGTAGAGATTGCTTAAAGAAATTAACTTAAAAAAAAATCCTTGTCTACAAATTCTAACATCTGGCTCATCTTGGGACTGGTCTCCAAGATTACCTCTGCTCTTGAGTAGGGGTAATGTTTTCCTCTTTCTTACGTTTACTAATTTTGGATAACCCTAGACACTGTAAACGGTATGTGGTAGAGACTCTGGATTCTGTCACACTTTCTGGAAGAGTGTCTGTTTGTTGGCTTGACTATTGTGTGGATCTGGCTGCGCTCCAATGGCAAACTC
Organism: Ailurus styani; assembly: GCA_002007465.1. Classification (NCBI taxonomy): domain Eukaryota; kingdom Metazoa; phylum Chordata; class Mammalia; order Carnivora; family Ailuridae; genus Ailurus; species Ailurus styani. The sequence continues at coordinate 3,026,990 of LNAC01000108.1, forward strand.
GGTTTTCCCTGTGGGGGACAGCAGCCGCCTCTTCGTCCAGTTCTTCAGCCCTCGCTGGGCTGCTGAGGGTCTGTCTCACACACACACAGTTCGGGGGTCAACTAGAGATGTGAGCAGTTTATACAGAGGGGGCTCCCACTTTGTGGCTCTTTACTTTCCAGGCCGCCCCCCCTTCACTTTCCAGGTGCTGCTGCGGTAGCTCTGAACGCTGTCCTCTGGTTAGTCAAGCCAGTGAGCCTCCCTGCTTACTGAGTTTCAGCCATCTTGTTTGGTGCCACCTGGGGCTTGCCCGGAGGCTGACAAACCGTAAAACTTGAGAACCTATCCAGGGCCTTTGCCATTGTCCATGTGGCTCCTTCTTCCAAGCTTTACCTCTGCCTATTTAGGGGCTGCCCTTTGGTGCCTTCAAGTAGTTGTTCTTGATCGTTTGCCCAGGATATGGAGTTGTTTTCTATGGGAGGGTTGGTCTGATAAGAGCAACTCTGCCATTACCAGGAGAACCGAAGCCTTGGAGTGCTTAGATTAAAAAAAAAAAGGCAGTGTCAGATGCCACTCCCAGAGGATACTGATGAAGCAGGCTTGGGGTGAGGTCCAAGAAGCCACGTCATCAGAAGCACGGCAGAGGACCCCACCGACACACTGAGAACCAGCACACATTTCACAGCACTCCCGAGTCTTTCCGTCTCTGCTCACATACTTCCTATCACATTGGTTCCTTCTTCTTTAGGTACATACTCATAGAGAAGCTAACTTAAGCTGTGTTTATTTACCACAGAAAAACATCAAACAATGCACCCTTAACCAGCGCTGGTGACGCAGGAAAGCGCAGATCCTCACGGAGGAGCGTAAGCTCAGGCTTCATGCAGTGGCCTGCAAGGCACATCACCGAGCCACGGGACTGGCAGGGCAATTTCACACAGAGTCGACTGAAGCCACCAGATCAAGAGACAGTGGTGTTGTCCTTTAGAAGAGGCTATAGAGAAGGTTCCCTTCAGGACCCCAATGCAGTGAGTGAGCTCAAAGAAAAAGACGGACTCCGGTCAGATCAGCAGGGCTTGAGAAAGCCTGCAAACTGGAATTCTGGTGAATCCTGGCCCTCCCCTTCTAGTGGACTAATTTTAAGCTCCTCGAGGACAAACCACACCTACTTTTTTACCCCTACAAGCTCAGCACCAGCACACTGCCTGATGGAGTAGGCACTCAATAAATATTTGTTAAGTGAATAAAAGAAGGAAATTGTCTGGGGCCGGAAGTTAGCGAGTGAGTGACATGAGTCAAAAGGCATTAGACATCAGAGCGAACAACCTTTCCCACGGGGGCTCTATCGGGAAATATAATCAAAACAGCCCTAAACGGTCAGTAATTGGACACAACCAAATCTGGAAGAATGGAAAGGCTGGCCTCCCTCAATTTTCCCAGCAAAGGGGTGTGCTCAATTCTTGCACTTATTTTTCTCATACCCTTATCACAGGTACACTTACTGTAGAATTTTCTCGCAGTTCAGAATCTGTGGACAGAAGGCTCAAGTCACTCAGACAAAGTGAGTGATTTGTATCCTGTGAAAGAGAAAAAATTCTAATTGAGTAACAAAAAAATCAGGATTTATAGTAGCATAGCATGTAATAAAACACTTGACCACAATATCCCTATGGTTCCAAATGTCAAGATCTGTTACTTGGAGAGGTACAAACCATCCGAAGAAAGGACTATGTGAATTATTTTAATTTTTAAAATCCTGACATTCTTAGAAGACTGTCTTATATTTCTTAAAGATGGCTAATAGAAAAGTTACGAACTGTCTCATGACTCAGGCTCCAGAGTAACAAAAGCTGTGATAATATGAAATTAATAATATTTGTATAATTGGTCTTATCATTTACAAAGCAATTTCACATGACCTTATCTGCTATTCATATGAACCTGAAGTATTATTTTATATTCCCATTTTAAGTATGAGAAAATCAATGCTAAGACTGGCAGTGAACTGTCCAAAATCACATAGCTAATTAGCAGAACACAAACCCAGTGCTTCTGATAGAAACTCCATCTTCCACTGTATCACTGTGTTCCCAGCATCTCAGGGATTCTTACTCAGCAGTACTGAGGATTTACTTTCAAATACGACTGTCTAGGCTAACTCTGAACTCTGGATTCCTAGAATGCCAGCTGCGATTCACATACTTTAAGTGGTAACCCTGCTTACCTCATGGATCAGATGTTTCCATTCATACATGCTTTCAACAAATAGTCACTGAGTGTCTACTACATATCAGGCACTGTTCCAGGCCCAGGGATATAATAATGAACAAAACAAGGTCCCTGCCACCATGGAGCTTACATTCGGGGTGTGTGTGTGGGGGGGGAGTGTGTGACAAAATCCCCGAAGAATACAAGATGATGCTAAGTGCTATGGAGGGTAAAGGGAACAGAGAATGCTGGGGCAGGAGATGCCCTCTTATTAGATCGGAGGGCCTCTTAGATAAGCTGGCATTTGAGCAGACTCTGAGGGAAAGAGAGCATGGGCCATGCACATATCTGGGAAAAGTGTTCCAAGCAGAGGGTACAACGAATACAAAGGCCTGGAGGCAAGAATGGGCTTCCCTTTTTTTTTTAAAGATTTTATTTATTTATTTGTCAGAGAGAGAGAGTGAGAGCACAAGTAGGCAGAGTGGCAGGTAGAGGCAGAGGGAGAAGCAGGCTCCCCGCCGAGCAAGGAGCCTGATGTGGGACTCAATCCCAGGACCCTGGGATCATGGCCTGAGCCAAAGGCAGGGGCTTAACCCACTGAGCCACCCAGGTGTCCCAAGAATGGGCTTCCCTTGTTCGAGGCACCACAAAGAGGACAGTAGAGCTAAAGTGAGAGGAAGAGAAGTAACTGAGGTCAGCGAAGTGACCAGACCAGAATCTACAGGGTGCCGATTCTGACTTTTGCTCTAAGTGACGCAAGTAGCTACTGGAGAGCTATGAATGGAGGACAGACATTATTTGCCTTATAGTCTAGAAAGTTTGCTCCAGGTGAAATATGTAAACCAGTCTGCATCAGGGCAGAGTGGGAGTAAGGAAAAGGGGAAAGGTGAGGAAGATCACTTAGTGGTTACTGTAGTAATCCAGACAAAAGGTGATAGCGGCCTGAACAAAGTCATCAGAAGTGATCAGAGTCTATGTATATTCGCATGATAGAGTTGACACTTTGCTGGCAGATGTGGGATATGAGGGGGGAAAAAAGAGGTATCAAGAATAACTCCAAGACTTTTGGCCTGTGCCACTAAAAACACAGAGGTACCATTTACTAAGAAGGGACCTGTAGGTGGAAGAGGTTTGGACACATCAAAAGAAGACTGGGCGCCTGGGTGGCTCAGTGGGTTAAAGCCCCTGCCTTCGGCTCAGGTCATGATCTCAGGGTCCTGGGATCGAGGCCCGCATCGGGCTCTCTGCTCCGCAGGGAGCCTGCTTCCTCCTCTCTCTCTGCCTGCCTCTCTGCCTACTTGTAATCTCTCTCTCTGTATCAAATAAATAAATAAAATCTTTTAAAAAAAAAAAATTTGAGAAGACTGATGTTTTCTGGGTTGAAGAGGGAGGCTGAAAATATTGATCTTTCTCAATTTACAGTGCAGCTACGTCCTGATAAACCCAGCCTAAGTTGAAAATGCACTAACCACCTAACCTTCCAAACATCATGGCTTAGCCTAGCTTACCTGAAATGGGCTCAGAACACTTACATTAGCCTATAGCTGGGCAAAATAATTTAACACAAAGCTGATTTTATAACAAAGTGTTGACTAGCTCCTATAACTGAATACTTTCTGAAAGGGAAAGAAACAGAACGGTTGAATGGGTCTGGAATAGTTGGAAGTGTTAACAGTTGGTTACCCTGGTGATCGCAGGGCTAGCGGGGGGTGTGGCTCACTCCCACTGCCCAGCATCACAGGAGAGGATCATACAGCCTAGCCTACTGTTAGACCGGGAAAAGATTCAAATCAAAATTCAAAGTATGGTTTGTACTGAATGCGTATCACTTTCACAACCATAAAATCAAACCATCCTCAATGGGGACTGTCTGTTCAGGAAGAACAGTTCCTTTATCTATGAAATAGTAAGATAATAATAATACTTACTTCTTAGGTTTAAGAGACATATGTAAGTGCCCAATACATTAGAGTAGAGTTCAGGAAGAGATCCAGGCTGGAGATCTTTACTTAGGACTCACAGGCAATCTAAATGGCACTGAAAGTCTGGGACAAGAAGAGCTTCCCTCCACTAGGGAATAAGCTGCGACCCAGAGAAGAAGAGACCTGAGCACCATGCATTGGGGGGTCCCAGTGCTTAGGGGCTGTCACCAATTAAAGTGTCCTTGGACTGTCACATGAATAAGATTGATCACGACTTAATACAGACAGCTAAGTAGACAAAGACTCTCAGATCTTAATATTTTTATCTGGTTTTCCAGAAGAAGACACTGAGGCACGGAGAAGCCATTTGCCTAAGGGCATCCATCCGATCAGTAGCAGAGCTTGGATCTGAATTCAGGCAGCTGAGCTCCATAGGCTGCAGCCTTCACAGCTAGTGTTATTTTGCCTCCCACAACACAGGAGTCAAGAACCAAGCTCTGGAATCAGACTGCCTGTCTAAATTAGAGTAATTATAAGCTTTGGATACTCAGGCAAGTCATTTAATTTCTCCTTGTCTCAAAAGTTTCATTATCGGTGAGATAATCCATATAAAAGCACTTAGCACTGAATCTGGCACAAGATAATCAGTAAATGTTATTATTACTAATAAGATACAGGGGCTGAATCTGTTTGAAGGGATCCTTTACTGTTTAAAAATTGGAAGCCACAGAATTAAACTATGCTGTCTCTCCCCAAATCAAAATCATATTACCTACTTTAAGTACAAAATCTCATTTTTCAAAAGGTCAGTGTGCTTCAGTTCCTTTATCTATGAAATAGTAAGATAATAATAATACTTACTTCTTAGGTTTAAGAGACATATGTAAGTGCCCAATACATTAGAAGTAAAAACAGTAGGGGAGCCTGAGTGGTTCGGTCAGTTAAACATCTGACTCTTGATTTCGGCTCAGGTCGTGATCTCAGGGTTGTGAGATCGAGCCCCGTGTCAGGCTCCACACTTAGTGGAGTTTGCTTCCCTCCCTCTCCCTCTCCCCATGCGTGTGCACACGCTCTCTCGCTCTCTCTCTCTCTCTCCTCTCCCCCCCTTAATAAATAAATAAATCTTAAAAAAAAAAAAAGGTGGAAGTAAAAACAGCAAATTTCTCCCACGACCTCTCCAGGATAGAGCTGCAGAGGAGAGGGAAATATGGTAGAGGGGCTTGGCAAAGAACAGACCAACTCTCCCAAACTCTGCAGAAAAATGTTCCATGGTTTAGCACCTCCCATCATCTCCAACCTTCTGGCCTACAGACAATTCAAAAGGGCAAGGACCTTCCAGATTCTGCCTGGTTCTCCAATGAGAGATTAAACAGATGTATGAAGCAAAGCATTACTTTGTGTTTCAAACTCAAGTACAGACGTACCATTTCACAGACACAAATGAAAAAATAAGACCCTTTTAGAGCATCTGGCTGACCCATCTGAGTCCTCCGGTTACAAGGCACCTCTTGCACCATATCTGATGGGAAGGAGGCAGAGCTGAATCAAAAGCTGAAGCACAGGGCGCCTGGTGAAATTTCTGGCTTGCACCATCCCATCACAAAGACACAGATCTTGACCCTGACCTCTTCCCTCTCACTGTCAGATATGCAGAGAAGATGTTTTGACCTTTTATTTTGATATACAAACAACTGTTGTTGCTGTTCTATGTTGCCCAGATCAAAGCAAGAGCGAAAACACCACGCACCTCTGATCCATTGTGATTTGGAAGTGCATTGTATGAGTGTCCTTTGTTGTCATGACCTTTCATGTGACTTTTGAGACTGTATTGAGTGCTGAATGTTTTCTCACAGCCATTACTGGGGCAGAAAAAAGGTCTTTCACCTGCAAGAATGACAAATAGTGTTAATATTTCCATAGTCATTTCACTGGATTCAGACATCTACTTTTCCCTAACAGAGAGAAGTAAATATTCCTATGAGGGTTCAGGTAACAGTTGTTACAAGTTGGACAAATTACATGTTAACCATCTCAGTACTAAAACTGAATGTAGGGTAAACATAGCTTGCCCCTGGCAAGTTAAAAGAGAAGATTCAGTTTTTCCCCCCCAGGTTCTTCTTTTGACAATCTCTGTACTGGTTTCATTTCTTAAGGTTGGATTCCTGAGTCTAACCCTTAGATCCTTTTACCTCTGAAAGAAACTCAAATATTATAGGTGAAGGCTAAGCTGATTAGGTTTGCTCCCTCCACAAAGCTCTACAGGCCCCAAGAGAAACACAGATATTTACTGGCTTGATGAAGGTTAAAAGAAAAACTACAAATCAGCCTAAACTCACCAGTATGTGTACGGACGTGAGTTTTAAGGTGGTGGCTTGCTGCAAATGCTTTCCCACAGCCATCATGATCACACCTAGGGAAGTTGTTTAAGCAAAAAGAAAGAGCAGTCATTTGGGAAATACGTCTTTATCTTCAACATCTCTTATAAATACAAGCTCAAACTAAAACACATGTTCAGAACACTGAGATCTGATCGAGGAAATTGGTTTTAGAGATGGGAAATGAAGACAGGTCGCTGGAAAAAGTGACAGATCTGGGAACAGAGGGAACTGATGATCCAGGATAAATATTTCTTGTCCTACAAGTAAGTCACATGTTGAGAGCTCTGACAATGAAAGCCTTCTGATGAATTACTTAACAGAATTCTATTGACAATCACAACTGATACAGAAAATCTCCAGCGAGTGGAATACTAGGAATGTCAACAGTGGGTACAGAAGCTCTCACATAGGCAGGAAGCCTAAAATATAACACTAAAACAAAATCAGTCCCAACTACATTGACCGTATAACATATAACATATAATGGCTGTGATGACTTATTTATAATCTTCAGTGTCAAGATCCACTTCTTTCTCTTTTACTTTCTTGATAACCAGAGCTGTTAAGTAATCTCTCCTTCCTAAGAACTCCTGAGGCATTTATCTCTGTGCTTCTTTAATGGCATCTGTCCTTTCCAATCTTATGTTATCTCTACAGGTGTACATTTGTTATATGTTCTATATTAGAAACTCTCTGAGGGCAGGGTCCAAGTAGTCCTTTATATCTGCTGTAGTTCTTGCACACAGGAGGCATTAACTATTTATATGAATGAACGCATTTTCTTGTAAGTCAAAATATTTTATTTCTTTAAATAGGAAGCTTCTCCAGAGTATTTTACTTCTTAATTATATATAATCATGTGTCTGAAGTCCCATCAATATTCAAGAAAAATTAGCAGTTTTAAAATCATCACAAAAATGGGTGCCTGGGTGGCTCAGTGGGTTAAAGCCTCTGCCTTCGGCTCAGGTCATGATCTCAGGGTCCCGGGATCGAGGCCCGCATCGGGCTCTCTGCTCAGCGGGGAGCCTGCTTCCTCCTCTCTCTCTGCCTGCCTCTCTGCCTACTTGTGATCTGATCTCTCTCTGTGTGTGTCAAATAAATAAATAAAATCTTTAAAAAAATAAATAAATAAAATAAAATCATCACAAAAATGCAAGTGATTGAATACAAATTAAGAGTCCCCTCAATAGCCCTATGGGGAAAAAAGTAACCCAAGCCTCACAGAATCTGCAGAGTAACCAACTAAAATCTAAATACTCTTGCTTTTAGGGGTGCCTGGCTGGTTCAGTCGGTAGAGCATGTGACTCTTGACTTTGGGGTTGTGAGTTCAAGCCTCATGTTGGGCATACAGCTTATTTATCTACTAACTAACTAACTAACTAATCTTGCTGTTAGGGGGCTATGACTCAGGAATGAAACTTTAATTTTAAAACACCATTCATTCAGTTGATATTTAAGAGTTGACTGCCCCATGCGGTGCCTGGGTGGCTCAGATGGTGGGGCATCTGCCTTCAGCTCGGGTTACGATCCTGGGGTCCTGGGATCAAGGCCCACATTGGGCTCCCTGCTCGGTAGGGAGTCTGCTGCTCCCTCTTCCTCGGCTGTTCCCCCTGATTGTGCTCTCTCGCTCTGTCAAGTAAATAAATAAAATCTTAAAAAAAAAAAAAAAAAAAGAGTTGACTGCCCCTGAAGACAGGGGCACCATCTAAGGATCCTGATAAGGAGATGAGTGACTTGAGAGGGGAAAGGTAGCACTGTGACACCATGTACAGAACACCAGTCTCTCCTGCCACAATTCAGAGACAATGTTTATGGGCAATTTTCAGCAATATATCTATATTGTATTTAGGGGAAATCCTTACAAACTGATTATCTTATTTTAAAAATGTCATATAACCATCCCAAAGTTGTTTTTGAACCCCTACTGAATGCCCAGAAGCACACTCTATGCTATGAGCAGAGAAGAGAAGAAGGTAGATGACACAAATCCTTTCTTCAAGGTTACACATTTACACGTGGATGGATTCAATATACATACGTGCACGTGTGTATACGGACTGAAATACAGACAAAAATGGATGCTCCAATATGTGTGTGTATACACACATATTAAGAGGCAACAACTGAACAAGCAACAAAACAAAATACCTGCATTCTTACTCCTCATCTCCCCTCTCCTCTCCTCCTCTGCCCACCTAGAGTTTTAGGTAGCTCTCCCTTCTGCTGTGCTCATAGTCATCTGCGCACCTTGGTCTCACGTACTGTCTGTTACTTACAGTTCTGTCTCACCAGACTACAATCCCAAGGGAAGAGCATGTGTCTTAGTATTTCTCTAGCACCGATAAAAGTGCCTCCCACCTTAAGTGAGTTTCAACAAATGCCTGTTGAGGAACGGAAAGCCTGAGGCAGAAAGGCCGTCACCAGAGTCCAGAGTGAGGATGCTCTTAGAACCCATCACCACTCCTCCTGCGTGCAGGAGTTGGTTGCGGCTGCCGAAGAACTGGCAGAGGGAATTTTCTTTCCGCTTTGGAAAATGTAAAGGCATATGAAGACATCCAGCTGCAACCTGATCAGCGACAAACAGAGAACGGTCAGACTTACCGAAATGGCTTTTCTCCTGTATGGGTTCGAATGTGCTTCCTCAGATCGCTGAGTGTGGTGAAGTACTTGCTGCAGCCTTCGGATTCACAGTTAAACGTTTTCCCTGTGTGAAGCCTCTGATGTGCTTTCAGCCTGTGAGATAGTCCAGAGACAAAGTCCCTCTGGCATTTGCATAATGTAGGACAGAGCCTCCCCACCCATGCCAGCTTAATGTGCTTCAGGATCCAGTGCGTGAGAATTCTCTATCCTTAATATAGTGGCATCCCCAATTTTTTTGCTTGAAGAGAAATTCAGAGAAGTATGTAGCCTAGTGGTAGGAGTGTGACCGTGCAGCCAGACTGCCTGGGACTCCAGTCCTCGTCCCACTTCCTACTGGGTGGGGGGGCCTCAAGCCAGTGACAAAACCTCTCTACTTCCACTTACATATCAGTGCTGAGGATTCACACTCAGAACAGTGCTTAGGCTTAGCACACAGTGAGTGCTTCCTAAGTGTTCGCTACTGCCAAAGCTGAAGACCAAAAGAAGACTCCTGATACAAACAGTGCAAAAGAGAACTGGCCGAAGAGTGGTAGAAAAAAGTTATCTTCAAGGTGATTAAGGGAAGAAAATGACAGAAGCCTCCGGACAAGACCTGAGCCAAGGGGAGGCAACAGTAGGAGTATTAAAATCCCCAGGCCAGTAAGTCACTCCGGGAGATACAAATCTGAATCCGAATGTACTATCTTTTTAACCAACCCCACGCAGGTCAATCTTTAAGCAACAAGTTCCTCCAGCGAATTTTAAAAAGTCGAGAGCACAGCTGTGCTCTTTATTTTATTTTTTTATTTTTTAAGTAGGCTCCACGCCCAGTGCAGAGCCCAGCACAGGGCTTGAACTCACAACCCCGACATCAAGACCTGTGCTGAGACCAAGAGTTAGATGCTTAACTGACTGAGCCCCCCAGGCGCCCTCCCCTCCCCACCAGCTGTGCCCTTTCAAGCGCCGGAAGTGCCCCTCTGCACAGGGCAAGGGGAGGGCTCTGTGATTGCAAGGGCAGGGGCTGGAGAAAAGGCCGACCTGTACAGCGTGTTGAACGCCTTCTCACAGCCCTGCACGTCGCACTCAAATGGCTTCTCCTTCGTGTGCACTCGCACATGGATCCTGAGGCTGTAGGAGGTGAGGAAGGCCTTGCCACAGCCCTCCTGATTGCAGACAAAGGTGTACTCTCCTCGGTGAGTCTTCTGATGGGTGCGCAGGTTGCCTGCTGTGCTGTAGGTGCGGGGACAGCCCTCAAAGGTGCACTGGTACCGCTTTACCTGGCAGACAAACGACACCTCATCAACAGAACAAAAGAGCTGCCCAAGGCCTAACTCCCCCCAGAGTCTGGCTCCCAAGAAATGTGGACGACACACTGGGTTCATATCATAAACACAGAAAACCACCTCTAACAACAAAGCAGGAGAAATCTTCCCCTTGAGCAAATCATGCCAGAACAAATAATTAAGTCACGAGGATGCGGTAAGCCTATAGGCAGATGAATATTCTAAATAAATATAATAAGACTCTAGTATACATCTGGCATCTAAAGGTGGGCCCAGACTGTTACAGTTACCTATACTGAATAACATTTTGGCTTTTTTTTTTTAAGATTTATTAATTTATTTTAGAAAGAGAGAGAGACAGACTGAGACTGAGGGGGGGTGACAGAGAAAGTCCTAAGCAGACTCCATGCTGAGCATGGAGCCTGATGCAAGGCTGGATCTCATGACCCTGAGATCGAGACCTGAGCCGAAACAAAGAGTTGGACCCTCGACCGGCAGCACCACCCAGGTGTCCCTTGGCTTTGTTTTAAGGCTTGATTAAACACCCTGCCTCGCAGCACCCCACCTTGACTGGAACTGACCAATGTTAAACGGGGTCTAAAACACTCTGACGTTGATACATTCAGTCATCAAGCACTATCTCCCTAGCATTGCTTCCACTGCAAAGTTTCAAGTCCACGAAATGAAAATACTGTATCATGAATTTCTCAGAGTATTTACTGGTATGACATTTCTCAAAATGCCAGCCTCTCCGTTTCACTTTCACCGCCAAACTTCTTGAGAGGGTGGCATCCATGTGTGGCTCCATCTCCCTCCATGCCCACATACTCCTTAACAACTTGGCAAGCTGCTTTCACGGCAGGAAATTATTCTCTTGCACTTCCCAGTGGCCAAATCCTTCCATCCTTCTGCATTTGCCTTCACTTATTTGCAAACCTCTCCCGTCGCCCTCCCCTCCTGAAAACTTGTCCTTCACAGCACAGCAACTCCACACAGCTCCCTTTATCTTCTTCTCCTCCTCGGAGCCACGCCTTTCCCTTCACCTTGATATGTAGGTTTATTCTGGAACTTATCGCTCCCCACCCAGACCCTCTCCTGCCTGCCCTAGTGCAGGGGAAGCAGCCTCACACGTGCTGGAGGACACCAAATTTCTGGCACTTATGTTCCAGACCTTCCGCAGGTCATTTTCCTTCGCTGACCCTCAGTTCTTTATTTCTCAAATGAGTATTAATAGGTGCCCTGCCTGTCTCACAGTGCTGTGGAGTAGAATGACATGAGATCAAACATTTGTGCAAATACGTGGTAAAAGACCTGATGCCGTACACCAGGGTGTTAGCACTGCCTATTCAGCTTTCACCAACACCTCCATGCCTTGACCTGACCTTGCTCCAAAGCCTCAGTCTGCATCTCCAGCTACAACGTTAGTATTCATTCCATAGTTACTGAACTAGCAGGTCCCAGGCAACAAGCTAGATACCATATGAGATAAATAAGAGAACGAGACAAAAATCTCTGCTTTTAAGGAGTGCCAATTTTAAGGAGGCGGATGCACACAAATTATCACAAACTGTGCTGAGCCTGACAACCGTTATCTGCCCAAGGGGCCTGGGGAACATAAAGAAGGGAAACCTAACCCTTCTTGGAATGACGGGAAGTAGTAAAGGCTCAGAAGCTGAGGTCCTCTCTCTGAAGTGCTTTTTTCACTTGCCTGTTTGTTTTAGGGATAAACTGAAAACGTGTTCCTCAGACAAACCAGAAGAGGAGGGCATTCTAGAAAGCAGTGACACAGGGCGCCTGGGTGGCTCAGTAGTTAAAGCATCTGACTTCAGTTCAAGTCATGATCTCAGGGTTGTGAGATCGAGCCCCATACTGGGCTTGCTGCTCAGTGGGGAGTCTACTTCGCCCTCTGCCTCTCCATCTGCACCCCGCTCTCAAATAACAAAAAAGAGGTAACACCTTGGGAACTGCATGGAAAGAGGAATAAGTGTGCTGGTACAGTGAACCACAAACATACCTGTAGTATGTAAGAGGCCAGAAGGAGAAGGATCTAGAAAAATAAGGTGAGGCTTCCTTAGTCAAGCTGTGGAGTAGAAGAATGGGACAATGGGGGCTCACCAATGGATTTCAACCAAGAGAGTGACATATCAGATCTGCAGTTTAGGAGAGATCCTTCTGGTAGCCTAGTGGAAGATGGACTAGAGTAAAAGAACAGAAAAAGGCACAGAGACTAAGAGAAGAGGGACAACAGTCCAGGAGGCAGATAAAAAGAACCTCAATGGGGAAGTGAGAGTGGACAGTATGAGAGATGTATTCCAGCGAAACTGAAGGGGGAGGAATGACTGGCTATAGTGGCAACTGGGTGCGGAGGAGCGGACGGGGTTAGGGAGAGGCAAAATCGAGGTCAAGAGTATGGCCTGGATGACTAAACAGATGGTCATACCACCAAGGTGGGGCTGGATGGAAGGTGAAGAAGAGATGATGTGAGGTGCTGCCAGGACTTCCAGGAAAAACTTCTAGTAGCCAGACATACAAGCTGCAAGCTGAAAGGAAAGCCTATGGAAGAAGTCGTCGGCACACATAGCTGACTACCCATATACCAAAGCAGACTCAGTTCTACCACTCATTCTGTAACCTTGGGAAAATTACTTAAGCGTACTAAGCCTCACTTTCCTTATTTATAACATGGAGGAAACAAAACCTATCTTTTTTAGGTTTGTTGTAAGGATCAGGAATAATTTGCATAAAGCAGTTAAATATAGTGACAGGCATATCACAGGTATACAATAAAATAAAAGCTCTTGTAAGAGGATAAAGGCTAGACCTCGGAAAGTCACCAATGTGTAAGGTGCTGGGAAAAAAAGAGAAGCCACTATGGGTGAGTGGGGGGCGGGCAGGGAAAACAGGAAGAGTCGCCGAGGAGAACAACGGCACAGAAGCCAACAGAAAAAGGGTCTCAAGGAAAAAGAATGATCAAAACATGAAATGTCCAAGAAAATAAGGAAGACACCACTGAGGAAACTTCTGGATCCAGCAGCTAAGACTCACTAATGGCTTAGCAAGTCTAGTTTTAACGGCCTACTGGGGCCCGAAGTCTGGATGAAGGTGAAGAAACCAAAGGTGAAGTGGAGGTAGAGATGAGAGATGGATAGCAGGAGCAAGAGTGGACTTCTGAGTTGATGCCCATTTCTTCCTTTCTTTTCCTTCTTTCTTTCTTTCTTTCTTTTTTTTTTTTTTTTTTTGAGTAGGGTAGGTCCTGAGCACATTTGGAAGGAGAGAGGTCCTGGAAAAAAAGAGAAGGTGAGGATCTGAGAGGAATATAAAGAAGAGAAGGGTATTTAAAAGGCTGGTGGGGGAAAAAGACTCAGGTGGGAAGAGGGACAGGTAGCTTGAGAGCCGACGAGAGGGACTGAGGTCAGGACAGGTATGTTCAAGGGATACAAGGTTTCTATAAAGGGCCAATGGTACATATTTAAAGCTTTGTGGGCCATGCAGACGCTTTTCCAACCACTCGACCCTGATGCTATTATGCGAAGTAGCCAGAAACAATATATAAATGGACAAGCCAGGCTGTGCTCCAGAAAAACTTTATTTATGGACAGTGGAATTTGAATTTCATATCATTTTCATATATCACGAAATACCATTCTTCTTCTGATTTAAAACACATCTTTTAAAAATGTAAAAACCATTCTACAAACACAGGCATCTGGACGATTTGGCCTGTGGGCCATAGTTTGCCAAGCCCTAAAACCAGTGGGTGTGGGGAAGGGAGGAGCCCTAACTCCTCCCATCTCCCCTCCCACTCCTTGTCCCATCTGTCCAACCTCCAACACAATCTTGCACAAGTGCTCTCTCACTTTTCGTTCGGCAGCCTTCCTGCTGCTACACAGGAGGTGCTCGGTCAACATTTGCTGAACGGAATGACTGACCCACCAGTCCAGGTGCTCTCGTGTCTCAGTGCCTAGGTCTGAAGCCAATCGTTCCCCTATTTGTTCTAAAACGATGTTCTCCACATGCCACTTCTATGCTCAGATGCTAACGTCCCTTCGCCTGATAGTCAAGCCCCACCCCCCCAGGTCCTCTTCTGCCTTCTCCCTCATGACCCCACGTGACTTCCACACCAGCCCAGCAGAAGGCTCTGTCGGAGCCTACACATGCAACAGGACCCCCTTCCCCTAATCGCCCCACTGAATCCCCACTTGCCTGCCTCGGCTCTCTCCGTTCTCTCTGCTGGAAATGCCTGCTTCCTTCTCTGCTTTTCTGAGTCTCCCCCTTCCATTCAGGCCTCACTACCTCCAAGGTGCTCCAGGATCAACACACGTGGAAGTCCGTGCCCTTCTCTGAATTACAATCATATTAAACTATACCACTCATGCGGCCCTTAGCCTGTGTCGTTACTTATCCTCTCGTGCCTATATCCTGATTTCCCATCAAGACTGGAAACCTCTTTGGTTCTGCCAGGCAGAGATTTCAAAATAGTCACCGACCAGGAAGGAGAAGGCGCAATAAAAGGGCAACGTGTGGGCAGCGTGTCTCAATCAGAGCGTGGCAGCGATGGCGATGGCGGCTGAGGAGAGCACTCTCATTCCTAAGATGCGACTGCGTTGATCACTTTATTAGGACAGTGCAATCAATCATTAACTACCCCTCCCTGTCTCCTTGCCCTGCCAACCCCTCCTACTCCCTTCCGGGACTTTTTCACTTGGCCAACTTAAGCTTCCATTAAAAGTTCCTTCCTCGAGGAACTGTTTTACATCATTACCTCTTCAGGTGGTGGGCACAGCAGTAGCCAGAGAACATGAGGCACTAAAGAACCACTTGTTGAGTTAAATGCAGGAATGGGTACTCTCCCGGTAGACTGCAGGCTCCATGAGAGTGGGGGCCCAAGTCTGTCTCGGTCACAGCCTCAGGGGCTGGCCTTGTGGAGGAGTGGCACCACCTTCCTATTTGTTCAATGAAGGAAGGAATGATGACATAAAACAAAAACAAACCAGCAGGACTTAATGCTGAGGAAAGTAGTGACAAAGGGTGACAAATGACAAAGGACAGATGGTCAATGAGGTCAGATGTGGCAGAGATGACCGGTGAAGCACTCTCTGGGTTCACCTGACTCGCTAGATCATAAGCGCCCCAGCAAGATTTGCTTCACTGGAGGGGTGGGACCAGAAGCCAGAATGTAACAGGCTGAGAAGTCGGGGAAAAGCAAGGAACTAAAGACCATGAATATAACTACTCTTTCAAGGAACTTGGCTGAGAAGAGAGAGAGCAGAGAAAGTTGGGAGAGGACACAGACTGGGGAAGGAATTTGTGTTTCAAGGGAGGGGAGACAGCCTGACCGGCAAAGGCAATGCCTGCTCCCCGCCAACGTGCTGAATAAACGAGCAATCTCTTACCCCATCAGGAGGGAGGTCGTAAATGGAAGTCATTATTCTGGGTCTTTCAGAATCGTTTTTAAATAGCAGCAAATTTCACAAAAGGGAAAACTAAACCTCCCCAAACTGGATCCGAACAGGAAGTTGCAAAAAACACGCAAGTTTTCACGGTTACAGAGAAGAGGTATTGCAACACATGTACATTTAAATGCAAGTAAGGTTTACGATGCTTTCAAAAAATTATGTCGCAGGGATTATACTCTCCGAGGTTCTAGGCATAGAAAATAAACAGTCCCTGCTCTCAAGGAGCTCAATGTCAAGAGGAGAATCAAACAGACAGTCAAAACCAATATGATATGAGAAGCTGTACTGATAATGGATGTGAGAATAGAAGTACGGGGAAAAAGCATCTAACTTAGACTTGGGGGCCACTGAGAAAGGTTTCTCAAAAGAAGTTATGCCCAAGCTGAATCTAAAGAGAGAGGTGACACATAATTCACCTATCAAAATTAACTAGCATTATGTATAATATGAACGTAATGTCACTGACGATTCCCCTGGATAAAAAAGATTGTGTTTCTCTAAAAGAACTGAAGAATTGCATCACCTTAACTTTCCTGTGTGGCCTCTAACACTCGTTGATTACTAAGCTAAGGAGCACCGAGGGGGTGCAGGATAGGCTCACTGAGGATGGGGTCTAATGTTATAATGGGCGAGAAGCATGAGCTTTCGGAGAACTGATATGGTTTACAAGGTGTTCTGAGTAGTTCTAGAATAGAGAAATATTTAACGAAGATGACTGCCTGGTTAAGTCAACAGAATCCGAGAAGGAAAGATAAATGAGACAAGCAAAAATGAGAAAATTAAACACTGGACTCCAGGAGACAAAAGCTTAAAAACTTTTCAGAAAGGAAAAAAGGCTGGGTTTCTGCTGGGGGAAAAAGAAATGAGAGACCAAGAGAACTAGATTTGACCCTCCCAACCAGCCCCATATTCCATGAGGAAAGGGAGTCTCTGGTCCTGAGCATCTAGTGCACGGACATTCTCACAAATCGACGACTGGCCTGGCCCCGATGGCTGCTGGAGCTGCCCATTCCTCCCCAACCCCGGAGGCTTCCCACCCATCTCCCTGATACCCGCTCTGCTCCCGGGCTGGCAGCGATCTCATTTCTTCTACTCTACAACACGCAACCACAGAGCTCAAAGTGGAAATTTAAGAGCTCTGACTGACCTCCTCTCTTCACCAGGCCTCCCACTGCCCACCACCAGCACTGGAGTCACACAGCACTTCCCACACTTCTGCGCCTCTTACGCTCGCAGACCCAATGCCTTCCGGCTGCCCCGCTCGACGGCTAACAGCCCTCGGTGGCTGAGTCTCCCTCTGTCCTTACAAAGGCAGTGTGTTATGTTAGAACAGCACAGGCTTTGGCATCCAGAACATCCTCAGTTCAAACCTCATTTCTATCACCCACTAGGCATATGTCTCTAAGCCTGCTTTCTTCACCTGTAAAATGAGGACTAATTGTACCTGTTTCATAAATTGTTATGAAGATCGAAAACAAAGCTATGCTGAAGCCCCTAACACAGGCGCTCAGCAGATGCTAGCCGTCTGACCCTCTCACCACAGCCGGCATGTCTGAAGTCCTCGTTCGTTAGCTCTAGGGGCCCTCAGCTTGTAAAATAAATAAGTCCCAGGGATGTAGCACACAGCAGGATGACTGCTGTATCCCATTATATGTTAATATGTTAATGGTATCATACTGTGTATTTGAAGACTGCTAAGAGAGTAGGTCCTCAAAGTTCTCATCGTAAGAAAAAAGATTGCAACTGTGTGGTGACAAGACTTATTGTGGGGATCATTTCACAGTGTACACAAATACTGAATCACTACATTGTATATCTGAAACTAACATAATGACAATTCTCTCGCAATTAAAAAGGTGTTTTTTTGGTTTTTTTTAAATGAGCCCTCAGCTTTTGCCTGATGCTCCAACTGCCTACCGATGGAGGTAACTTCCAGCGGCCAGGTGCTAAGGAAGTCAAAGGGAACAGATTACCTGTGGCAAGGGCTGGTGTTCACAGAACCCCACAGAAGGACTACAAACATGTTGTCCTGATTATAAATGGTGGTTCACATTCCATAGCGATATCAATACAGCAGCTCAGCCAATTAGGGGTTACTGGGACTTCTGCAGGCCATCTCCTTGTTTTAAGGAAAAAATGCTTCCCAAAGAGTTCCGAACAAAGGCCATTTTAACCTCTTCTTAAACATGAGATTACCTCTGAACCTCCTTTAAGAACCCTGTGGGCCTACGAGGGACAGAGAGTAAATGAGCAGTCACTGAACCACCACTATGAACCAGACACTGTGCTCAACGTTTTATGCGCATACTGTTGTATATTTCTGTATGAATAAATCTCATCTAATCTTCACAAAATGCAATGGGATATTTTTATTTCAATTTCACAAAAGAGGAAACAGAGCAGCTTGCCCAAGGCCACACAGAATAAACCAGAGCAAAGATGGAACCCAAGTCTAAATTATCCCCTTGCACATCACAGAAGAAACAATTTCAAGAATAGGCTTGATTTTAAAAAGAGAAAAACATCAAAGTCTGGGCTCTTTCTCCAAGGTCCTGCACTACCAAAATGTTAGCAATAACCAAGAAGTACAGCTTATATAAAATGTAAATTTGAGACCAGTTACTCCTGGAGCACCATGCTGTAATACGTACACAAAACCACTGCGTCCCTCTCGCAAGCCAGGGGCCCTCAGTGATGCAAGTGCCCACAGCTATGGAGAGCTACGACCATGCATACAGGCACGCGGGAGAGTGTAGCGATGGCTTCCCTTGGTGGTGAACAGAAAATGCTTCCTGCCCTGGGTTCCTACACACCCCACACATAGAGCATGTAGCAGTCTTCCTGCTGGAGTCCAGCCCTTCAGGGCAGGAACTATTTCTCTGTCCTTCCTGATCGCTGACAAAAGCAGGTACTCCGTCAGTAAAAGCTGGTGGAAAGAGTGAGTGGATCCTTAACACCAGAATTTCAAGCAGTGACAGTCCTAGTTCTGAATGGCAACTCTGTGGGAGTTCAGAAGGGAGCCTGGGAAGAAATGTAATCACAGTATGCGAAGACTAAAAGCAAGCAGCCCCCCTCTGGGAGAGGCAGCAATATCCAGGTTTGTCAGAGTGGATCATTCCACTGCCTGAGGGGCTCATAATGAGGAATGAAATTGGAACTAGGTCTCCCAAAGTACAGGACGATTGCAGAACACTAGAGTCAAACTTTTTCCTTTATTCTTACACTTAAAATTTGTCACACTGAGGGGAAAAAGAACCCACCAAACTCCTCTTGGAGTGTCACTGACTAATATAGCAAGCAGCCTAATTCACAAAGCGTCTCTGTAACAGTGCTTCTTGGTAGAAAAAAAAAAAAAAGATACTCTTTTCCAATCAACGCACCAGAATACTTTGGTGCATCATGAAGAACGTATTCGGTATGGGATTCCTGGCTTTCTTCATACTTCCTGGCCAACTATTGAGCAGAAAAGTGGCAGGGTCAGTTAGCCACAGGGGATACATTATGCTCACCAGTGTGGTTTGTACAGAGGTGGATGAACAGGTAACTAGACAGTCCTGGCAGGTTCTCAGGAAGGAAGGGATGCAAGAAAGTTTGGGAAATCATGGGCTGCATGAACTAATTAACTAAAGGAAACACAGCTGCTCAGAAATCCAGAGCAGGGCATTAAAGGAGCAACCCCCTTTAGAATGCTGACTTGTGTAGAATGACATATTTTGACCATAAATTTCTCAAAGATACCAGAATGTGGATGGTGGTATAAGTATGAGAATAAGATACACAAATTCAGAGTCAGAATGACCAGTGGGCCTGTGGAAGGAGAAGACAGTATCTGTAGCAAAGTTCTGGTTGGTTTATTTTTACATAAGACAAGCAAAGGGGGGGAAAGTGAAGTAACAGGTAAGCCAACTACACACTATAGGAAACAATAGAACAATCCAGGGTAAACAGGAAAATCAGGCTAAAATCTGACTCAGAAAATAAGCTGCTTGGGAAGCCAAGAAGACTAACTAGTTATCAAATGATTTGATTTCTCAAGAGTAACACCTGGACATGGAGATGGAGGGACTACACCAGGTTTTAGAAAAGGGGAAAAGAAAGGGTACAGAAATCATGAGAAGTATTATCAAAAAGTCATAAACATTGGCCTCTTTAGGCCAATTAAATAGATTAAAGTGCTCCCCAACCCCACCACTGTTAAAGCAAAAGCTAAGGTAAGACGGTGCCTCAGGAAGGCAAGTCTCCTGAATACCTAGTCATTAAGCACATTTTCAAAGACAAAAAGCCACTGATGCTTCACCCTCAATCTCCAACAAACTCCATACCAACTGATTTTTTAAAGTTTCTAAAATCTTCCATGTAGGTTTCATGAATAGTCTGGAAAGATACAGTGGGATGAAAGTACAGTGAGCTAAATCCATAGGAGACTAAACAAGGTATTCATAGTACCTTTCACCTTATCTACTCAACACGATTATCAAGACCTGAAGCCATGAAGGGATGGTAAACCAGACTTGCAAGTACAGTCCCCAACTTATGATGGTTCAACCGTACAGTAGTGAGGAAGTGATATACATCCAGGAAAACTATACTTCAGATTGTGAATTTGGATCTCCCCTGGCCTAGTGATATGAGGAAGGGTACTTTCCCTTGATGCTGGGCACTAGCATCGAGCCGCAGCTCCCATTCAGCCCCATCACCACAAGGGTAAACAACCAATATACTTCTAGCCATTCTGTACCAACACAGTCATTCTATTTGTCACTTTCAGCACAGTATTCAATCAATTACATAAGCTGGTCAACACTTTATTACAAAATTGGCTCCGTGGTAGATGACTTTGCCCAACTACAGGCTAATGTAGGAGTTCTGAGCACATTTAAGGCAGGCTAGGCTAAGCTATGAGAGCGACAGGTTAGGTGTCCTCAACACACTTTCCATGATATTTTCAACTTCTGATGGGTTTATTGAAACAAAACCACACCATGAGTCAAGGAAGATCTGGAGCACGGAGTGGGAAAGTGACAGCTCATGTAAGTGATTGCATAATATCATTCTCTCCCTACCATCTCCTCTTTTCCTGCCTAGATCAGCATTTCCCAAAATGTGTTCCACAAAATACCGACCCTGGAAATGACACCTGAAAATGGTTTCCCAAGTTGAAAGTACTTGGAGAAGTCCGCATTTCCTTCCTTCGCAGTTATTAACACATCAAAAGCTCTGGGAAATTCTGTAATAAGCCTCTGTCTCGATTCAACTTAATGTTTCCCAAACATTTGCTCTCAAAGACTTTCACATAGTAATCATTAACTGAGGATGGCTTAAAGTTTAGGCTCTAAGCCATGTTCACGTTTTCTGTACTAAAGAAATGATTCAACCCCCTTGAGTTGCTACTACCTCATCACTCTTCCTCCAAATACCATAGTAAACACACACACACACACACACACACACGACACTTCCTGCCTCCAGTTTCCTCACCACCCACTCACTTCTCCATCACTGGAAATCTGGCTTCGGCCCCCAGTGCTCTACAGAAAGTCTTCTCATGGTGTGATCAATGGACAGAGAGCAGAATCAATGGCTTCTCTTCAGCACGTCAATCCCTCTGCAGGGTCACAGAGGAACACAGAGGAACAGCCCCACTCCCTAAACTCTTCCCTCGCCTTCCACAACACCGTATTCCAATTCCACCCACCTCTTTGACTATGTGATCTTCGGTTCCTCTTTACCTTTTTAGCCTTTACATTTGCAGACCAGCTCTGACTCCTCCCTTGAGTAAACTGCCCATGGTTTGAACACTTCGTGAATCCTGAGCCAGTTCCTCGACTTCAGATCCCCATTTCCAATGGGCTTCTCAACGTGTTCACTTTATTTTCCTCAAGGACTATACGTTCACTATACTCCAAACAAGCTCATCAGTTGCCCCACCAAACTTTCTCCTCTTCCCAATTCCTCTTATGAACTCACTATTCCCAGATGGCGAGGCAAGCAGCAGAGTCTGCCACTTTCTCCTCACCCTGACATGGCAGTCTGAACAGGTCTCTGTTAAGGTGCCTATCATGGTTTACTCTAACTTCTCAATATGCTTCCTAGACTTGAAGCTCCATCAGTCCTCTGTGTGGCTCCTGAGCTAAGACAGAGAAGAAACCCGACATACTGAGAAAAATGGATGACTCCTTTGAATCAAACCCAATTCATGGCTCATTCTTCAAACACCAGTAATATACTAAGTTCTCTCGTACTTCAACAAAAGCTCTAGACTCTTTCCACTTACAAGGCCATCATCCTTCATCAGACTCAAATGAAACCCCAAATCTAAACTACGACTACCTTCTAACTGGACAATCAAGCTACCACTGCTACGAGAGCACTATTTCTAAAATGCCGCTCTAACCACATCACTCCTTGGCTCAGAAACGTTCAATGGTTTCCCACTATTTCCAGAACACAGTCCAAACCCCTTAGCATGTTATCACTGCCTCCCATGTGGATCTCTGCTACCTTTCCATCCTTATTTTCAACTACACCCTAAGCTCCCTACATTCTAGTCCAGGAGTAGGCACACTCCAGCCAGTGGGTTAACTCTAGCCCACAGCCTGTTTTGTAAATAAAGTTTTATTAGAAAACAGCCAATCAACATTTTGGGGCCAGATCATTCTTTGTTGCAGGAGGCTGTCCTGTACAATGCTGAATGTTTATAGGATCACTGGCCTCCACCCACTGGATTCCAGTAGCACTTCTCCAGTGTGACGACCAAAAATGTCTCCACACATTATTAAATGTCTTATGGGGAACAAATCTGCCCTCAGTTAAAAATCACTATTCTAGAGATTTCCAAGTACAAGCTAAGAGTTAAGTATAATGTCACTGCTAATAGAATATTAACTATAGAGCAATTGTAGGAGAGTGTCCAGATTAGGAGATAAGAGTCGCACAGTATTCAGTGCTGGTTGCCTCACACCTGGGAGACTGTGCTCAACTGTAAATTTTAAGACGACTTCAGATAACTGAAATTCACATAATCCAAGGTGACCAGACTGATGAGAAACTAGTAAAGAATGTCACAGAGGAATATTTAAGTAAATCAAGGTAGTTAGCCTGTACAAGAGAAAATAAAGAGAAAGCCGTGATCTTTAAATATGTGTTGTCCTGTCAGAGGAAGGTTTAACTTGCTGTAGTTCAGGAAGGCAGGACCGGTGGGCAGCAGCTGCAGGAAGGCAGGCTTTTGGCTCTATACAAGTAAAAGCCTTCTAACAGTCAGAGCGGGCAAACACATGTATGAGGCTGGGTGGTGAGACACCATGCTCTCGTCATTCTGCACGTGTCAAGCAGAGCCCAGAAGAACTCGTGTCAGAGATGCCGTAGAGAAATTCCTGCCTGAGGTGGGAGTAGGATGAGATGGTTTCTCTCAGGTTGCTTCCAGCTCTGAGATTTTATGGCTAGCAGTGGAAAAGCCATATGGCACAAATAATAAAATTCTCCAATTCCAAGACCTTAATTACAGCATAAGAGAAAAATATTTTGCTAAACAAAATATTTACCCTATGTCTGTTTGGTAACATTTTACATTTAGTCCCTGACATGGTGACTACCAACGATCTGTTTTTTCTAACAAACCTGTAATCAGTTCCCAGATAACGTCTATCACTACATTAAACCCTATCTTTCATTCTGCTAAGGATCGCCACACTGGTACAATTTGTACAATGCTTTATGGTTTTCCAACCATCGTGACATACATTGCCTTACTCACAGTTGCTAAGTATGAGCATGAACACTTATTTTAGATAACCTACTCTCATTTACTGTCTCTTGCCTAAATTTCTCATGAAAGAAAGCAAAGCCTTATTATTCATCAAATATTCACTATGAAAATAAAGCATATTCTAGCAGATACTAATCCCCAAAACAAATCATTTATCCACACCCCAGAAATAAGCCACATCTAGTTATTTCAGCATCAGAAACATGGACTTACCTCAGTGAAATTTCTATTTTATTTACGATTTGGGGAGGAAAATTTGAAACATAATTTAGCTTTCCCAAATTTCAATGTGGCCATACACACTAAAAGTTCCAGAAAGCAGTCACAACAAAACGTGAAGCATGTGTATTGGTGACAAGTAAAGCCACATTAGGTCCTCATTCCAGGGACTCCTTTATTCCCCAGCTAAAACTGCCAACACGAGTTGCCTGAGGACTTTTCTCCAAAGCTAAACTAGGCCCTCACCCACGGCTTTACTTACTTCTTTACGTTTCGTTTCTGGACATTCCGACTGCAGAGTGAGAGTTGCACCTTCAATATTTCTTGGCATGGGCGTGGAACCAGGGTTTATTGTTAAATGAATTTGATCTGGTGAGATAATGTGTTGCACATAACCCTGGGACATTGCTTCATGATCTATTAGGTGAAAGCCCTCTTCACCCCCTACTAGAAAAGGCAAGTGTTCTCCACACTGTCCATCGTCATCTTCATCCTCCAAAGTGCCAGGGTCCTGCTCAATGAGAACAGTTGTCCTATCATAAACAGTTCCAGATGAGGAAGGCACCAGTCCGTTTTTATCCACAAACCTGAGCATCTTGTCATCGGGGGTCAGCTCATCTTCCTCTGCCTCAAAGTAGATGATGTTGTCGTCTGGACTGTGTTCCCCCATGGTTCAATCGTGCTCAGCCCAATTGTGAGAAATGGAAAGGTAATGACCTGTCTGCAATAGGACAAAGCCAGAGTTAGAGTCAAACCCAAGGACCTCCTCAGCAACCACAGGGCTCATTTTTCGTCTCACTTGAAGAAAAGGTCAAAGTAAATGAAAATCATCTTCCCTCGGAATAATTTTTTTAAATTTAACTTTGAAACGATCAAGTTATTTTAAAGGATAAGCAATGCCTTAAAAAATCAAAAACACTGAAGAAATAAGTAGCAGTTCTTAAGAACTTCCAAACATGCCTTACTACCAAACAATTCCTGAAGGAGATAAAAGGACAAACTACTTCAAGGCTGTGTTGTTTTAAGTCTTAAAAGTAAGAAAACCCCAGTCACATATCCTCCAGATTAGACCATGGGGCAGTGTAGTCTACTGTGGAAGTAGAACTTTGGAGGCAGGGTCACCTACCCACAAATCCTAGCTTTGGCACTTACTACTTGGGTGACTTTTCTGTGCCCCATTTTTCTTATGAGTCAGGTGGGACTGGTAGTTCCTTCTCTCAAAGTTGTTACACAGAGTAAAAGAGATAATGTATGTTAAGGCACAATGTCTGATAATTACAGGGAAAACAAATGTGAATTCATTCCCTCCTTCCTAGAACAGATGTTTCAGCTTCTGGGTAGGGGGGCTGATCCCTAGTCAGGCATATTCAATGAAGATCACTGTATCTGTTAACCTTCTAAAACAATGTGGTATCCACTAGAACCTATACTTGTACAGTGTGCTCTCCGCAGTGAGGGAGTGGTGAATCTTATTTTTGTTTCTATTGCCCCTAGCACAATACAATGACACCAAGAGTTCAGGAGATGTCAGCTAAATGAATGAAAGCCCTGCAGATATACTTTCTTGGGAAGACATACTCTCTTGGAAAGATATGTTCTCTTGGGAAAACTACCAAATCTAAAGTTTTCCTGTTCTGGATTAGTTCTTCTTCCTTTAGCTGCAAACACACCGGTTCTACAAATGTGGGTTTGGCAGGCAGAACAGAATTTAAAAATAATCAGCACATCACTTTTAGTTTTCAGTCTGGTTTTGCACTTTTTCTCTTCTGCCCTAGGTTGGAAAGTGAACCTTTACGTACTGGGGCGGCTAGACTGAGAGATATTTAGCAGAGACAGGCCAAGGGATCAGATCTGGGAAGAACCGGCCCGACCCCTTGCTCTGGCTTACGCAACCCGGTAGATGCACATTTCGCTGCATCTGAGGAGAGATAAGAGCACCGGAGGCCCCACAGGGCTTCCCTGGCACCATCAGCGGCTAAGCGGAGACCAACTGTCCGGAACAAACAAGACCAGGAGGTTTAAGGGTGGCATACGAGAAGTACAAACGGAGCACCCTTGAGAGAAGGCTGGGAAAAGGAAACTGACTGGGATAGCCTCCAGACGGGGCTACACAGAAAAATCTGAAGACAGGCTGGGGGGGCTCCAAGCCGGGCAAAGAGGGGCAGGGTCCGGGTCTCCATGGAAACAGGGAAGGGGGGCTGGATACCCATCCCCATGGAAACGGAGGGGGGTGGGGTCCCTCTGGTGACCAGACTGGGGTCTCTACTGGGAAATGCGTCAGGAGGGAGCCTAAGTCCCGCGCCCCCCGGGAAGCCCCCAGCCCAGGCCGCGTCTAGTTTCGCCTTTTACCTCCGCGGCTCCCGGCAACGGCGGCAGCGGCAGCTTCTCCCCTCCCCAGCGGCACCATGATTGCCCCCACCTTCCCCAAACGTCACTTCCGCTTCCGCTTTCCGGAGGAAGGAGGAGATACAGGCCCCGCCTCTCCCTGGCGCGTCTAATTGGTTTAGGCGGTGTGGGGGCTGAGCCCGAGCCTCCAATTGGCGAGCAGGAAGGGCGGGGCGGGGCGGGGTATCACCGAGACGTCGCGGGGCCGTAAGTTCGTCCCGCGCTGAGAAGCAGCCTCCGCATTCGCCGTGGGCCGCCTGTCAGGGCGTCCGCCCGGTGGCGCCGGACGCAAGGAAAGGGGGTCAAACCTCCTCAGCCACTCGTGAAAAGTAGCGTCAGCCCGGTTTACGCCTGCCGTCGTAGCCCTGGCAGCCCCAACTGCAACGGGGAGGACCCCAGTGAGCCATCCGAATTCCAGCTCGGACCCTCAAGGGGAGCCTGCAAGGCTGTGACCTTCCCGGCTTTCTGCCTCTGGTGTTGAGGGGAAGCTGGGACCAACCAAAGTTAACGTAGCAGGTGGGGTCAAGAAAGGAAGATGGGATCCAAATGGCAGAACCAAGGAGTACTCCAAGCCCAGCCAAAGGAGACCGCCGACTCTCCCCCTCCTCACGCCCCCCACTCGCTATCACAGGACGCCCCACTCCTTCCCTCACTTCTGCCCAGGCTGTCGGTTCCAACTTTTCCCCCTGGAGAGGACTGCGGGCTTCCACGGGACTCCCGCCGGGGCCAGTCAGCGCCACCTATTTGCCATCCCCCCCTTTTTTTTTTGACCGTTCACGCTGTCATCCTATGAGCCTGCATCTGAGTCACATTTCACACCGCCAAGGAGTGTTGGTGTCTCAGTGCCCAAGAGGCAACTCTGCACGTGCCTTCCTTGATTTTTTATTTTTTTACATTTTTTAAATTATTTGCCCCAGGGGTCCTTAATCTTTTTAAAATCTATTTATTTTCGGGCGCCTGGGTGGCTCAGTGGGTTAAAGCCTCTGCTTTCGGCTCAGGTCATGATCTCAGCGTCCTGGGATCGAGGCCCGCATCGGGCTCTCTGCTCAGCAGGGAGCCTGCTTCCTCCTCTCCCTGTCTCTCTGCCTGCCTCTCTGCCTACTTGTGGTCTCTCTCTCTGTGTCAAATAAATAAATAAAATCTTTAAAAAAATAAAAAAAAAAATAAAAAAAAAAAATAAAATCTATTTATTTTAGAAAGAGCATGAGTGGGAGGGGCAGAGGGAGATGGAGAGAATCTCAAGCCGACTCCGCAATGAGCAAGGGGTGAGGAGCGGGATGTGGGCCTCGATCCCATGACCCTGAGATCAAGACCTGAGCCGAAACCAAGTCGGATGTTCAACCAACTGTGCCACCCAGGCGCCCCTCTATTTTTTCAATGCCTGTTAAATCTTTTAGAACCTCCCCACAGCCACTGCCTGATTTTCCCATAAGCTACTTATATAGAATATTCAGAGTGGGACAACTCCCAGAGACTAGATCAGGGTCAAGGCATTCAGGGCATGCCTGTACATCTCTTGCTTGAAAACTATGAATAGTGATTGTTACCCACCAGACTGCCAGGCAACTGCCTCTGGCCTCCCAACCAACTGCCCCAATGCTTAAGCCACAAAAGGTCCAGCAGGCATCTCTTAAGAGATAGAAACAGGGCACCTGGGCGGCTCAGTCGGTTACATGTCTGCCTTCGGCTCAGGTCATGATCCCCGGTTACTGGGATTGAGCCCCACCTAGGGCTCCCCACTCAGTAAGGTCTGCTTCTCTGTCTCCTCCCCATTTGTACTCAATCTCTCTCTCAAATAAATAAATAAAATCTTAAAAAAAAAAGACATCTAAAAAAGATTAAAACAGGGCGCCTGGGTGGCTCAGTGGGTTAAAGCCTCTGCCTTCAGCTCAGGTCATGATCTCAGGGTCCTGGGATCGAGCCCGGCATCGGGCTCCCTGCTCAGCAGGGAGCCTGCTTTCTCCTCTCTGCCTGTCTCTCAGCCTACTTGTGATCTCTCTCTCTCTCTGTCAAATAAATAAATAAAATCTTTAAAAATAAATAAATAAAAATAAATAAAAAAGATAAAAACATACAAACAACCACTGTTAAAAATACATTTATCATTAAAATATATTACATATGTAAGAGAAGGAACACATCATATACAGTTCGGAGGATTTGTTGACCCAGAAAATCCCATTTGTTTCACCAAACACCACTTTCTTTGATACTTTCATTTTCAAGCCACTGTATTGCCCTCAGAGGCTGAGTAGCCAGCCCCAGGGTTGTTTAGCCACATCTGAGTAGGAAAGGGGATAGGGTTTGTATATACATATACACATGTCCTTAGAGCACTGGAAGCATCTGGGTAGCTGTGACCTGTTTATCCAGCAGATTCCATTCGCATTCTTGCTGTCCAATTCATTCTCCCTCTAGGACCCCAAAGTTTGTTCAAATATCTGGTCAAGGGGAGCCCAGCCCAGGCTACAGGGAAGGCACTGAGTTATGCCCTGGCGGCAGGCTGAGTGAGCACAAGAAATAAGTTATTTAAACATCTTTGAAGTTTAAAAAAATATAGAGAGAGATCTGTGTTAAATAACTGAAGTTGAACATTGACTGTCAGTTTTATTGTGGTGGATTTCCCCCATGTCTTCAGAACTCAGAGTGACAGGGCTGAGACAGCCACGGTGGGGGGGTGTCAGGGCTCATGAAATAGGCAGCTGCCACTTTTGCTTCCAAGCCTCACATCTTCTTGTGGTAGTTCTTGATCTTAAACAGGTGGGACTGGTAATTGACTGCCTCGAGTGTGAGAAGAGGAGGTTGGCTCAGGGTGAGTTGCAGAGGAATAAGTGAATAAATTCTTGAGCCTTCTTCTTCTCTGCCATGTCAAGCTTTTGGTGACCAGCTGGGTTTCGAAGCAGTAAGCTGCCAAATATGCTAGCTGCATGAAAAACACAGAAGACAAATGATTCAGCAAAAGAAACACTACTTATTCTTGTGTTGTTGAGTTGGGAGGAGTGTGCCAAAGCATTATATTCTGCTTGAAAAAAACTATGTGAGGGTAAACTTGGCCCAGCTGGAGATTTTAGTTCCACTGCAGTGGTCTTGGGATCTTCCTCAAGCACATTTCTCATAATGAGTCTCTCAGTATGCAGAGATGCTTCCCACAGACACTTGACTGCTTACCTAGAATATTCTCATCCAAATGATTTTTTGCTGATTTTTTCAGCAGTTCTCGCAGAAACGCCATCAAGTAGTTGAAGACATTTTGGTGGAATGTAGGGAGGGTAGAAATGACCTGAAAGAGGGAGAATTGAGATTTGTCTTTTCATTCATTCATTTGTCAGACATCTGCTATATTCCAGAAGCTGAGTATGCGATCCAAGGACATGAGTAAGACTGTGTACAGGAAACCCTGATCACTTACCACTTGGCACAAGAGTCAAAAGAGAAGCACAGATCAAGCACTTTGTGAATTTAGAGCTCAATAGCTTAACTACGTACTCTCAAAAGGTTTACAGGAATAGAAGACGTTTTACGCTGGGTCTTGAATATAAGACAAGACTGGACCTGCAGAGGTAAGGACTAGGGCATTTAGGACAAAAGAAAGTGTAAAAAAAATGCAAGAGAAGGAACACAGTGAGATAAGGAGAGAGACTACACTGAGGAGTCAATTTTAGCAGGATGCCCCTTGAACAGGTGCTAAGCCTGGAGGGATCGATCAGGCTAGAATTCGATGAGTCCTTCAGCTATCTGTGTATCATCATTATTACTTGGGAAGCTTGTACAAGATATATTCCAAAAGAGATTCCGATTCAGTGGATGTGGGGTGAAGCTCTGAACCTGTATTATTAGCAGGTTTTCTAGATTATTCCACTATGGCCTGTTATATGTGCAAACCATTAGGCCAGATGGTTAAAAGTCTTGAATATTTAAGAAAATAATTAATTGATAATGGAAAGCCAAGTGTGGTTTTTGACCAACAGTGACCTGATGAGAGCTTTAGAGCATGTGGTCTGATGGCATTATGCAAAACAAATGAGCAGAGGGAGAGCCTGAATGCAGGGCTGGGAACCAAGGAGAGTGGATGAGAATGGAAGACGAGTGACAGATCAAGGGAACTGGGCATGTGGGAGGTGAGCAGAGGACGACTCAGAAATGACTCAGGTTTCTGGGTTGAGTCACTGGAATTCAGGGTGAAGCCATTAAAAGAAAAGGGGACATGAGAGGAAGAACAGGTTCGGGAAGGAAAGCTGTGGAGTTGAGTTGCTAGGACACTGCATTTGAGGGACTGTGCCCACTTTGTTCCCTCAGGCCCCATAAGGCCTGGGGCCACAACACGTGAATGCTCAATGCTTCCCCTCACCTGTTTACTTGCGGTGTAGTTGCCAGAACACTCCAGGCAGTTATGGTAGGTGCTGTAGCAGATGACGGGCTCTGGCAGGCTCTCCAGGAAAAGCAGCAAGGCTTCAGCTACAGAATGATTGCTGGCGGCTTTTGGCCCATCGTTAAGGAACTGGCGATGCCGTGCCATGGTTAGGAAAAGGCCCAGGAGCGAGCACATGCCAGACGTGCTGCCTGCCCAGGAAGGCTCTCTGCTCACAGCTAGGATGCCAGCCTGACATGGGGAAGGGGCCAAGCTGTTTGTCAGCTTAGCTGGGCCCTCCTGAGCTCCTGCTATAATGGTGGCTTAAAGTTGTAAAGTCTTCTCTATGCAAATTTTAAGTAAGAAGAATGTGATAGCTGAGGACACAAGATCTGATTTTGAGCCTTAAAATGACACTCTTTCTGTTCTCTCACCTCTTAATCATATTCACACATACACACGCACGCATGCATGAATGTCTGAGGATACAGAGGGTTTCAATCATTCCAGTATCCAAACAGTCCCTGATATGCTCAAATTCCGACCTCAGGCCTGGCTGCTGGAACAGATCTTCCTGTAAAAAGAAAGAAAGTCACTAAATGATTACATTCTCAGAAAATCAGCCATGATCTCCTGACCTAGAAATATGATCACCACCAAGGAGCAAAGAGGGGGCAGTGAGGTGAGGCCTTTGAATCAACCGGTAAACAATCTGAAAAAGTTAGGGCTGATGCGGCAAACTCATCCTGCAGGCCTTCCCGAGCATGCTCCCATGACAGGTCTTTAAAGTGATAGAACGGGCGCCTGGGTGGCTCAGTGGGTTAAAGCCGCTGCCTTCGGCTCAGGTCATGATCCCAGGGTCCTGGGATCGAGGCCCGCATCGGGCTCTCTGCTCAGCGGGGAGCCTGCTTCCTCCTCTCTCCTCTCTCTGCCTGCCTCTCTGCCTACTTGTAATCTCTCTCTGTCAAATAAATAAATAAAATCTTTAAAAAAAAATAAAAAAAATAAAGTGATAGAACATCTATTATAAAACTATAGGTAGGGGCGCCTGGGTGGCTCAGTCGTTAAGCATCTGCCTTTGGCTCGGGTCATGATCAGGGTCCTGGGATCGAACCCGCGTCGGGCTCTCTGCTCCACGGAGAGCCTGCTTCTCCCTCTCCCACTCCCCCTGCTTGTGTTTCCTCTCTCGCTGTATTTCTGTCAAATAAATAAATAAAATCTTTAAAAAAATAAAATAAAAAAATAATAAATAATAAAACTAGAGGTAGAGAATACTACTCACAACAGTAGGGGAAAACTTAAAATGGTTTCCTGTGGTGTTGTGGAGGGATTAACCAGAAAATGAAAAGCGTGAACAAAATATATCATAAGATGGAGAAAGTTAAAAAGACACCATCTTGCTTTGTGAAAACAAGATCACGGCAATAAAGGTATTTCCATTAGTCCTAGTGTGCTCTATAGTCATTCGTTTTATTAAATGACTTACTGCCACAAAACTGAATAATAATATTCTATGTATTATTCAAGTTACACTTGAAAGGAGCTCCATGGAAAACGTAGACTACTGGCACAGTACTTAAGAATGTGACTTCTGTGCTCACTTCGGTAGCACATGCACTAAAATTAGGACGATACAGAGAAGATGAGGATGGCTCCTGAGTAATAATGTGACCTTATAGCCAGACTCCCTGGGTTCAAACCCCCATCCTGCCCAGTTATCAGCTTTAGGATCTTAACCAAGTTACTTTTAGCCTTCTGGACCTCTGGTTCTTCAACTGAGAGCTATCAGGAGAACGAACTGAGGCAATGCTGTTAAACACTGAGAGTAGTGTTTGTTTGGGGACACTGTAATAAGGAGTGGAGGGGGGGTTGGAGTACAAAGAAATGTCATAAGAATGTATGTTGCTCCCAAGCGGTAGAGCTGTGGTAGACTATAGTTGTATTAGTCTCCCTATATGAATGAGTCACTGAAACTGACTGATGTGATCTCATGAAGCTGGCCCAAATCACTCTAGAAATCAGAACTCCTGACTCATGGCCTGGGGGCTCCATCTGGTCTCTGGCCTCTGTCTGGCTTAACAAGTTAGCCCCTCCCATTTCCAGAAACTGTCAAGAGTTCCTCAAAAGGATAGCAGGCTGACATCCTGAGAAGACTCCAGATGGCTTTCTACTTGGAGGACCCCAGAGGCCAGGGGAGGTACATGCTGTGCCCCGAAAGCCATCCTATGCCAGGCTGCTTCCCTTGGGGGTAACCAAGTGCTCTGTGTAGTAGCAAGGTCTTATGGGGGTGTGAAACATGAACCTATCTGTCCCCCACTCACTTCCTTGGGGAGGGACAGCTTTCCACAGATTCCTTGGGGTAAAAGCTTCTTACACCAAAAGTTCCTGGGGCTGATGCTGTTCCCCAAGGCAGTCTGGCCTCCATCAGGTCTGACTGCTTAACCGCCACCTACCTGCTGAACAGCATTTTGGTACAGGTAATCAACCATCATCCAGAGCTCTTTGGGGATTCCCAACGGGTTCTCCAACTGGACCCCATCATCTTCAGTCTGTAGGGGCATCAGAGTCTGAAAAGAAATAAAAAGCATAGAGCGCCTGGGAGGCTCAGTCGTTAAGTGTCTGTTTTAGGCTCAGGTCATGGTCCCAGGGTCCTGAGATCAAGCCGCGCATAGGCTCAGCAGGAAGACTGCTTCTCCCTCCCCCATTCCCCTTGCTTGTGTTCCCTCTCTTGCTGTGTCTCTCTCTGTCAAATAAATAAATAAAATCTTAAAAAAAAAAAAAAAAGAAAGAAAGAAAAAGCATAACACAAAGGCCCGCCAATGGACCTTCTGACGTGCTGGCTCCAGGAGGATACGAGCTAATGGGGGCAGCAAACCCGTGGAGGACGGGAAGCACTTCAGTCCCCTAAGCAACCATGCCACAGGCAAAAAAATGAAATTAGGTGGCACAATCAAGGTACAGAAGGTGATTTTTGAGAATTAGGAGTGAGTTATGGCAAGCAGTTTCAATAAACCAGGTGAAATATGCATCATCTTCTCTGAAAAAACATCCTGCCAACAGCATTTCCCTGTCAGAAACAGGGAGACAGTGTGGTCTGGTGCGGTAAGGGCAGAGACTTGGGAGTCCAAAAACCTCAGTGTAGGAGCCAGGTCCCCTGTTAACTCACCATGTGACCTGTGACCACTCTCCTTACTGGGCCTCTGTTTTCATCTTATATAATGGAGAGGATAGAAATCAAGGGTCCGTAAATTAAAAAGTGCATTGGAATGGGGCGGGGGGGGGGGGGGGGTAGAGACAGGCATATTACTATAAATCTGCTCCAAAGTAGAGCCCTTGTGTTCACATGGTCTCCACAGGAGTCCTTTGCATCTCAGAAAAATTAGTTCAGGATGATGACCAAGTGATAATTAAAACAAAAAAAAAAAGGAATAAAATTATGGGCCAGGGAAACTTCATATCTTACTATCCATGGCTGGGTTTCTCTAATGTACTATGTGTGAAAAATTGAGAATATCTTGCTTCACTGGCTCGACTGCTACAATTCTAGATTCTCCTGTCTGTCATGCAACTTACCAGCTCTCTAATTGTTTCCAGTGGCAGGTCCAAGATCGGCTCCCTCATGTAGCACAGTGTATGAATGGGAGATCCAAAACAGCTGGGCAGGTAGTTTCCAGACACAGACAAAAAGTAATCCTTCCCCCTGTCCAAGTGCAAAACCAGAATGTCTTCGATTTTGTCTTCACCCGAGTTGAGCTTTGTAGCCGTGGTCTTATTTACAAATAGCTCCAATTCAATCTCAATGGCAGAATCTGAAGAAAAACATTAAAAGTAACGTTGGCTGGTGGGAGGCCAAGAAGAAAGGGGGAAAGAGGACAGCAGGGACAAGGCTCAGGCACAAAGGGCTGGGAAAGGGCATCAGAGGGATCAGCCGACCAACAAGTATGTATGTGCTCAGCACTCAGAGGACACATGAACAAGGAGTTTATAGTCCAAGTGGGGGACATGTAAACAACAAATGAAAACACGTGAAGAGGCAACTGCTATGAAATTCAAATACAAAGGAGCACAGCTCAAGTTAGAATTATTAATACAATCAGAAGGCATGGATCAAAGAGCTTGCCCTGGGCCAGGTCAGATGAAGACACCTGATCCAGAAAAAATATAATGCAAGTATCAGCCTGTGAATTGTCCACAAAACAGGCACAGGCTTCATCCCTCTGCCACACAGCATGACGCAGAGTGCAAAGGAGAAGTTAGGGGAAAGACACCAATGGTACATTCCAGGGCCAGAGAGAATTTCTGGATTACCACCCCGTTATCTTTCCCTATAAGAGCAGACGCTGGGAGCTGATTATAGTGAGGCAGACAGTGAAAATGGGTCCTTCAAGAGCAGCACCTGCTTCCCAGCGATCTTCTGTCTTCTCTTTCTGTGAAATCATGGAACACATACGGCTGAGAAACACATCACAGCTGAGAGAGCTTTTCAAGCTGAACTCGTGCCCCTTCCTGTTTTATATCTTATGTATGGATGGTTCCCCCACAGGGCTTTTAGAAGTTTCAATCAAACAGCAAACACTCCGAAACAAAAAGAGCTTACTTGAGAAGAACAAGCAGTCGGGGCGCAGCGGTCCCCAGACCAGCAGCCAGGAACCTGGGAACGGAGGCCTCACCTGGCAGGAGGAAGCCTCTGCTGGGGTTGGCATTCAGCCACTGCTTACAGTACGACTTTTCATCGGGCTTGTTGATGAATTCAAACTGACAGGGAACTTGTCCGTTATGAATCGTAAAGGACTGTACTTGCAACTGCATGTACTTCACATTCTGAAAACAGAACTGGGAACAGGCCCGGAACCAGTCGGATCAGTGCCCTCTTCTCGGCGACACGCCCAGCCACCCCAATTGGGCAATCTTTGCCCTTTCGGGAAAGACAATGAAGGACCACCTCTTTCAAATCATGTTTCTGCTTTAAGTATTTCCCTGGGAGGCCATGGCTCCATTAAAGACCCACGGTCTGTGTTTAACCCAGAAACCCAAAAACTTAGGTTGTTTGATAAATAAATTTCCTGAAGGAATGAAAGTTTGAACCTTCTATCTTCTATGCCCAAAGACAATTTCCAAAATACCCTTCACAAATTTCACCCCCAAACATGAAGACCAAGCACATCCTTCCAAGTAGCTGGACACCCAGGATATTAAAAAATACCCACACCGGGCGCCTGGGTGGCTCAGTGGGTTAAAGCCTCTGCTTTCGGCTCAGGTCATGATCTCAGCGTCCTGGGATCGAGGCCCGCATCAGGCTCTCTGCTCAGCAGGGAGCCTGCTTCCTCCTCTCCTTATCTCTGCCTGCCTCTCTGCCTACTTGTAATCTCTCTCTCTGTGTCAAATAAATAAATAAAATCTTTAAAAAAAAAAAAATACCCACACCACAAATCCCCATTTGATTGACTTCTTGGTATTGTCCATTCTGAATGATCTATGCTGTAGCTCTTCTACAATCTTCTGCTCTAACTTGACTTCCCCCACCGCCCATCCCTTGCCTACACTGCCTGCCTCCCACCAACACCTGTGTGTACCCAAGAAATTCTGACTCAGCTTAGTCTTGGTCAAAGCAAAACATCAGGGGGAAGACAACCTCTTGCAAGAATACAGACCAGCTATGCTAAATCAAACAAAACACCTTTTGGCTCATCTGCGCCATCATTTAAATCACGAATGGCCCACGAGCGGGTGAAACTTATAAACCACAAAGGTAAAAGGCTTCTGATGCAGATCAGGAGAAGAACTTTTATCTAAACCAACAACTCCCCTCCTCTCAGCTAACACCAGCAGCCTCCCTGTAACTAGAGGCAGCCCGTCAAAAAGACTGTGGAGTCCAGGGATCAGACAGGTGGCTCCTGGATTTCTGAGACCTCACAGATGAGATTTAAGTTCTATAAATAGAAGAGCCTGTTGCCAATATCGCTGACATGTCCTTCCTACCTCTCGCTTAGAAAGGGACACGGAAGGAATGTTGGCATTTTCCAGCTTGTCCAGGGAGCGAACGATCTCCTCCAGAGTCTTCCGGTAACGTTCTTCGTTGACCACCTTCACCTGGGAGGGAAATAGCGGAGCCTGAGTCCCTCCTGCCCATTTCCTCCTTTTCGGGAAAGAGGACATGCACAGCACTGTGCAAGAGCAGTTGGTGGCCACACAGAAAGTGCAGATGAAATTGATTAAATTAATTAACAAAGAACCCAATTAACAATAGACTCCAAAGGGGTCCTCCAGAGGCCGAGCTTGTGATGAAGTCAACTGCTTCCTGATGAGCAGGGAGAGGACACAGGGATGGAAGCCTGTGGGGCAGCTCTGCCAGGTCACAGCCCTAGGGCAGAAGAATACCCAGTGACTAGCTCTACTTCGCTTGCTGCTATCCACAGGCCTGTGGCGAGAAGCCTCTAGGGTTTGATTTCAAATAGCATTTCTCAAGTTTTGGTAATCTGTGCTCCGGTGGCCAAGATTTTGTCAGGCTTTCCCTTCTGTATCGTGAGTCATAAACACAATTTCTGTCACTTTCCAGTAAGAAAACTCTGTAACATTCATCAGGCTTTTTTTCAAGCTACTCACAGCCTCACAGATTCTGATATGCCTCTACCTGAACCCTTGAGAGTGGATAATATAAAGAAACAAGTCACAGGAGAAGAGAGAGTAAGCACGAAGATGTTCAACCTCACTAGCAAAATCAAAGAAATGTGATCTAGAATAAGGAGAGTTCTTTCTTTTAGCCCACTGGCTTGGCAGAAATTTAAGGTGGGTAAAATCCAGTATTAGCCAGGGTGTGGGGAATAAGCTCATACAGAGCTGGCAGAGCTGGGAGGAGGGAGCTCCACCTTCACTGACATGGGAAGGTCTCCTAAGATATAATCAGTAGGAGAAAAAAAGGTGTTCTCTCAGAACAATATGTGTAATATGTTCTCTTTTACAAAAAGAAAAAACATCTTCTATGTTGTATATAGAATACTGCCATGTTTGTAAATGCACAGAAAAACTCCTAGAAAGATACAAGTCAAAAAGCAAAGGGGAACTTCCACGGACATAGAAATATATAGAAGTATACCAAAATAATTATGACTTAAATTTAAATTTAAACAACTTTTTTGGTTTTTTAATTTTTAAGTAATCTCTATGCCTAACGTGAGGCTCGAACTCACAACCCCAAGATCAAGAGTTGCATGCTCGGGCGCCTGGGTGGCTCAGTGGGTTAAAGCCGCTGCCTTCGGCTCAGGTCATGATCCCAGGGTCCTGGGATCGAGGCCCGCATCGGGCTCTCTGCTCGGCAGGGAGCCTGCTTCCTCCTCTCTCCTCTCTCTCTGCCTGCCTCTCTCCCTACTTGTAATTTCTCTCTGTGTCAAATGAATAAATAAAACTTAAAAAAAAAAAAAGAGTTGCATGCTCTACGCACTGAGTCAGCCAGGTGCCCCTAAAAATAATTTTTAAAAGGTTTCTCACACATGGGCGAGGAGGAGATAAGAATGACAAAAGTGGTCTTGGTTATGAGAACCAATTCCCTATAGGGGTGCTCAGAACGGGTGTCAGCTGACCACCTACCCCAATGTCAAACACCGAGCTAACAGGCTTGTGGTCGCTGGTCTTCAGGCCCATGTGGCTCTGGTAACTCAGCTGAGTGATGTTCTTCCCTTTCCAGAGGACCCGGTCACACCAGGCAGGAGCACGACACTTCTCACTGAAATGCAAAGTCCGCGCTGGGGGCCCTGCACAGGCAAGCAGCGCCCACTGCCTGGCCAGGGCCCCACAGCAGCTGGGGAATGATGGGGCAGGGCCTTCAAGTCCAGGCAGCCCCAGGGTTCTGAGAAGGCACGGCGATTCAGGCCCACCAGGGGAGAGCATGTCTCCTGTGGGCATCACCCGAAATAGCCGTGAGGGCTCCAAGCCACGAGGAATGACTCTCTGTTCTTTACCCTCCTATGGGGAGGAGATGAAAAAGGCAATCTGGAAGTAAGTATTCCATGGTCCTAAAAGATGGTGTTTGACACAGCTTCTCAATTCCTACTGCCCCAGTTATAATCCTGGTTCTATACTAGCCTGCTTGGGAGGTTCTTTATCTTATTTTCTTTTCTTTTACAATTTTTTTATTTTTAAGTAATCTCTACACCCAATGTGGGGCTTAAACTCATGACTTCAAGATCAAGAGTCGCACGCTCCACTGCCTGAGCCAGCAAGGCGCCCCGTAGAAGGCTCTTTACTTTTTGCATGCCTCAGTTCCCCGATCTAGAAGATGAGGATAATAAATCGCACTTCCTTCAGCTGGCAGTTGAAGGATTAAGTGAGGTCACAGAGGCCAAGTGTATGAAATAATGTGAGGCATATCAGAAGCACCAATAAAAAGTGATAAACTCCTATGTAATGACCAAGTACAAGCTAAGCGGGTTGGAATCAGCCTATCCCCCTAAGCACAGCTGAAAAGTAAATTATTATGGAACAATGGCTAGGGCGATCAAAAAGAAAAGATGCAAGACGACAGAGCTGCCGAATAAGCAGACACTGCTAGAAAATGTCTGACCAGAGTGCAAACACGGGGAAGTCACAGGAATCCTATCTCCTTCTGTAGGCCCATGGGGACAAGCGCTTCCCTGAATTTGGGGGTTTCCATTTGCTCAGCCAACAGAAGCAACCCCCTACCTACCTGGTATCCCAGTCGTCAGAGCCAGTATCATACTTATAGGTAGGCTGGAACGTGAGCTCGCCTTCAATGAAGCCTTCAAAGACAGCCTTGGTAGCCATCTGAGTTTTCAGCTATAAGAAAGAATAGAAGGGGGAAAAAAACAACAACAAAAAACCCCTCAGAATAAAAAAGTCAAACCTTGAATTAGCAGAGGAAAGGAAATCAATCCGGAATCTGAACCCTAACCCAAAGGAAAGGCCCATGAGAAAGCTATCCTGTAATCTTGAGAACTAAATCCTAGGAAGAGGAGCAAGCTGACCATTCCTTTGCCTCTTATACAATTTTTAAGGCTCTTTTATAAGAGGGTACCTGCATCCACGGGGCCTGAGTACCATCTTGCTGAGAATCAGGTACTAACAGACACAGAATTTTTCCTTCCAAGTATCAGATTATTTCATGTGTGTAACACAGCTGTACCCACTGTACAGAGAGAACCACACAGAAAAGGGTCTGGGAAGATACAACCCAAAAAGCAAAGGGGAACTTCCAGGTACCTAAAAATAAATGGTAGAAGTGTACCAAAACAAGTATGAATTAAATTTAAACAATCTTCTAAAGAAGTTTATCAAATGAGGCATACGAACTAGGGGAAGTTCTGTGCCTTGATTTCCCCCATCTGCAAATTCTGGATTTGTAATAGAATCTGCCTCTCAGGACTGTTGGAAAAGAATTGTCAACTTAGAATGGTGCCTGGCACATTCTGAGAATAGCCAGTATTCCTCCTACTGCACTCATTTTAGGAGCTCCTTCCAGATCACACTCGCAGAGATTAACAACCACAGGGGGTCCTGCTTCCTCCCTGGAGGACCAAGCTTGGCCCTGTGTGGACTGATGAAGAGCTGTCAGCTAACACTGAAGACAGGGGGCAGCTCCTCAGGCAACAACAATTGCCGAATTCCCCAAAATATGAATTCCTTAAAAAAAAAAAAAACTATTAAGGAAGAAGACACAGAAATAATAAAAATGTAGATATTAATGTAGAACGATTCTTAAGTCTGTATACGTAGACCTTAAAACCATATGGGAAGTAGAGAACACATGAAACAGGTACGGTTACCTGAAGAAAGACCAGAAAAGAAGGCAAGAGGCGGTGGGTAGGAAACCACCGGGGAAGTTAGAATGCCTCCCTCCGGAATACAGAGACAGTAAACAGACAGTTACAGAGTAGACTGGCTTAATGCTGAAATGGGAATTAGAGAGGAAAAAACGGTAATTTACCAAGGACAGGAACTGGCAAGAAAAATGGTCCAAAAGAGATTATTCCATAAAGAAAGACATAACAAAGTTGATCTTTTTTTTTTCCCTTTGACTGATGTGCACTAGGGGACAAAAAGGTTAACAGAAAGATTCAGACGGATGACAATAACAAGGGGGCTATGGACTAAAAAGAAAAGGGACTTTAACATTCTGAACGACCCTGACCACTTAAACAGTCTTAAAACCCAGAGAAGGGCAGCCTGACAAAAGTCAGAGAGACACAGATGGCTCTTGTCCTGTGAAATGGCTAATGCTCTGAGCAAGAAACGCCAACCCCAACCACAGTGGGGAGTGGCAGCTTACAGAACTGGTTCCTGTCGGACACGAAGAAAGCTGCTCAGGAAGAAGAGTGGTCATTTATATTGGACAAGTCTGGTGAGAGCAGGAGGGGGCGAGGCAGACTCACTCAGAAAACAATTGACAAACGGTCTTAAACATTCCAAGTGTCTTTATGAAAAGTTTGGTACCCCTTCAGCCCCTACTGGAATGAATGAATGAATGAATGGGCACCAGGGAAAGGGGTTGAGAGAGAGAGAGACTGAGACAGAGAACACACATGTTCTTGCCCCCCCAGGGGGACGAGACACCTCGAGGGAAGAGGGAGGACAGTTGGGGATGAGGGAATGTGGATGAAAGGAGCAAGAGCTGGCCGGCAGCTCCTCCGGGAAGCATACCCAGTCAAGGAAGAAGAGGCCAAGGGTTGGGAAGCCAGGCCTTCCTGTGCCCTCACAGTGGGGGGACAGCTGCTGAAGAAGGCCCAGGAGGCACATGTACCTGATCATATGCATATAGGGTTTGAAAGTCCTTCTCCTCGATGAGGTTTTTCACCGTCTCCACATCCAACTCCTCTATCCTGTAGTTGAGGTCCCCCAGCCACAAGATCACACTGTGAGGACAGAACACAAAGGTCACAGGTTGGGGAGGAACTTCACCCATCCTAGCTGGTGTACTTCTGAAAAAAGGCCCTTGAGGCCAGCCTCTTGAGAGCTGGGAGGGAAGTGACTCTGCTGTTTGAGAAATCTTTTCTCTTGCCGCCCCATTTCACGTCACGGCTAACATGCTGCTTACTCAGTGACCTCTTGCTCCAGGATCATCAGAAACAGCCTTGAGTTGTCCTGGACCGTTTTACGCTGTGTGGTTGGAAAGACAGTCTAATAAGATCTAAAAGCAAGACAACCATTTACCTCATTCCTGGAAAGAGGCACAAAAGATCAAATACTGGGAGTCGGGTCAGTCACTTGGGGACCCCAAACCAGATGATGCCATGATGTCGCCTCCATGCATGACAGTCCACAAAACACACTCTCAGCCTTTGTTTCTAGAACTGAGGTCCTCTGAAACAAAGCTCAACCTGTACAGTGGAGCCTGGGTTTAACCCCCTCTGTATCATCGGTTGCCTCTTTCTTCAAAGTGGGACAGGTAGTTTATCACAGCTGCTGCTTCAGGAGAAGGGTAACTGGACACCCCCGGACGACAGCGCATAACCCATCCAGTCCAGCACGCACCATCTGAAGCCAGCAGCCAGGCCATTAGAGAACCCGTGCAGTAGGACACACGCACCAAAATAAAAGCATCCACAGCTCAAAGCGAACAAACCGACATGCGAGTGGCCACCTCCCAAACTAAGGTGCTGGAAGTCCAGCAGAATGGAAGACACACTCCCTGCTAGGTTCCCTGGAGAAGGAAAGCCATCCTGTCAGCTTCCAGAACACCAGTGAGCTCAAGACCATTCCACCACCGCAGCAGGCGGGATGCGAGGCTTGCATCTGGGGACTCCCTGGCCGAGACCATGGCCTCGGGGGCTTCTTCCTTTTTCTAAAAAAAGTGGCACAAGCTTCGAGTGTTACTGTAAAGTCTGAAATTCTAATATGCCTTGACTTGAGACATACAGAACGTCTTAGAGATAAACAAAACAAAGAAAACAAAGATTAGCACAAGATGCTCCAAGCAGCTATCACGGCAGCTTTGTTAACACGGACTGGAGAGGGAAGGAAGACCACTGCAGTCCAAATCTCAATTACATGTGCTTCTGGAAAGAACAGATACATAATATCCTAAAGCCTACTTCTGAAACCCAAACTTGAGACGCTTGCTCTTTGGTGGCTTTCCTCATGGGGATTAATCAAGGCAGACCCATGTTAAAATAAATCTTACACATTTTTCTGGGGACAAATGATGTGTGAGAAAGATTCTAGAGATCTGCCCGATGGTAAGTTAGGACACGGAACATTCTCACGTGTAAGTGAGCTTTGGCTGGAGTCCCCACTCGGGCAGTGGGAAGCCTCCCCCAGGCACCTTCCTGACAAAACCTCCCAATTCTGCAAGTCGGAGCAGCGAACTGCTTGGGGTCCGAGCCCAGACTCACTCGTGCTTGGTGATGGTGAGAGGAGGAAGGCCTGGGTCGATCTGACAAAACTGCATTCGAGAACAGATGTCTTTATAGTCCTGGTTCCTCCTCTCATACTCTTCTGTGT
Organism: Ailurus styani; assembly: GCA_002007465.1. Taxonomy (NCBI): domain Eukaryota; kingdom Metazoa; phylum Chordata; class Mammalia; order Carnivora; family Ailuridae; genus Ailurus; species Ailurus styani. The sequence continues at coordinate 3,070,002 of LNAC01000108.1, forward strand.
GGGCTGCCAAGTGAGAATTCACGACGCAGATGCTGGTGTTGTGGAACTGGAATCTGATGGCCACGCCTCCTTTGTTACCCTACAGGAAAGAGCCCGGAAGAATCCAATTCACAAGGTCAACATGGCAGCCATTTAAATCTGCACGCTTTCAACATATTTTCTCTTCAAAATCATCCTGACAGCTAAGCAAAGCAGTGTTCTCATCTGTATTTTCTTTTCTTTTCTTTTCTTTTTAATATTTTTTATTTATTTATTTCACAGAGGGAGAGAGATCACAAGTAGGCTGAGAGGCAGGCAGAGAGAGAGAGGAGGAAGCAGGCTCCCTGCTGAGCAGAGAGCCCGATGTGGGCCTTGATCCCAGGACCCTGAGATCATGACCTGAGCCGAAGGCAGAGGCTTTAACCCACTGAGCCACCGAGGCGCCCTGTATTTTTTTTCTTTCGAATTTTTTTCGGAGAGGGAGAGAGCTGACCCCCAGCAGACTCCCCGCTGAGCGCAGAGCCCAATACATGACTGGATCTCACGATCCTGGGATCGTGACCTGAGCTGAAATCAAGAATCAGATGCTTAAGCGATGGAGCCACCCAGGCACCCCTACTGTCCATATTTTAATAGGCAGGAAAACAAATCCAAGAAAGCAGAGCGACCAGCCAGCCAGTCAGTGGCAAAGCCGAGTCCACTTTTCACACAATCACAGGCAAACCACATGCTTGCCCTTCTCTGCGGGAAGCTAAGCTCTTGCAGGAGAACCTAAAAGCAGGACTTTAGGAGCCTCAAGAAGAGGCAATTGCAAACCTATTATCAACATTCTTTCTTTATCTTGGTTTTCTGCAACCTATTTCATGGGTGAAATGGGCAGATCCAGCTGGAGGCTCTGGTGTGGAGTGGACACGGATGTGTGCTCAATCAGCTAGCAGCTCACGAAAACACAATCTCTCAGTGATCCGCTCCACCTCGCCCTGCTGGAGGGCACCATTCATCTTGTCACACCAGCACCCTCAAACTGGGACACACACAGTCACAGTACCACGGGAGGCAGAGTCGAAACCTTAGGCATCAAGCATACCACCCAAACTCACCATCCTCCCCATGATTCCTGTCCCCACGGTCTCAGCTTCCACCTCGGAGATGTGTGCTGCGTGCTCCTGTTTGACATACAGCAGTAGCATAATCCCCACCAGCCGGATGAGCTTCACCTGGACAACAGAGCCAGACGTTCCAGTCACAGCATGAACCAGAAACCGAAAACAGGAAGACACGTCCCAGAGAAAAAGTGGTCTTGAAGCCGGCTGAGGACACTCATGTGTTTCCTTCCCCACTGCAGGACACCAGGGAAGTCGCCTGTGCAGCTACCGAGCATGCTCCGTGATAACCCGAACAGCCTACCGCTGCCCAGACCTGCATCTTTCCTACCCAGAGCACCTCTTCTGGAGGACTTGGAATTGAAAGAATTAGGATGGGCTTATGATAAAGGTCACAGGTCTTAGAATTTCCTTGCATGGCAATATACAATTAAGGGTCACTGACCCCTCGCTTACCTTTGCATACTTGGCATCTGGGTGAAGACCTTCTGATACAGCTTTAAACCACTCTTCCTCCTTCGGGGTATCATGGAAGAAAAAGGCTTCCTTACTCAGATCAAGCTCTTGGAACCTATAATAAGCAGCAAGCAGTCAGACAGTAGAGAAGAGTCATGTGCAAGATAGCGCATCCTCAGATTGGGTTAGGTACGGGTATCCTCCCTTTCTAGCTAAACTGCAGGGCCCTCGAGAGGGGAAAAAAATAAATACGTGGAGCCAAGGGACTAAATGCTAAGGAACTACCAGCACTTTCACGAGCAGCCACGTATTTCCTCTCCATAACCAGCCTCGGAAGTGGTCAGAAGTGTCTCCATTTTACCCCCAAGACCCCTGGTTCACACGAGCACCAAATGGCAAACTGGGGGCCATGCCTACATCTATATCAATTCCAAATTCTAGGCCCTTCCCACTTTACCATACAGGCTCCTTTGCTGCCCCCCACCCCCATTCACAGTGCCCAGCACAGTAGTAGGGGGGTAAAATGTATGGAAGGAAAAAATGGCTGACTGATGGAACTTTTTTTTTTTTTTTTAAAGGCTAACCTTCCTGGGGCACCTAGGTGGCTCAGTCAGTTAAGTGTCTGATTCTTGATTTTGGCTCAGGTCATGATCCTGAGATCAAGCCCCACATCAGATTCCACGCTAAGCGTGGAGCCTGTTTGGGGTTTTCTCTCTCCCTCTTCCTCTGTCCCTCCCCACTCGTGCACTCTCTCTCTCTAAAAAAATTTAAAAAAAAAATTTTTTAATTCAATAAATAATTTTTATTTTTAATTTTTTTTAAAGATTTATTTATTTATTTATTTGAGAGAAAGAAAGAGAGTGAGCGAGAGGGCATGAAAGGGGAGAAGATCAGAGAGAGAAGCAGACTTCCCATGGAGCTGGGAGCCCGATCTGAGACTCAATCACAGGACTCCAGGATCACGAACTGAGCCGAAGGCAGTCGCCTAACCAACTGAGCCACCCAGGTGCCCTCAAGAAATAATTTTAAAAAATAATAAAGCTGTGGTGCCTGGGTGGCTTAGCCGGTTAAGCATCTACCTTTGGTTCCCGTCATGATCCCAGGGTCCTGGGATCAAGCCCTGCATTGGGCTCCCTGCTCAACGGGAGCCTATTTCTCCATCTCCCTCTGCCCTTCCCCCCTGCTTTTGCTTTTTCTCTCTGTCAAATAAATAAACAAAAATCTAAAAAAATAAATAAACAAAGCTAACCTTACTTCCCTGGCAAAAGATATTTTTGCCTTGTGACCAACAAAGTGTTGAACGCCTAAGTGATAAAAGTCAGTTCGAGATGTAGTGATTTTAACAGAGGGCTGCACTAAAAATTAAATAATAGCATTTAAATGCCAAGCACATCGCTTTAATGGTGCCATAAATTTGTTTACTTCCAGGAAGAACATCAAATAGAGAAGCAGCTGTTATTAAGCACATGCTCATTTTTCAATTCCTTCACCTGCTGTGAAGACTCAGTTATACATTCATGTCCCTGTCCCTTCCCCCCAGCTATATTTTCTAGAGCTGGAGAGGCAGAACGGAGAAGAGAAGCACTCACCCCACACAGTACACATCTGGGGCCGGGATGCCATGGCTTAGCCAGGGCTGGAGGCCTTCTTTGGGGGACTGGCCATTCACGTTGTATGTTCCCACAAAAAACCTGTCAGCAAAGAGAACTGATCAGTTCCTCGGGAGGACCATGGAGGTGACAGGGGAAAGCATCCTATGCTGACTTTGCCCAGTTTCAGGCTCTCTGGAATCAAAGTTTGAGACCTGAGAAATGTCACCCCTGACATCGACCGAGGACTGTGCCACCAAAGGGTGACTTGCAGTCTGTCATGACATTTGTTGCTTTTGTGATCATTTCAAACAGACAGGCCTACTGTGAACATTCCTATTTAGCCTTGGCAGCCATTAGAGAGTCATAATCCACAAAATGATTCCTTAGCCTGTGTGTGCTACAGAAATGAAAGAAACATGAAAAGTACCTTGGTAATTATCTTCAGAAGGAAAGCAACAGCAGTGTTCACCATAAGTGACTGTTTGTATACCTGGAAGCAATGTCACTTGGTAATACAGTCCCCGTGCACGGATTTAAAAAGATCTAGCAACCTCTATTCATTTAAACTTTTGATAATCCTGTCTAAAAAGATTTCCAAACACTAACTTCATTTCACTAACTTCAGTTTAAATGACTTTCTTCAAAGGCTCAGAATGACCAAGAGATACACAAGCTTCAGAATATCATTCCTTCTTCTGTCCTATGTACCTCTTCAAATATTGCTGTAATTATTTTTAAGTTGTGTGACTCCCGCTGTACCACACCTACCACTGTGCCTGGCCAGAAAAGACAGAATAATGGCTGCTCAAGAAGAGTGAAAGGAAATGTTGTTTAGAGAATGACGGGTGAAATTCTGTAGAAGGATCTGCTTCCAAATCCAGGGCACAGAGGGGGGACATGCTGAACTTTCAGAGAGCTAAACAGTCATTTTGCTTTGAAAATAGTCCGCCCAGTTAGCTACCTAAAGTTCTGGATATAGGTATAATCCTCTTCTTTCTGCACTAGACGTGATTTCACTATTGTATCTCGCAGCCCGAACTTCTGCATGGATAAAATGTGAGCCTTGTCGGACACCGTGATAGTAGAGGAGCGAACCATGTCAGTGATTTCACACTTGGATTTATTCTGTCTAGAAAAACAAACAGACAAAACGTTATCATATTCGGATGACTTCCCCAGGACAAAACACATGAACATGAAGCCAGAAGTTGCCACACACAAGCGTCTGAGTCACAGAAGACGATCGGAGGCCAAAGTCAAATGTATTTACTAAATAAAAAATAAAAATAAAAATAAAAATAAAAACACCACTACGTCTGTGTGCAATTAAGTAAATGTGTATGTTGTTAATTGTATAGCACATTGGTCCAGAGATTTTCTGATAGAGATCTCAGCTCGGAGGGGACCCTGAAGACATTCTGATCTAATCCCTTCCTTTTCCGAATAAGAAAAATGAGATCTAGCATCATCCACCCAGTTGGATGGCAGGAGAATATGGATGAGAACCCAGATTTGACAGTACTCTTTCTAGACCCTATTGCCTCATGTAACGAGACTATAAAACTATCCAGATCCTTTGACTGCACAATTCTACAGTATCTCTTTCCCACAGGAATAATCTGAAATAGAAGAAGACCAAGGAAAGTTTGTATTTCATGATTATTTGTGTAGTTTTAATAGTCAAACTAACAATTATTCAAATGCCAACATTTAAAGTAAAGCAAAATTTAAAACTTGACATATTTGGGCGCCTGGGTGGCTCTGTGGGTTAAAGCCTCTGCCTTCAGCTCAGGTCATGATCTCAGGGTCCTGGGATCGAGGCCCGAATCGGGCTCTCTGCTCATCGGGGAGCCTGCTTCCTCTTCTCTCTCTCTGCCTGCCTCTCAGCCTACTTGTAATCTCTCTCTCTCAAATAAATAAATAAAATCTTTAAAAAATAAATAAAATAAAAATAAAATAAAATTTGACATATTTACCTAACAGAATCCTAACAGAAGTGCAAGAAAGTTTTGCTGAACATTACTTAATGAATTAAGATATATAAAGCACTTGCAACAACTTCTGGCACTGAATAAAGACCACAGAAGTATCTATTATATCATCAAGTACATACTAATTACAGCTATGTAAAAACGTATCTATGTCTACCAAAAAGGCTCAGAGTGAACTGAGAATGATAGATCTAGCTACATTTAAAGTTCAGGGATTGTTCCCTGCTGTTTAAGTGCTTAAAAATACTGACACAAAGAAGCAAGTTTTTTATCTTGACCAGCTGATTCTGGCTATGAGCAGTAGGGGGTACTGGTGTACAGACTAAATATTAATAGCACATCAGAAAAAAGAAAAGTAAATAAAAACAGAAAAAAACGAAGTATCTTCGGAGTCAGAAAACTCCTAAGAGAATGTGAGGGGGTAAATAAAAATGTTTCTAATCTTCTTAGATTTCTAAAGTAGAGTTAGTTAGTTCTGGGTCTTGCGCAAATTATATTAAGTCTCTTCTTCACCTGTTTCTGCAGCTGTAAAACACAGAAGACAATGGTACCTATCTTTTTTTTTTCTTTTTAAGATTTTATTTATTTATTTATTTATTTGACAGAAATCACAAGTAGGAAGAGAGGCAGGCAGAGAGAGAGGAGGAAGCAGGCTCCCCACTGAGCAGGGAGCCCGATGCGGGCCTCAATCCCAGGACCCTGAGATCATGACCTGAGCCGAAGGCAGAGCTTTAACCCACTGAGCCACCCAGGCGCCCACTGGTACCTATCTTTTAGGTTAAAATAAGATAATCCAGGTAAGAGCATGGTGCCTGCATACACAGTAAATGCTCAATAAACGTCCAACTTTTTTTTTAAAGATTTTATTTATTTATTTGACAGAGAGAGAGAGATCACAAGTACGCAGAGAAGCAGGCGGAGAGAGAGGAGGAAGCAGGCTCCTTGCCGAGCAGGGAGCCTGATGCGGGGCTCGATCCCAGGACCCTGAGATCATGACCTGAGCTGAAGGCAGAGGCTTTAACCCACTGAGCCATCCAGGCGCCCAATGTCCAACATTTCTTAAACCAGCTACCCCGGGACAACTTACATCATGCACAGTAATGGTCTCGGTTCTCTACTGAGGAGAACTTCGGGCCTAGGAAGTACAAATGAAGGGACAGCTGCATTACCTTGTGAGCAAGTTGTCTGGTGTATCCTGAGCCCGAGAGCTTGGGTCCACGAGCTGGTCTCTCTTAACTGACCTCGAATCATCAAAGTCAGAAGCACCTAAGGGGAAGGGGAAGGAATGAAAACGTGCTTACACAGATGTGAACATAGAGACCACAGCTTCTCCAATTGTTGTCTACGAATCACTGGTTGCGCGCATAGTGCTTGAAAGCACAGGAAAGGTGGATGAGAGGGAGAAAAAAAAAACAAGCATTCCATCCAGAGATCTTTACTTCTGAAAACGTAACTATCCCAGTTGGTCTGACTCCCTTTTCTTAGAGATGGAGTGCATTACAGAAAGAATAAAACTGTGCAATCTGCAGACCTAAGTTCCATCACCAGTTCTACTATTTATTGACCTTCTGACTTCAGGCAAGTCATCCAACCTCTCTCAATCTCAGACACTTGACGTGCCCTGCCTTCTCACAGGTTTATTGCAGGGATCAAATAGTTGATATGTGAGTAAGCATTTTGGAAGTCACACAGCATATTATGAAATACAAGATAGTGATCTCATTTCCAGTTACTCCCACTGCGACTTCAAGTTCAAGGAGGAAAGAGGCAATGGTCAGAGATCTGATACTGGAAAGGGTCTAAGTGCTCTAGAGAATAGGAAGCGCTTGTCACTGTTAATAAATTGCCTCAAAAACCAAAGAGCAAACCAAGGACTTTTAATAAACAAATACTTTGGGACGGTTGTTAAAACCAAGATAAACGTGAAGAGGAAAAGTAATCTGCCAATAGCTTCTTTGCTCCTTAGAAGTCAAATCTCTTGTCCATAGAAAACAGCAAGGAGAGGCCACAGAACAGGGTTGCTTCAACACACAAGTTACAAGGAGCACTGCAGGCATGAACCATCACGAAAGAATTCTGCCCTGAAGACTATTACTAAACATGGATTTTCCGACCGTGCATTCACAGGAACTAGAACACACACACACACACACACACACACACAGTTTGAAACATGAAAATAATGACATTTCAATACCTCCAGTCAATCACCAAGGCCTTTCAATTTTGTTTTCTGAATGTCGCTCAAATCAATATAGTCCAATGTGACCCTATCAGCCCACGTTACCAACATCTCCCTGGAATGACTTCAAACTAATCTCCTGGCCTCCTTTCTTACCCTACCATCTCTGACCCAATTTCTACACTGCGGCCAGAGGATTTTTTGAAAAAGGAAGGCTAATCACATCACTTAAGACCTTTTAAAAGTTCCCCATTGAATAAACTCAAACTCCCACTATGGCTGCCAAGTCTCCCTCCAGGCCGGATCCCACCTGCCCACTTGCACGTCTCACCATAGTCCTCTGCCTCCCTCCCCCTTGAATGCCATAGTCTATTAAAGCTACTGCAGTTACACCGCAATCCCATCCGAAACCCACTTCCTTCTTTCATTTTGCTTTACATGGCTAACTCCTACCCATCCCGGGGCCAGGGGTGAGCAAACTTTTCTTCTGCCAAGGGCCAGAGCGTAAAAGTCGAAGGCTCTGCAGGCCAAACCGACTCCGTCATAACGATCTGATCCTGCTGTCACAGTGTAAAGGAGCCACGAGCATGGCTGTGTTCCAGGAAAACTTTATTTATGGACATTGAAATCTGAAGATTACATAATTTTTACATGTCACAAAATATGAATCTCTTTTAATTCTTTTCAAACATTTAAAACTATAAAAACTATTCTTAGCTCACAGGCTGTAAAAAAAGCAGGCAGTGAGCTGGACTTGGCCCATGGACTGTACTTAGCCAAGCCCTGCTGTAGACCACATGTCAGAGGTCACTTCTTCGAAGATGCCTTCTCTAACTCCCCCTAGATCAGGCCAGATACCCTGCCACTGGTGTTCCCACAGCTCCCTGTACATCTCATTAGAGCCTCAACTGCTGTGTATTATAACGTTCATCCCCCAGTTAGACTGTAAGCTTACTGAGGACAAACTATGCCTGATTTATTCATCAGGGCATCTCCGTTATCCAGCACACCAGCCAGCACATAATAAGCAGTTCAATCACTCAACAATTCGACAGAAAATACTGGATGAACATGGATTCCTTAGGTGTCTTATATAAAAATGTAACATCTAAGCTCAAGTCTGTAGCATTCTTTTGGAATGTTTCAGGTCATCTTCCGATTATAATCAGCATACAACAGAAATAAGAAAGGCAGAACTTGTTTCTAGAATTCTACAACTCCAGGGTTAACCAAATTATTTCTGCGAACCAAATCCCCAACTGTATTCTACCTCTCTTGTTTTACTCTCCTGAACTCTAAACTTAGAGAACCAAGGTACCTGAGTTAATGAATGGCATACTGGGAAACCTTTAAGAATGGCTAAAATCCAAAAAGCTGACAATACCAATTGCTGGCAAGGATGTGAAGCAACAGTAATTCTCATTTGCTGATTGTAAGAATGGAAAATGGTACAGCCACTTTCCAAGCAGCTCGGTAGTTTCTTACAAAGCTAAAAATAGCCTTACCATATGATCCAGCAATCACACTCCTAGATATTTATCTATTTGAAAATTTATGTCCATATAAAAACCAGCACATAACTTAAAAAAAAAGATTTTATTTATTTATTTGAGAGAGAGAGAGAGAGAGAAAGAGAGAGAGAGAGAGAACACAAGGGGGGAGAAGGGCAGAGGAAGAGGGAGGACAAGCCGACTCCACGCTAAGTGCAGAGCCGGTCTTGATTCCAGGACCCTGAGGCTATGACCTGAGCTGAAGTCAGACACTTAACTGACTGAGCCACCCAGGTGCCCCTACAGCAGCTTTACTCATACTCACAAAAACTGAAAGCGACCAAGACGTCCTTCAATAGATGACAGGATAAACAAACTATGGTATATCTATATAATGAAATGTTATGCAGCAATAAAGAAGAATGAGTCACCAAGTCACAAAAAGACATGAGTGAATGTTAAATACATATTGCTAAGTGAAAGAAGTCATTGTGAAAAGCCTCCATGTTACAGGATTCCAATTACATAACATTATGGTTAAAGCAAAACTTTAGAGATGGTAAATAGTGGGTGGGTAAGGATTAATTAAGTGATGCATAGGGGACTTTTTAGGGCAGTGAAACTATTCTGTGAGAAGCTGTAATGGCAGATACATGACACTGTCCATAGGCTTCAAAACCCACAGAACTTTATAGAGCAGAGTAACATATGCAAATTTTTTAAAAATCTTTTTTTTTATTATTTGACAGAGAGAGAGAGATCACAAGTAGGCAGAGAGAGAGGAGGAAGCAGGCTCCCCGCCGAGCAGGGAGCCCGATGCGGGCCTTGATCCCAAGACCCTGAGATCATGACCTGAGCCAAAGGCAGAGGCTTAACCCACTGAGCCACCCAGGTGCCCTAAAAAATCATTTTGAAGATCAAAGGATTCTGGAGTGAAATGCAGAAAATGACAGAAGAAACTATATTACAAATGTATGAAACAGCTTCACTGAGGGGGGATAGAAGAAAAAAGTGCTGATCTAAATAGCTTTGGAAATGAGTGGAACCTGTAAGACTAAAGGCAAAATTAACTATTCATAAGCACTCTAGCTAACAACGCTATTTCCCATAGGGATACGGGTTAACAATTCTGAAGCCACTACACATGGATCCTGGAATTTAACACTCAAGAAAATGGAGAGTGCAGGCGCCTGGGTGGCTCAGTGGGTTAAAGCCTCTGCCTGATCTCAGGGTCCTGGGATCGAGGCCTGCATGGGGCTCCTTGCTCAGCAGGGAGCCTGCTTCCTCTTCTCTCTCTCTGCCTGCCTCTCTGCCTATTTGTGATTTCTCTCTGTCAAATAAATAAATAAAATATTTAAAAAAAAAAAAAAGAAAGAAAACGGAGAGTAGATTGTGGGAGCCAGGTTTCTCATTGTTGGAGTGGGAGGTTCCAGATAAACAAGGGGAAGAGGCTAGAATGATCCATGTGGTAACGGGTTAGAGTTGGAAATATCAGCATGAGTTCATGTTTACCTAATATGGATACATATGGTCACATATAAAAATATAGAGACACACACATTTAAGCATACACACATACATTTCCTTGAGCCATCAGCTAAGAGGGCCTAGAAGCAAGGATACACCAGTAGCAAGGACCACTCTAATGCCCAATCTCGGTTTCCAATACCATTCTCCAATAAAATTAGATATTTTATTGGGGCTCCTTGAGATATGGTTATTCTAGGACTGGGGTAGGAAATATACAAGATGGAGCATCTTCCAATGCCAAAAAACAAGAAAGTACTCAAAAAAACTCCCAAAATAAAAACACCCACAATGATGAGGGTATGTCGAATGGACACTGAAGCCAACTGAAGGAGCTCAAATGGTCACAGGTGGAACAATTTGAGCAATGAAATAAAGCAATGTTGGATTATAATTCAAAGTATAAAAGAAATATCCATCAATCCATACTACTATAAATAATTGAATAAAAAAATAAATGGAGGCAACCCTCTCAGGTCCCCTGCCTCTTCGGGAGCTTTGTACTACCACTTTACTATCACTCAATAAACTTTGCTTTGGAGCTGCTGGGTGATTCAGTCCATTAAGCACCTGCCTTGGGCTCAGGTCATGATCCCAGGGTCCCTCTCCCAGCTTGTGCTCTCATGCTCTCTGTCAAATAAATAAATAAAAATATTTTAAACACTATGGTGAGTGCTGTGAAAGGTGTAAGCCTGGTGATTCACAGACCTGTACCCCTGGGGCAAATAATAAAAAATTTAAAAAATATATTTTAAACACATAAACATAAAAATAAAAATAAATGGAGGTGAAAAGACAAATCTCCTGTGAAGAATTCCAAATAATGCAGGTGAATACTCTTGACTTCAAAGAGGTGGAGCCTAACTCCCCACTACTCTACCATAACTGCTGCGTTAAGGTTACTGACAACCTTCATGTTGCCAAATCCAGTGTTCAGTTCCCATTTTTCAGCTAAGTTCACTCCAACCTCTTCTGGCAGCTCTTGACAGAAACCACTCTCTCCCCAGGTAAACACTTCCCTTAGTTTCTGAAGGCTTTTTCCCTCCACGCACCCCACTCCCCACCCCCAGGAATGAGTCTGGGCAAAGCCCTGGCGGGAGACCACTTCTCCAGCTATACTCTGTCCCAGCTAGGTCATCTCGCCTAATCTCGCAATTTTAAAAAAACACCTACATGCTGACCACTCCCAATCTCCAGGCTCCAACCTTTCACCTGAGTTCCAGGCTGTTCTATGCTGCTTCCCCCCTTAGGCTTCGGAGGAAAAGATACTATTTCTTTTTTTTTTTATTTGCCCCAGGGGTACAGGTCTGTGAATCATCAGGCTTACACCTTTCACAGCATTCACCATAGCACAAACGCTCCCCAGTGTCCATAACCCATCCACCCTATCCCTACCCTCCCACCCCCCAGTAACCCTCAGTTTGTTTTGTGAGATTAGGAGTCTCTTATGGTTTGTCTCCTTCCCCATCCCATCTTGTTTCACTATTTTTCCCTCCCTAACCCCTAAAACCCCCCACCCTGCCCCTCAAGTTCCTCATATCAGAGAGATCATATGATAATTGTCTTTCTCTGATCGACTTATTTTGCTCAGCATAATACCCTCTAGTTCCATCCACGTCGTTGCAAACGGCAAGATTTCGCTTCCTTTGAAAGCTGCATAGTATTCCATTGTATATATATACCACATCTTCTTTATCCATTCACCTGTTAATGGACATCTAGGTTCTTTCCATAGTTTGCCTATTGTGGACATTGCTGCTATAAACATTTGTGTGCATGTGCCCGAAGATACTATTTCTATTTCATTTGAAATAACCACAATTACCGACTAAGGAGATGGGTGTGCCTATTGGGTACTCACACCCTCTCAAACCTTGGAATCCAAGGGGACACTGCCTACGATGTGATTTTTGCCTGGTACTTGCTTGTGATCCCAGCAACCACCCAAAACCCAGCTTCTCAAAGATACCACGTCACCAAAGGAACGCAGCACCATCTAATGTTGAAACTGAACTACCTCGAGCTAGTAGGCTGATGTTCCAGCCGACTGACTGACTGACAGCCGACTTCTCTGTATTTCCTTCCCAACTCTGAAATGTCCCACCGTGGCCCCTGCACGGGGAGCCACAGCACACTGTCTGGGAACCACAATCTTGTTACCTCTTTCCTCTTAGTACTAATGCCATTTGATATTATATCTCATAAGTATTGCTCAGCTTATTGGAGGCTATGTCCACTGAAAGGTAAGCTCTGGAAGGCAGGGGCCTTGTCTTCATGCTCTTTCCTAGGTACCTGGATCAGCACCTGGCTTATAGTAAGTACTCGATGTGTAAAATGCAAGCAAGTATCAGGAAATTTAAGCTTAAGCCTAGTTGTACCATTATCTTCCTCTGTGACAAGTTCCTTCTTTGGGTCTCAGTTTCTTCATCTACAGTAGGGATTTCAGTATGAATATCTCATGGGGCTTTATGATGGGCCAAGGCAAATTAAGGACTAAGGGTTAGAGCTCTGTTCGTGCATCAGTGCTTTCTAACGATCTTGTTTTGAGGGGGCAGTTCCTACTAACAACCAGACTGAAGGACATCTCCTGGGAACAAGTGGTGTGTCCCTGTGGATTCAGCTTCTGTCCATGAGTGGCCTGGAAAATCGCCCCGTAGACCTACATCGCTGTGTCTGCCGCCGGACCCGGTCCAGCAAGGACGAGAATGTCTTCATTCCTCACTCGGCGCATGGAAATTTTAAGGCATGATTTGGGGGATTTCCAGCCACAGGGCAGTCTTCTCGGAATCTCTTCTCCCCGGAATCTAGCACGGAAGCTGGCTGTCAGCGGCTCTCTGCCAAATTTACCATCATGCAGCCCCATGGTTCCTTCTCAACCACAGCTTCCTGTCCTTCCTCCTCTCCTGCTTCCCTACTCCCACTCTGCCCTTTTTCCAACCTCAGACCTCCATTCCTTTGTCAGCCAATCTAACAGCTGACATCTGGGTTTTTCCTTTCTTCCCATGTTTGTCCGCCAAGTCCTATAAATCCTCTCTCCTAAATATTTTTATACCTGACCCTCTTCCCTATCCCTACGGTCATGCCTTAGGTTAGGCCCTTACTGTTTCCAGAAAGCACATTCAGTGATTCCCCTGCCTCCATTATCTCCCCTCCAGTCCATTCTGCCACCATCTTGAAGAAAACCCAAATCTGAGTAGGTCATTCCTGTGCCTCAAATCCCACGATAACTTCTATCACCTGTGCAATAAACCCCAAAGCTCAGAGTATTACATACAAAGACCTTTGTAATTAGCCCAGATTCCCTTTCCAGCCCCATCTCCTGCCACCCTCCCCCAATCCAGTCACAGCAAAACAATTTCTCTCTTTACACGCTGCCTCCTCACGGCCACCCAGACCCGAACCACCCCCAAGTCCCGCCTCTATGGGGTGAATTTCAGTCATCCTTGCAGACTCAGCTCTGGATTTACCTCCTTCAAAAAGTCTCCTCTGGCCTTTGTATTTTCACACACCCAGGGTTTGCCGTGGCAAGGCATTTGTCATAATGGAACTGTGTTTAACTCTTTCTGCCTTCCTTTTTTAGCTAGATCACAAGCTTCTTGGGAGCAGGGGCTGATGCTTTTTCTCTGTAGCCCTTGGCTTGCCACAATTTATGGAACATATCAGGCAGCCAGTAGACACACACTGAACAAATAGCCACAGGGCAGAGATCAGGGTCAGCGTCACTTCTGGGTGCTTTTTTTAAAAATGTATTTATTTTTATTTCGATTCAGTTCTTTTGTTTTTAATTAAAGATTTCTATTTGTTTGAGAGAGAGCAGAGTGGAAGAGAGAGAGAGAGAGAGAGAGAGCAGAAGCAGGGGGAGCAGCAGGCAGAGGGAGAGGGCGAAGCAGACTCCCCGCTGAGCAGGGAGCCCAGTGTAGGGCTCGATCGATCCCAGGACCCTGCAATCATGACCTGAGCCGAAGGCAGATGCTTAACCAACTGAGCCACCCAGGTGCCCCCTGGGTGCTTTCCTGATGACCACCTTTCACACCTACGAGTAACACCATGTCCCTGTAAGGTCCTACAGAGGAAGTAGGTCAACCATAGTAACAGTTGGGTTGGTGTAGAAAACTGCAGAAGTGTTGTTCTTCTTGCAAATTCTGTGCATGGCATTGCACAGCTTACAGATACACCCCCTCTCCCATGCCTGGCTAAATAGATGACATTGCCCCTGGAGGCCCCTTCCTTAACCCAAGCAGCAACAGAGTCCAAAACAGATCCCCAATTCCTGATCTGAAACCCTTGGGGCCAAGTGACCTTTGGAATTCAGAATTCGGGGGATTATTTTATTTTTTTAGATTTCTTATTTATTTATTTGACAGAGAGAGAGTATGCACACAAGTTGGAGGCAGGGAGAAGGAGAAGCAGGCTCCCTGAGGAGCAGGGACCCCAGCGTGGGACGGGACCCTGGGATTATGACCTGAGCCAAAGGCAGACACTCAACCGAGCCATCCAGGTGCCCCAGAATTTAGGGGACTTTAGAAAGCTAATATGTTACCTACACTGTCTATAATACAATACCCCCAGCAGAGTCCGCGGCAACACCAAAGAATCAAACACTTTAATATTTCCATAGTACAACTTAGGATATATGCGATGCGATAAATAAAGCCTATAAATAGCCTCATGTCAGTTCAAGCGAGTGTTACTGCCAAATTGAGCTTGGGCCAAACTTGAAAAAAAAAATTTCACTCTTTGGAGCTTTTAGGACTTCAGAACTGTTGACAAGGGATTGAAGATGGCAGTTAAGGGCATGGCCTGACATAGCTACACACATCAGAAAGGACTAGAGTGTGTGTCTGTGCACATATAAAACATGTTTATAAATATACCTATACATTTTACAGACACATACGTACACACACTGGAAAGCCTGGAAGGGGAGAAACCGAAGGGTCGACAGTAGTCACTTCTCCGTGGTAGGACTTCTTTTGCTTTTTGCCTACAGGCACTTTCAAAGTTAGCTACGATGTGTATTTTATTTATGTACATCTATCACAGGCTTTGAAATCAAAGACCCAGGTTCCATTTTTGACTCTGCCACTCACTAGCTCTATGACTTTGGGCAAGTCACCTAACTTGTCTAAGCTTGGGCTCCTCCATTGATCAGAGATAACAGTGTATCTGCCTTCTGTGGTTGCCATCTTCTCTTCCTATAGCTAAATGGAGCCTCTCCCTCACGGCAAGGCCAAAAGGTGCTCTAGAAGCCAGACCAGACCTATTGAAGGCTCAGATCTACAAAACAAAGACAGGAGGCAAGGTCTTGATGCCAACATCTTGTGGCCAGGCCTATCACTGACCTGGGGCTGGGGCTTCTTCTCAAACAGGGCATCACACAAGGAAAAAAAAGTAAATGCAAACCCAAATCCAAGTACTGGACTCTTTCGAGAGCTGTCCGAGAGGCAGCAACATTCTTTCTTTTTTTTCCCCCAGCAACATTATTTCTTAATTCAATTGCTCCTTCTGTCCCCCCTTCTTGCTCCATTTCTCCCTGCAGGTCCCCTTGTTATCTGGAGGTATATCCCCAATATCTAGACCAGCGCTGTCCAACAGAACTTTCTGGGATGGCAGAAATGTTCTACAACTTCACTGCCTGAAACAGTAGCCACTGGCCACAATGAAACACTTGAAATGTTTCTAGAGCGAACAAGAAACTGGGTTTTTTATTTTATTTACCGAAATGAAATGTAAATAGCCACATGTAGCCACCACAGTGAGCCGTGCAGATCTAAGTCTCGCTCCTCTTCCATAAGAATCCTCAGTCATCCACAGTCTACTCCAAATGGAGCTGTCCAGCTCTGCCTGAGCGCAGTCCTGCCACCGTCTACATTTCCACCAGACGTCCTGTGTTGATCCGTCCCAGGTAAAGCTGTCGTTGGACTGCTGGGCCCTCTCCCTGAGTTCTCCCTTGTCACCTGCACCTGCTCTGCACCACCAGCCCCGTGTGCAAACCTGCCATCTGCTCACCCTTCTCACTGGGCCCCCAGAGCCGATGGCCTCGTTCCCATGGCTGCCTTCCCCCAGGCCAGCCTCTCCTCACTTGTCCCTGCAAGAGTCCCCCACTACAGGATCTTCTCCCTTCTCCCTACCCAACTTTGTGTCTGGCGGTGGCCAGACCGAACTCTGGTTTCCTGTCTCCCTGCTCCAAAGCTTTCAGCATTGCACTGTTGCCTGCAGGTTAAGATACAAACTGGTCGAACTGGCAGATGAGGCCCTTTGCAAACTGGCCCTCCGCCCCAGCTCGCGGCTCCACCACCTAGAAACAGCCCCATCAAAACAGCCACAATGGCCAGGTTCACCACATGCACTAGCCTCATGCCTACCCCCAGGGGAAGCCTCTCTCCCTCACAAAGCCCCACTCCCACCGAAGCTCCACTCCCACTGCCACGCTAGTCCTCAGCCTCATTCTGACTTCTGAAGGCCTTCTTGTCCACAGAACTTGTATGGCCCTTTAAGAGAAATTAGTCTGTTCGGGGAAAGAAGACCTGGGCTTTGGAATAAAACAGCCCTGGCTTTGTCACTGGCTCCACCCATTACCTCGTATGAAACCTCAAGCAAATTACTTTGTTTCCTCATTTGTAAAATGCAGATGACACCACTGAACTTACAGAGAAGCCAAAGGAATAATCAAATGAAATCTAAGTGGGCCAAGAGCCTAGCACAAAGCCTGGTACACAGCAGAAGTACAGGAACTGTTAGTGCTTTTCCCTCTTCCACTTTTTTCCCCAGCTCCAACACTCCTAACCCCCCACTGCTCTGATCATCAAGCCTATCATTTATCAAGTACACTCTAATCGCTAGGGATTCTCCTAAGTGCTTCCCCTGTTATTTCCGATTATTGGCTTCTTTTTGCAAATAAGGGTGCTGAGGCCCACAGCAGAGAGCAGCCACGCCCAAGGACACAGAACCAAGTGACATTAAAACCAAATCTGCCTGCCTCCACAGTCTCCCCCTCTGCAAGCGTGAGCATATCTTCAACGAAACTATCAGCTCGTAGAGGTAAGTTCTCTATGAGCCTGTCTGGATAACAAAGCAAAAGTACTACCATGGTGTCCACTGGGTGTGTGGGTGTGTGGCTGTCACTGCTGGGTGGAGACCACGTCCTACCCTTGCTGAGCATCTAATAGACAGGTCTGGGAGGACCCTTCCTATCTTCTCAGCTACTGGCCTTCGAATTCCTTTTCCAGAACACTAGAAGAACCAACAAAAACACGGAGCAAAATACCTGATGATTCAAAATACCTGATGATTCAAAACACCTGACCATTCAAACAGTGAGTGAGCTGGTTCAGTGCTTATCAGTGACCCTGTGCTGTGTACACTGAGGGGGCCAGGCCATGCGCTCTCGCAGCCTAAGACGGCAACGCATACTGGCAAGAGATACATTCAAATGACAGGGAGATAAACAGATCCAAATCCAACTACCCAGAATCCAAGTCAGGCTGTGTTAATGATGACAGTGATAGTACTATTATCGTGAATAATATTAATAGCAAATACTTAGGGCTTACTACACGCAGGAATGGTTTTAAATGCTCTCCATTTATTTAATCTTCACAGCTACTCCAGCAGGTAAGTGCTGTTATTACCTGCACAGACCAGAAAGTAAATACAAAGAGGTTAAGTAGCTTGTCCCAGAACACACACAGATAATAAATGGCCCAGCCAGGATTCAGACCCAGGGAATTTGGGTCCAGCGTTTGTGCTCGTAACCGGTAAACTGTATTACCTATCAGAAAAACGTGAAGTTCATGGGCGCCTGGGTGGCTCAGTGGGTTAAAGCCTCTGCCTTCAGCTCAGGTCATGATCTCAGGGTCCTGGGATTGAGGCCCACATCAGGCTCTCTGCTCAGCAGGGAGACTGCTTCCTCCTCTCTCTCTGCCTGCCTCTCAGCCTACTTGTGATCTCTCTCCCTCTGTGAAATAAATAAATAAAATCTTAAAAAAAAAAAAAAAAAAGAAAAACGTGAAGTTCAGAAAGCATTTCTGGCAGAAGAAACAATTTCAGTACAAAGATATGGCATTATGGTATCCTCAGAAAAAAGGAATAGTAAATAGGATAAATAAGTAGAAAGGAAAAGTTTTGTTTGAGAAGCATTAGAGGAGACGGAAGGGTTAGGGCTCAAGCATTAAATTCAAACCGACAGCTGGAGTTCTGATCTCAACTCGTGTCACTGACCGGTGAGTGATCACAGGCATGTTACCTACCCTCTCTGAGCCTCAATCTCTCCATCTGAGAAATGGACATCCTCTTACTGTACTTTTGTGGCACAGTGTGAGCCCCACAGACCCATAGTAAGCACTTAATAAATGGTAACTGCTAATAATAATAATGATAGTTCACAGTAATACATTTTTATAAACAAATTTTTATTTTAAAGGATTTGTTAGTAACACATATACACTAGTAATATATGACCAAAGTGTTAAAACTTTTTTTTTTAAGATTTTATTTATTTATTTGACAGAGAGAGAGAGATTACAAGTAGGCAGAGAGGCAGGCAGAGAGACAGGGAGAGGAGGAAGCAGGCTCCCTGCTGAGCAGAGAGCCTGATGCGGGCCTCGATCCCAGGACGCTGAGATCATGACCTGAGCCGAAAGCAGAGGATTTAACCCACTGAGCCACCCAGGCGCCCCAAAATGTTAAAACTTTGATTACCATGTAGAGTTTGGATTTTACTCTAGGATAAAGGGAAGCTTGGGAGTGCCTGACTGGCTGTTGGAAGAGCAGGCAACTCTTGATCTTGGGGTCATGAGTTTGAGCCCTGTGTGGGGCATGGTGTTTATTAAAAAAAAAAAAAAAAAAAAAAAGGGGGGGGAAGGCGGGGGAGCTACGTAAATAGCGCACAATGCAGGAAATTCTGGAGAGAAACCCCTAACACCGGGCACCCAGCATTACAAAAAATGAAAAGAATCAATTTTTCCTATTTCAGCCTAGCCACCACCCAAACAGTTCTGTTACTTTCTTAAAAGTCGAATAACTATGCTTCTTCCTTTTCTCTTCTTTTCTTTTCTTTCTTAGGACATCTCTAAAAACACATCCTGTGCCCTGCAAACCAACCAGCCCTGGATTCAAACTCTAATCTGCACCCTGTGCAAATCCAACTTAGGTTGGCAAGGGCTACCCCATGACCAGTTCAGCTTTCAAGGAGGAAGACTCCAGTGTAACCACTTCACAGCATCAGGTTGTAGTGGTGACAGACTGTTGGACAGATGACGTGACTTTTTCCCTCCAGGTTCTCCCTTCGCTGGACCTTCTGTGAACTGTCTGTGGCCTGGCGATAAAGCTAAAAGAGAAGTGGCAAGAGCAAACCAGGAAGGGAAGGAAGAGGAGTTCAGAGCATGCTCAGAGAGGAAGGGGGCTACTCACGTGACTAAGCACTTCAGGGGATGAACTGCCTGGGCCTCTAAAGCTCAAAGCCACAGACATCTTTTGAGCACCTACTGATGTGCAAGGCATTCAGGCTGGCATTTGGGGCGGGGGGGGGGGGATGCAAAAATGCTAAGAACAGCACGTTCAAGCTTGTAAAAATGTAGCTGAATGAGCAGTCAACAAAGATGAAAACGCAAAGGGCTTTATCCAAAAATTACAAGCAGTCAAGTTTGAAGAAGAGGAAATGAAGGTGAGTTGGGGCAGATAAGACTAGATAAGAGGGAGCTGAAGCCAGGCTGTGTAGGACTTGAACTGCCATGTGGACACCAGGAAGTGGCACAACACTCAAGTTCGCATACAAAATAGTAGGGTACGATAAGATAAAAGTTAGAGTCTAAGGAGATCCCTACGGAGAAGGCTTAAGGTTAGGAAGGCTTGTAAGGAAGCCACTGGGTTCATTCAGGTAAGAGGCTACTTACATGAACTATAGGACTTTAAATTTTTTTTTAATTTTCCAAAAATTTTTAAATTGCAGAAAAAGAATGGACAGAATGTGATTACTAGAAGAGGAGAGGGAAGAGTCCAGGGTGATCGAGGTTTTTAGTGACTGTATTAACAGAAAAGAAACCGGAGGGAGGGCAGAAGAAAGATGACACGAGAGTAGTTACCTGGAAGAAACCAGCCTAGGAAAGGCCCTGAAGAGAGCAGCCAGTTCCTAAGCTCTGGGAAGTGGGCATTTGCAATTCCTGAATGTGTTTCCCCAACAAAAGCACCTCTAAATAATTCAGAGGTTCTTTCCCTCCCTCTCCCTCTCTGACCCTCTCCTCAAATAAATGCATAAATTTTTAAAAGTAAATGAATAAAGGGGCGCCTGAGTGTCTCAGTCAGTAAAGCATCCAACTTGGGCTCAGACCATGATCTCGGGGTCCTGGGATCCAGCTCCGTGCTCAGCTCTGCCTGTCCCTCTCCCTCGACCCCTCCCCCAACTCGTGCTCTCTCTCTCTCTCTCTCTCTTGCGCGCTCTCTCTCTCTCTCTCTCTCTAATAAATAAAAAATATTTAAATAAATAAATAAATAGGGCGCCTGGGTGGCTCAGTCATTAAGCATCTGCCTTCGGGCTCAGGTCACGATCCCAGGACCCTGGGATCCAGCCCTGCATCGGGCTTCCTGCTTCCAGCAGGGAGTCTGCTTCTCCCTCTCCCTCTGCCTGCTGCTCCCCTGTTCATGCTCTTTCTCTGTCAAATAAATAAATAAAATCTTTAATTAATTAACTAATTAATTCAGGGGTGACCTTCTAGGAGGCAAACATTCGTTCTCCTAGTATAGATGGAGGAAAGGAAAGTCAAGAGACACATCTAATATCATACCAAGGAGAAATAGGAAAATAAAAATTAAAATATTCAGGCCACTTAGCCACACACTTTGTGCAAATCCTCATCATTCATCCAGTTTCGGCTAGCCTAAGCATCATCGGTGGTAAAGCCTACAAATTTATTACAGTGTATTTTAAGCAGCAAAGAAAACATGCAAGTCAGCCAGCTTCTATGTTCCAACACTGTCTTCCCTCCAATAAATACTGATGCCTCTACTCCTGAACCTTCTGTCCCTGAGGATTTTTCTGTGCAGAGCTCTACTTCTAAATGAATGTTTGTGGGTCACTTCCCTTGCTCTAGACTCCCACTGTAGAATTCCAACACAAACTGTTTTCTGAGGGAAAGAAAAGTCTTGGGGGGGAGGGGGCTCCCCTGTTCTAGGAACAAACACAAGTTTAAATGGGACAAAGAGGGAAAATGGAGAAGCGAACAACAAAAGGAGGAAGAAAAAGGAGCACAGTTCTCTTTTGTTTAAAGAAACGAGGTGATTCAAACTCATTTGCTTAGGAGCCGGTGGAGCTTCCCGCAAAGGTAGAGAGAGAGGACGGGCGATGCTCCTACCTGCAGAAACATCTAAGAGAATTCCTTTTCTCCATGAGAAAAGGATATGTTGGTCACACAGATTTTACTTATCGAAAGAGGGGGGTCTGGGGAGGACTGACCATCCCAGGCGCTATTTTTCCAACATTCTCTCTGGCTTCTACCCTAGTGATCTAGGGTACCCTTTAGGCTGCCCTGAGATATAAATAGCATTCATTTCCTTTCTCAGGCCAGACAGACTTTAATGCTTTGTTTCCTGGGTCCGGGGGGGAAAAAATACTCACAGCACATCTCATTTGAAATTTGAGTTACTACAAACCTGCCTCGCTTTGAATCAACCGTGGAAATAAGAAAACCACTTCAAAAGACCAAAATTTGTTTATTACCACTTTGTTAAATCAGCCCAGAAGAGCCCCAATGGGACTTCTGAGTAGTTCTTTCCCTTTCTAGCGCATACCTCAGAATCTTCCAGAACACAGCTCCAGGTCCTTGCATGTGCCCAGGATGAAATGCAGGTGAACGTTTTACACAAGGACAGGGATGAGGACAGAGGACTATGCAGGATCCCCCAAGGGGCTTTCTGGATAAGAGCACCTTCACTTGCTGAATAAGAATAAGAAGGCATTTGTCCTTATTTCTTTTTAAGTAAAGAAAAAGCTCCATAGAGAAGAACAAATAAGTGAAGAAGCAGAAAAGCCCCCACTTGTAAGAGCTACTTGTCTGAGGCCAGTGCAATTTCTTAGCCCAAGAGAATCAGATGAACAGGCTACCACTCCACCAGCAGCCCACAACATTTCAACACCACATCTGTCAGACCCCTCTGTTAGACTGTCAGCTCCTTGAGGGAGCCCTGTTTCTCCTGAAGTGCCTCCCGAGTAGCATTTTAAAGCAGCCTTTTGCCTCGGGTTGGTTCCTCAGGCTATCAGGAAGTGGGTATTTTGATCATATGCATATCGGAAGAACCCAATCCACTACCTGTTTCCCTTGGGGCCTGGGCTATCCAGAACACCCAGAGGAGGCCCAAAGAATGACTCTCTCTGAGGCCAGAGCAACTCTGGAGACAGAGATGAGAGACAGAACTGGGGGTTGGTGCCATCTCTTACCAATTCTAACTGGGGGCTTGGTGCCATCTCTTACCAATTCTACCATGAGCAACTTAGCAATTAATAGCGTAACCCCACTTACTGTAGGTACTATGATGGGGCCAAATCATTTTAAACCAAAAATAAAATCAAAACCTTGACAATAATTCCTCACCAGCAGGTGACTAGGTTTTGTTTTTGGAACGGAAACGAAGGATTCTGAGATCCTGCACATGTATCACCCAGGGGCAGATAAACTGGCTTCTGAGCTGTCCTGTCTTCTCTCCTGAAGACCTCGCTCCACTTAGGGAACAAAGCACTCCAGCAAGCTGGCGGCTGGCATGCTGGCCGAGAACACACAACCCACCTCCTTCTGTAGCCACTGGGCCTGTTCTCAATCGTAGGCTCTCACCAGCCCCAGCACCACAGCCTAGAATGTCATGGGAACTGAAGCAACAGCTGCGTCAAGATCAGTACTTCAAGTGAGATGAGATAAGCCCAAGAAAGATGCAAACTGTCGGCACCCTCAGGCGCCTCAACTGTGCCTTGTGGCAGCTGCAGTGAAGGAAAAGCATAAGCACTAAGGAAGTCCTCTGCTCACACAATTTCCTCTCATTTTACAAACTTTGTGCAACATGCTATCCCCACCCTCCTTACCCCAGCCCCTCAGAGTTTCCAAGCCTTATAAGAGCAAGTGGAGTGCTGGCCCACACTTAACACAGCTACTTGACAGACTCTTCATCTTTCGCAAATGGCTGAGAAGAGGGGCACGAATGGGTACCAGTGGTCATGCCAGAGCTCACACGTAACTGGTGCTGCATAGGCACACCCAGGAGAAAAACAAACCAGAGGGCCCTTGCAGAAAATCCAGGAGCTGGACAGAAAATACAGGTCTGCAGGTCCTCCCAAAGCACCAGACTGACGCACACTTCAGCCCTGGGCCTCTCGCTTTTCAAAAGACTACCTCCTGCTCAACAATTGGCCTTTTGTGCTGCACAACATTCCCCAGTAAGAGTTCGGTTTAAAAAATCTAGTCCCTTTCACCTGTAACCTCATCTTGGCCTCCAGTCAAGGGTAGGCAGGGCTCTCTTGGACTCCAGATCGGTGCACAGCCCCATCTATCACACGGGCCGAAGACCGACAAGAGAGCCAGGCAGCCCCAATACACATACCCTTCCTCGCCCAAAGGAAGGCTCCGTCATGGCAAGCGCACCCCCAACACAAGCCAAACACGCAAGGTCAGGATGGAGAAACTGAGGCCCAGAGAGGGGCAGCGACTGGCCCCAGGTCACACAGCGAGTCAGGAACGGAGCTCTACTGCAACCCCAGCCTCCGGATTCCTGAGTACCACACAGCCATCCGCCTGCCCTCAACCACGCCGGCGAAGAATAATATCCCCACGGAACTTCAGTCCCAGCGTCCCCGCCTCCGAAGGGCCAGGACCTTGGTCTTTGCCCCGTGCGTCCACCGGCCAAACCGCAGACCGTGCCCGCCCGAGGGCCGGGCCCGCCCCCGCCCCCGCTCCCTGCCCCGAGCCCCAGCCCAGCTACCACAGCCCGCCAAAGACCTGCAGAGTCGCAGTCCCGAGAGCCGGCGGCGGCGGACATTTCCCTGCCTGCTTCTTCAAGCTCTTCATCACGCCGCCCGCACCGCCCCACCCGCTCCGCCCCCACAGGGGCCCGCCCCGCGTGTCACCTCGGCCAATCGGAGGCCGATCTTCTTCATAGCCCCGCCCCCTACACAGAAATGCGCCCGCCCCGCAGCCGCACCTCCTCCAATCCCCACCACCCGTTTCGAGACCGATACCTGCCTCCGCCAATTCCGACGCAGGGCGGCCCGGGGCCTGGAGGCGAGTTCCAACAGAGCGGCGTGGGCGGCTCGGGCTCCGGCCGGGTGCACCTGTATCGAGACAGCCACAGGAACTCAGGATCCGGAGTCGCAGGGTCGAAACCTGTGGCGGGGACATGAAGGGACTGCTGAGCCATGGGCTTGAAGGGCTGGTTCCACCTCTGCGTGACTATGCCCGTGAGCAAGTCGCTCAGCCTCCCGGGAGGGTCTCTAAGCCCGGTTCCCTGCGCACTCCGTGCGTTTCAGATTCAAATGCAGTAATAAATGTGAAAACGGCTAGATCCGCGCCACTCCTCCGTGATAACTATGCGCCAGTGTCTGTACTTCCTATGTGTATTACTCCTTAATCCTCACAACTAACCTCAGGAGGTAGGGAACTATTATCCCACGGCAGCTGAGCTCAGAGACCTTAAGTCTAAGGTCACGGTGTGGGAATTCAAATAACAGTCAGTGGTAAGGAGTGGGCTGGGTGCTTTAATTGCCCATAATCTCTGTCAGCGACTTGTAAACTACTCCAAATAAACACACACTAAGTAAAAGCAGCGTGCTTGCTCTGGGACATGCCTTCAAGACAAGTCCTCTCAAAGACAAGTCCTCTGGTTCCCCCTTAACCAGATTGCCACTCCTTCCTACAAATTCTTGGGCGGTTCTGCCTCTCACTCAAACCCAGTTCTGTCTCAGCCCCAAACGCTTTTGGACTCCTATGCTCTTGTGCCTGCTCTTGTAAAACTGCACGAACCTGATCTAACTGAATTGGATTTGCAAGAGCATCATAAATGAAGAAATTTGGGTTCCAGACCCCAATGTGACACCACCAGACACAGCTTTTAACTTCTTTTCAGCATTTACATACTGTTAACCCATCCTGGGCCTCATCTGATCCTCACAAAACTTGGAGGAGTAGGGAAGGCGGGTTCATATCTCCATTGTACAAATGATAAAGCCAAGGCCTAACGAAATAAAACATACTGTTCACATTCATGACTAGGAAGTGGCAGAGCTGGGATCTGAACAGAAAACTCTGGACCCCATGGGGATGAGTTAGAAACTGGGGTTCCAAATCTCATCATATTACTTCAATTGATGAATGACCTTGGGTAAGTTACTTACCTTCTCTATGTCAGTTTACTCATCTATAAAACAGGATATCTACTCTTTGGTATTGCTCAAAAGACAGAACAGGAGAACATGGTTGGTGTGCATTGTCTAGATGTCTAGAAAAATGTCTGGGACATAGTAGGTGCTCATTTCATTAGCTACTTCTTTTCTCTAACTGGTTTCTTGACCAAGGTAGTTCTACTCCCTGGCCTTTTGTGCTGCACATTATCCACCACGGATTGGGTAGAGAAAACCTATTTCCTTTCACCTTTCACCTCACACCTCATCCTGGACTCCAGTCCCTTTATCTGTAAAATGCAAGGGTTGGGCTGGTAGACACCCAAGAGCCTTCAGCAGTGAGAGTCCCCTCTTCCCCGGGCCCCTCCCTGAGGAAGTCCACATGGGATGACTGCTCAGAGAAGAACTTGATTCAGTGCAGGTTCCTGCTGGTTGTCCCGAGTGTGGGCCCCAGAAGGCAGAGCAGGGAAGACAACCAATAGACACACACTTAAGCCTTAAACAACGAAGTCATCCTTGACTCCAATCTCTCTATCCTCACGTCAGCCTCAATCTCTGTTCTTCTATTCAACATACATCCATGAAGTATCTACTAAGTGCCAGGCACAGTTCTAACCACTGGGGGTAAAGTGTGAACACAACTCAAACTCACTGTCCCCAGAGGAACCTTCATTCCCTTCAGTTTGAAATCTCCAGTGCACCCCCTGCTCCCCATCCCCATTACCAGGCCCTAGCAGGAGCCTCAGTTTTGTTTTGTTTTGTTTTAAGATTTATTTATTGGGGGGGGTAGAGGAAAAGAGAATCTTAAGCAGTGTCCCTGCTGAGTGTAGAGCTGGACCTGGGGCTTGATCTCACGACCCTGAGATCAGGACCACAGCTAAAACCAACAGACAGGCCCTCAACTGACTGAGCTACCCAGGCGCCCCTCCAAGCCCAAGTATTTTACTCCTGAACCCCTGCAATACACTTCCATTGAACTCCTGGCTCTCAGCTCTCCCCTTCAGCACCAGTTGCCAGAGGAACTTTTCCTACATGCAAATCCTACCTTGTCATTCCTTTGTTTAAAACTCCTACAGCGGGGCGCCTGGGTGGCTCAGTGGGTTAAAGCCTCTGCCTTCAGCTCAGGTCATGATCTCAGGGTCCTGGGATCCAGGCCCGCATCAGGCTCCCTGCTTGGTGGGGAGCCTGCTTCCTCCTCTCTCTCTGCCTGCCTCTCAGCCTACTTGTGATCTCTCTCTCTCTGTCAAATAAATAAATAAAATCTTTTAAAAAATAAATAAATAAATAAATAAATAAATAAATAAAAATAAAACTCCTACAGCTCCCCACAAGCTGTAGAGCAAAGTCCAAGGTCTTTGTTGGTTGTTTCAAACCCTTCCTGAGCTGTCTGTGCTGGCCTCTCCTGGCTCAGCTCCCTCCATCCCCTCCTATCCCACATTTGAACCCACCCAACAACCTGCTCTTCCCTCCGACAGCCCTCCCCCCCCGCCCCGCCGTGTGTTGCCTGCCTGGGAAAAACCTCATTCATCTTTCAGCTCTCAGCTTACACATCACCTCCCCACACAAAGTCTTTCTTCACGGAGCCCTTCATATGGGATAGGGTGTCATGAGCTTAGGAAGCACTTGTAAAAGATTCTGCATCAAAACACAAGAGCTTGGGACGCCTGGATGGCTCAGTCGGTCAAGTGCCTGACTTGGGCTCAGGTCATGATCTCAGGGTCATGGGATCGAGCCCCACATGGAGCCCTGCATCAGGCTTTGTGCTCAGCTGGGAGTTTGCATGTCCCTTGTCCCTCTACCTCTGCTCCTCCTTTCCGCCACCCCTCCCTCAGCTCGTTCTCTTTCTCTCTCTCTCAAATAAATAAATAAAATCTTTAAAACAAACAAACAAGCAAACAAAAACCACAAGAGCTCAAGCTCTGGAGGAGACCATCTAGTCTTGTCTAATCCTGGCTCCATGGTTTACCAGCTGTGACCTAAGACACTTACCCTCTCTGAGCCTCAGGTGCCTGATCTGTGAAATGGAGGCGTTGCTAAAACCTACCTTGTAAGGCTGAGATGAGGAAAATGCTGTAATGTGTGAAACATTCCTAGAGCGGGGTCGAACACACATTGCGCCAACAATGAATGTTGGCTAAGTCATGGACCCTCTTGTACAGAAGGAAGTAACAATTTCTGAGCTCCTACTATATGCTGGGCACTCTCACATGTGTTATGTTATTTAATTCTCACAACTCCATGAGGAAGATATTCTTTACATACACAAGTCTACAAGCCAAGGTTCAGACAGGTAAGGTGGTTTGCCCCAAGTCACACACAGCTAGGGACTGGCAAAGATAGGTTTCAAAGGCAAGGGGATGTGTAGCTTCAAGGTCCATGCTCTTTGCTGTTACCATTATTCCCCCTCCTACAGGCTCCGTAGCGCAATGGATAGTGCATTGGACTTCAATCACCCCTCCTACATTTACTAGTAATAATCATAAGATGAGTTATCCATATTAGTTGAAGCTTTGGAGACAAATTTCCCCCTGCTCACAGGATAAACTTTAAACGCTTTAACCAGGGTGCCTGGGTGGCTCAGTGGGTTAAAGCCTCTGCTTTCAGCTCAGGGCATGATCTCAGGGTCCTGGGATCGAGGCCCGCATCGGGCTCCCTGCTCAGCGAGGAGCCTGCTTCCCCCTCTCTCTCTCTGCCCGCCTCTCTGCCCCCTTGTGATCTCTCTCCCTCTGTGAATAAATAAAATCTAAAAAGTAAATAAATAAATAAATAAAATAAACCCTTTAACCAGGCATTCAAGGCTCTGTAATCTTGTTTCTACTTACTTTCCCCACATACACCAGGTTGTACCCAAAGCCAATCTCCTTCCTGGCATACCAGGTAGCTAAGTTGGAACCCCGTGGACATTCCTGCGGTGAGACCACGATGGAAGGGAGGCATTCCCCGCCCCATTCCCACAGAGACAAGGTGCTGGTTGGAAAGGAAACAAGTAATAGTATTGGGTAACACCTAAGCCCAGCACCTGGTGGCTGGGATTTGCATGTTCTGTGGCTAATCCTCTGTTCTGTACAAACTCTCCTTTACCTGCCTGGCTGAAAACCTGCTCTAAACAAATTTTGCCCCGGAAGCCACTAACCTCTCAGGGCTAAGCCAAAGCTAGACTCTTTCTTCAGCTGCAGTGGGAGAGAGAGCCGGGTTCAAGGGCAGGAGAGCCCATGTGCCCGACTTCTCTTGGTTCCAGCTGTGGTTGCCAGAAAGAGGGAAGATGGGCCTCTAGAAGCTTCTGACCCCCCAACTTGTAAAAGATTCTGAATCTTTTACATCAGAATCACAGCCTGCCCTGTGCAGCCCTGCCGAGAGCCAGGAGGACAAAGGGGGCTCTGCGGGACGTCAAACTCAGGTCTGGAAATGGGAAACCAGAAATGCAAACACATGTTTGGCTCGTGGCCTGAGGGCACTGTGGCCTCCTGCCAGCAGCTTTGAGAGGCCACAGAAACTGTGGAGTGTGGGGCCAAAGGGTGGAAAGTCAACTGGCAGTGGGAAGGTCAGTGCCCAGCCAACGCCCCCACCCCACTCCAGAGAACCTGGGGTCTTACCTACCTGGACAGGCCCTGGCAACTTCTTGGAGGAACATCCTGGTGTGTGAACCGAAGGGCAGCTGGAATACGAGGCTGAGCTTGGCCGTGTCCAGCTGGACGGTCACATCTGAGCCTGCACAGGGGAGGTAGGAACTGAGCCCTTGGCCTCTAGGAACCAAGTGCTAAGGCTGGCGGCCCCAGAGTGGAGAATCAGCCCCCCAGGATCCCAAAGCTCCTTGGGTCCTTAAGCAGTTCGCCAATACGAAGTTACTTAATTTCTCTGGGCTTCCGCTACCTCGTCCATAAAATAGGGATGGGAGCAGTGATAACCTCACGGAGTTTTGAGGAAAGCAGAGTATGATGCCTGGAAAGCTCTTAGCACAGTGCCTAGCACAAGAGAACCAGGGATTAGATGTTCATTTCCGCTGTTATTACCACCGGCCCCACTACTGCAGTCTAACAAAGGAGGTTAGCATTAAACATAAACATTAAACAGATTCACCAGCAATAATTAAATCAGCGTGAGTGCCAGAGACCCGGCAAGGATGAGAAAAAGGAACAGGTATGAGTGAGGCTCAGACAACTTCAGGAGGCTCAACACAATCTTCCTGGAAAAAGCCCAGTGTGGATTGAAGCCCCAAAGGATGAGTTGGCTAAGTGAAAGGAGGTGTGGGGGCTTTCAGGAAGAGGGAACAGCATGGGCGGGGGCTGGGGGGGGGATGTGTCATGTTTGAGGTGATGGAAGCCATCTAGAGGATTCTAAGCACAGCAAGGAGGAGGAGAATGGTGGAACCCAGGCCAGAGAGGTGGGCGGGCCTGATTCTGCAGTGTCCTGCTTGCCACAGGAAGGACATCTGAGTGCTCTTACTTCACACCATTCTCTCTGCAGCTCCTCCACCCCCTCCCCTAGCTGGGACTCGTGCAGAAAGGACCACTCACCAAGAATGTAGAGTTCGCCATCTGGGGACACTGTGGGGAGGGAAACGCAAAGGCCCTTAGCCATTGATCACCCTAGCCCCTGCAAGGGCAGACATGACCCAGGGACCCAGAGGAGAGGGACTCATACCGCCCAGCCCCTGTGGCACCTTCTTCCAGCGTAAAATCCCGCGAGACTGGCACTATCTGGTCCAAAGAGACATCGTCCCCCGTAATGGCCATCCTCCGGTGCATATACAGGAAGAGACTAAGGGCAGGAAGCAGCAGTGAAGACAGGGCCCCCTGATGGCTCCCCAGGCCCATTGTGGAGGCCTTGGGTGCTCACATTCCCTCCTTGGCCCCTAGGGTGGTGGTGCCCAGCTCTGCACAATCCTCATGCCCTCTCTGTCTATGGCGCCCATTAGAGACCACAAGTCTATGGATGGGTCCTCAAAGGTGAATGTGTCTCATTTGGGGGGCACCCCTGCTTTGTGAGTAAAACATGCGCATGATCTATCCATCGAGTGTGACAGCAACAGCACAACTTCAGCCCCCCGCTTCCCTCTCTGACCACAGTTTCGCTATCTGCAAAGTGAGGGTGGCAGATTAGAAAATGTCTCATGCCCTCCCCCCACCAGCTCTGAGATCATGAGGTTCACTTTCTAGCTCTGAGACCTTTGATAAGTAGTCTTCATCCTCTCTCTGCTTCTGTGTAATATGTACGTATTACTGGCAACATTTATTGGGTACTTTCTATGTCCTTCACAGGGTCTGAGAAATGTTACATGTACTAACTCACTCTAACCTTTAAACTGGACAAACTGAAGTACAGAGGTTGCTTGCTCAAGGTCATGGGGCTCAGGGGGCGTGGGTGGCTCACTCAGTTAAGGATCCGATTCTTGAATTTGGCTCAGGTCATGCTCTCAGAGATAGAACCCCACGTGGGGCTCCATATTGTGGAGCCTGCTTAAGATTCTCTCTTTCTCTCTCCCCTTGCCCCCACCCCCACCCCACTGGCTCTCATGCTCTCTCTCTGAAACAAAAAGAAAAAAAGGTCATGTGGCTCAGAAGTAATAAAACCTGGATTTGAACCCAGGCAGAAAGACCATGCAATTTAAGATCTGGACAAGTACAGGAAATCATCTATGCTTGAGGAGTTCCTTCATCAGATTTTTGAGGATTTTATGAGCTTATACACACAAAGGGCTTAGAATATAGCGTTCAAATAATATTAAGTATCACTAGTATAATTAAGGCTTAGACTGGGCCCCAAAGGGATGGCTGAAGTCCAGCTGGAGGGTACGGTGAAGAATAACCCCAAGGCCGGACAGGCAAGGACCAAACCCCTCACTTACGCATGTTCCTGGCGACCTCTTTTCGGGCGGTGCCGCACGAGTCCCAGGAGGCGGCTCTGCCTGCTGTCTCCCTCACACAGCACACCTTGTAGCGCCTGCTGCATAGGGTCAAGGGAAACCAAAACGAAACCCAAGCCCAGGCCTCTGCCAACCCAACCCAGCCCACCTTCCCTGCCTTTCCATTGCTCATCCAGATTCACTGTGTGACCGTGGGCAAGTCACTTCACTTCTCTGATCCTTCCTCATCTGTGAAATGGGGACTGATAACCCCCAACTTCACAGTAGGTTGGGAGGATAACAGAGTATTTAAAGCACTGGGAAGAGTCCAACTGAGCAAGTACTTAGTAAATACTGGTTTCCTTCTCCCCTGATGGCACAAAGAGATGGAGGAGAGCAGATAGACACATAGACATGGTCCATTCCACTTTCCAGGTTCAGGGCTGGTGCTAGGGCTGGGAGCTCAGTGCTGGGAAGGATATGATGATGCAGTATTCCCCCTCAGCCAGGGTCTCCTGGATCGCCACAGACTCATCCATGCTGGGCCCTGCTGAGCAGACGCACCCTGGGGAGACAGCAGATAGGAGCCCCCTTTGGTCAACAAGTGACCCAGGTGGTGATGGAGCTGCCTCAGAGGGTTGGGGGCAGGGAAGAGGGACCCTTGTAAAGGGAGAGGGTACAGGAGGCCTGACTACCCTCTTCCTCCTCTTTAGATGGGCCTTTTAGTTTCTAGGGAGAGGGGCCATCCCTTCGGCCCTGGAGGGATGTACAATGTGTTGTAGCACCCTTTGTCTGGAAGGACATCCAGTTGTTTCTGAGTGGGGTCCTGTCAACTAGTTGGAAGGTGGGTGCCTTGTCCCCTTACTGGATCGGGAGACATGGTCCCACTGCCCCTGGGGTAGGGCTCTGTCTCCCTTTTTGGGGAGCAGCAGTAGTCCTCTCTGGAGGCACCTCTCTGGGAGGTGTCCATGGTGTGTCTGCATGGGTTTGGGGGAAAACGTCCTGTTCCCAGGAAGGGAGGTGTCTCATCCTGGACAAGGACCCCAGTCCTGTTCCCCTTTCCTTGGAGACAGGAAAAAACATCCCATTGCTCCTTGGCCCTCACCCCCGCCCAGCAGGCCTCATTGCATCAGCCACAGGCCGGGGGTGTCCAGTTTTGACAGCCGTGGGACAAGGGTCTCGGCCCTCAGTCTGCCCACTCCCTCCTGCCCAGCCCTGCCCTGGCTTCCCTGCTCCGCACCCGCTCCCAGCCCCCGGCCATTGTCGCCTACCTTCTGTCAGCGCTGGGTACGTGGGACACCGCGGCCCTGACCGGCGAGTGACTACGTTTCCCAGGAGCCCCTGGGCCACAAGATGGTCAGGCAGCCTGCAAGTCCCAGCATGCCCGCACCAATCACGGGGGCGCTGGTGGGGGGAGGGCTCCCCACCCCCATTAACTCCTTAGGTCCTGGGCTTCGCAGGGTTCCCTGTCCGGAAAGGTTTTCTTAATGACTGCTCTAACCTCCACCCCGGCCTTCCAAGTCTTGGGGCCAGAGCTCCATGCCCAGGGCCCGGAAGGACGATGGCCACGTCTGCCTTAAGGGGAAAAAAGAATGCATTTTCATTTTCTCGTCTGTTCCATCCTCAACTCGTCTCATCCACTCTGGCCAACTCTGGCCTCGACTGGAACGCTTTCTCCCCACAGAACTACCTTGTCCTAGCTTGAAGGGGAACCGCACTGCTGAAGAACCATCAGCTCTGTTTCCCAGGTGGAGAAACTGAGGATCAGAGAGGTTAAACAGTGTCACCGACGCCCTGCAGCTAGCAAGTGGCAACATTGGGCTCAGCCGAAGTCTTGCTCCAGCGTCAACGCATTGACGTTGACACACACCGCCACCTTTCCTCCCTTCTCCCGGGTGCGTGTCGTGTGCGTGACGTGAGCGTGCCGTGTGCGTGACGTGTGCGTGTCGTGTGCGTGACGTGAGCACCTGGTCCTGCCTGCCGCGTGGGACTGCTGGAAGACAATGAATGTGAGTGTGCTTTGTAAAGGGGTTACCCTGTTCCTGTGCACTGCCAGGAAGAGACCCAATCCTCCTCCTCCTCCTCCCTCTTCCCCTCCTCTGGGAGGAGAGAGGACATGGGAGGGAGCCCCTCAGCTCTCAAGACGGCCTATTGCTCTCAAGCCCCCTCCCCTGATTTACCCGCTTTCTCCTTTTGGGCCTTGATTTCTGCATCTGAGACGAGGAGTTTGCCCCAGAGGGAAAAGAGGGGCCAGCTCCGATAGATACGGAATCCAGGATCAGTCTTTCACCCTATTGGCTGTGTCACTATAAGCTGGAAGCTCCCGGAGGAGAGCGCTTTGTCTTTTCCATATCACCTGGCACAGCTGGCCCGCAGAATGTGTTTACTGAGTCGGTGAATTAATGAATTGTCCTAATGAATACACCTTCTCTTAAGCTTTGGCCCAAACTAAAGGGTCAGTCCTGGGGAAGGAGTGGCCACTGTGACCTCAAACCAGTGCCACCTTCTCTTTGAGCTGGGAGTTGCTGCCCTAACAGCCAGTCCAACTCTACGTATGTAAACATCTTCCAGAAACAGATGGCTCCTTCTTCCCAGTCTTCTCCTTTTGCCAGAAATCCACAACTCAGATGGACCTCAAATTTATTTGAATTTGATTTCAGAGTTACGTGGGGGAGGAGGAGAAAGTGACTTGATTCAGACCCTTAGATATAAAGGGGGTAGAGTCCCCAGGAAAGCAGCGGAACAGCAATTCCAGTCCCACTCTTAATGACAAAAGCTGGGGAGGAAGGTCTGGGAAAAGCAGATGGGGCCAGACTTTGGAACCCTCCCATTTGATGGGGTTTAGGAGGGAGGTTATGTTTTTCCGAATGAACCCCAGTGTCTTCTGGGACTGGGGCTGAGGCCCTGCCCCCTTGGAGTGCACCAAGTTCAGGCACAGGCCCTGGGAGGGAGAAGTGAAGATCCTGGAACCCAGGCTGTGGACTCGATCAGTCCTTTTCACTAAAAATATAGCTGCAGGAATCAGAGCTGGGGTGGGACTGGGAGCTTGTAGGGCCTACAGCGTCTTCTTAGCTGCTGCTCTCTGGTTCTGCTGGGCCCAGCTAGGGGAGTGGGAAGGGAGCAGGGCAGAGTGGAGGAGCAGCAGCAGGGCCCCAGCCATGGCCCCAGGGCAGGGGGCTCCTAGTGAAGATTCCCATCCAGCTGGAGGCAGTTGCCTGGGGCTGAGGCTTGGCGGCAACCCTGGTAGCAGGGCTAAGCCACCTTGGGGTGGGGGGGGACTGTCCATGCCATGCAGGCCTGGCTGCCAGTGTGACCTGAGCTGGATCAGTTCAGCTGCAAGAAGAGATGGGGCCATTTATACTCCACTTGCCCCTGCCCCCCACCTCACCGAGGCAGAAAGTGCTAAGTGGGTCATGGGCTGAGCTGAACCTCCCTGGTCTCCCAGCTCCCTCCCCATGAGGTCAGCCAGCCAATCCCCAGAGAACATACAGGGTGAGCAGAAACAAGGAATCATGTCGTGGAGACCTGGAAAATCCCAGCTGCTGCCCTGGATTTGGTATAACACGGAGCTGAGAGGGTCAAGCACACCGGGCCCCAGGCGGCCTGGCCCCTAACAGGTCTAGCTCCAGCCAGATTGGTCTGCTGACCTGCTCTGTGCAGGCAGCAGGAGAAAGGGCACAGTTCTGAGGAAGGAGGGCCCTGCAATCTTTAGAGCACTCCCAGGGCCCACTGCACAGACATCCAAGCCCTCAGGGCTCAGGATCACAGCTTTCTGCCCTTTGAAGGAGTTGCTACCTTGGCAGGAGAAGGTGGCACAGGTTTTCCTTGCAAGAGAAGGTGAGGGCAGGCTGAGGGGTGGGGAACTCCATTCAGGCTGAACAGGGTGTGAATGCTGCACAGAAGTGAGGAGCCTCACGTGTCTGTCCGCTGGTCTGAGCCCCCACTCTGTCCTGGCCTCTGCCTCCCAGAGCGGGCAGGCATGAAGGAGCCACATTCCTCTTGGGGGTCATCAGGAGTGTAGTGGGAAGCAGCTTGTCCTCTGGGATGGTCAGGTGGCCTAGGCCTGGGAGAACCCCCCCAACCTCCCCAGCAGGGCTGCCTGGGGAAGTGCTGAGACACCTCCGCTGCAGGGGGAGTGGGGTGGTAACTGCTCTGCAAAGTCCCCAGGACTGCAAAGTCCTCCCCGCCACCCTGCCAGAAATGGCTCCTATTTGGGGGGGTGGAGGCAATCGAAACTTGAAATTCCACACTGTGCTCCCAGCCTGGACCAGCTTCCACGGAGCTTGTGGGGAGGGGAGTGCTGGTGGGGAGAGGGGGAAGGGGGGGCTGGGAGGGGGAACCGGGAGTGGGTGGAGCACCAAAGGTACAAAGCTCAGACTTGGGGAGTGATGAGGAGAGTATATTCCAAAGGTAAGGAGGGGTCAGCCTGGCCTGGCTCAGAGGTTAGGGTGTAGCTAGAGGCTGAGGGTTGGTGAAAACTGAGCTCAGCCTCGAGGGCCTTTCAGAGAGTGGGGTTCAGAATTGGGGGCTAGTGGGTAGGCAAGGCTCAGAGCTAATGGAGCCAATGGGAGGAGTCAGGGTCGGAGCAATGGAGGAGGGGCTCTGGCCCCTGGCTGCTAGGGCTGCTCCGTGGAGGCCGGCTTATTAAGTGTCAAGCCTTGTGGGCTGCCACTGTGGCCCTGCACAGAGCATCTCTCTCCCAGCGCCCCACTGCACGCAGGGTCAGGAGCAGCCCTGCCCTGCCCCTCACCTCAAAGCAGCTGTGCTCTCCGTGCTCCCCACACTCTGTTTGGTTGAACTTTGCCTCCTAGTAGCACATCTCTCTGAAGCTGTGTCTCTCTGTGGACAGGTTTGACCACCGTGGCTCCATTCCAGTGGGGTGAAGGCATCAAGAGGCTCTCTCCTCCTGGACAGGAGCAGGGGTCAGCTGACTTCACCCCAGGTTCTGAACTACCAGTTAAGATCAGCAGCAGAGGAAGAGAAGGAGAGAGGGGACCACTGCAGGGAGCAACCAGCTCAGGGGACACAGGTCAAGGAAAGGTCAAGTGAAAGAGGTCATGAGGCCAGGGAAAAGGAGGGGCAGTCCCAGGGTCCAGCAACAGTCATGAGTTAGGGTTGGCCACAGAGTCAAGGAAGGGCTGGGGTCCCTGGGCTGAGGAGAGCTACTTCTGAGCAAAGCAGCCCCATGGCTACTGTTGGCCACAGGCATCTTCTGTCGAGGTGCTGCAGGAGCCAGAGAGTGAAGGACCCAGCTGAGGGCTGCACAAACTGGGGGTGGGAGTGGGGGAGTGCAGCGCCTGGGATCCAAGGTGCTGACCTGAGGCTTGGCAGTAGGGGCCGCATTGCTCTCTACCCTCATCCCTTCTAATTTTGTTTTCCTTTTGTGAGTAATCTC
The DNA here is from genome assembly GCA_002007465.1 of Ailurus styani. Taxonomy (NCBI): domain Eukaryota; kingdom Metazoa; phylum Chordata; class Mammalia; order Carnivora; family Ailuridae; genus Ailurus; species Ailurus styani. The sequence goes on from LNAC01000108.1 coordinate 3,106,932, forward strand.
TACTCCCAACACGGGGTTCGAACACATGACCTTGAGATCAAGAGTCACATGCTCTAGGTACTAAGCCAGCCAGGTATCCCTACTCTCACCTCTTCTTACCACTAGGCACCTCAGCCCCTCTTGTTCCCTCCCCCCCAACACCACAAGCAAGAGGCAGTTTTCCCATCAACACCTCTCCAAGGGGAACTGTTTCCAAAAGTGGATAGGTCAAGAGAAAGGCCCAGAGGCTCTCCCGATGTCTGTGCCCATGTGAAAGGAAGGGCCTCCCACAGAAGCCTCTTTTCCTCCTCCCTGGTTTGGGCAGATGAGGCTGGAGGGTCAGCTCGAGTGTGAGGGGACCAGACACTCAGCAGAATCAGAAAGCCTGGCTGGTTAGCTCCTAATCTGCTTTGCTTTTGGCCCTTGTCCATCTACTTCATTATTTATTTATTTATTTTTTATTTGACAGAGAGAGAGATCACAAGTAGGCAGAGAGGCAGGCAGAGAGAGAGGCAGAGAGAGAGGAGGAACCAGGCTCCCTGCTGAGCAGAGAGCCTGATGCGGACCTCGATCCCAGGACTCTGGGATCATGACCTGAGCCGAAGGCAGAGGCTTTAACCCACTGAGCCACCCAGGCGCCCGCCCAACTACTTTAGATTGTGCACCTCTCATGGGTAGAGAGAATATTCCCTGTGCCACACCACTGCCCCAGCCATTGACCTACCTGCACACCTGAAGCTGTGTGTGCATGGTGCAGCCCCTGGAATCACTTGTCAGCTCCGGGAATTCCTTCCAACATTGCCGCCACTGGGGACACAGGGCCCACAGACAAAACAAGGAAGCACAGCCGAAGGATGTCCAGACTGTAGCGGGAGGGAGAAATTAAAGCCAGTTGGCAGCATAGGCAGATTGAAGGACCCCCATCCCAAGGTCCCACTGGGACATGCCTATTTGTGTAGATCAGAAACCTGGTGGGTAGAGAGGGCTCTCAGGAGCAACAGGAGAGGGGGAGGCCATGTCTGTCCAGAACCCACCTGGAATGGGAGAACTCAGGCTGGCTGCTAGTAGGAAGGGGTGGTGTGTGGGGAGAGACCGCAGGTCCATTCCCACCATGAGAACTCTGGGGTGAGGCTGCTAGCAGATCTGAAAAATGAGGGGTAGCCATCGTCCAAAGGGTAAGGTCACACAGAGGGAGGAGAAAAACCCCAGAACTATGTCTGCTCCTCACCTTCCCAACACATTTGTTACACTTAGGATACTCTTCCTTAAGCCTTCCAGCTCAAGTTGAGCCCCGGGAAGGGAACAGAAGGAAAGTGGAGGAAAGGCATTGCCCGTTGGGTCTGGACACAGATCTTTCCTCTCAGGGAAAGATCTCAGCCTGAAGAGGCTCCTGTTTCTGGGAGTTTCATCCCAGGATCAGCCTCTGGGTTCAGCAGGACCAGTCTCGGGGACAAGCCCAGGAATGACTCCTCGGCAGCTTCCTGCCTGGCCTTCCTTTTCTGATGAACAGCCTTTCTTCTTGAAGAGGAAGCTGAGTCACCTGTTCTCAGCAGGCAGCGCCCTGGTCTCCCCCAGGAGGTGGAGGTTCAGACTCCTCATCTAAGGGAGAGATTCGTAGAAGACTCAGGAACCAAGAATGGACTTCTGGGCATTCGTGAACCCTTAAAATGCTGTGCAAAACTACCTATGCACATGTATTTTCCTGGGGAAAGTCCACACAACTCTTATCTTTGTATTTCCTTTTAAGATTTTATTTATTTGTCAGAGAGAGAGCGCACCCACAAGCAGGGGGAGCAGCGGGCAGAGGGAGAAGCAGGCTCCCTGCCAAGCAGAGAGCCTGATGCCGGGCTCAATCCTAGGACCCTGGGATCATGACCCGAGCCTAAGGCAGCCACTTAATCGACTGAGCCACCCAGGTGCCCCATCTTTGTATTTTCCAAAGGAATCTAGGATCCCAGAAAATGAAGGACTACTGCTGTAAGCCGGGGAGGAACTGTACTGCTCTTGCCCGAGCCGGTCAGGGCGCTGAGCGGGAACCCTGTTCTTGCTATGGCAGAGCCCCTGAAATCCGGATTTTAAGGAGTCCCCTCTGGAAGAGCCACTTCTGCCAGTCTGCCCACACCTCCACTGATAGCTCCGTGCCCCTCGGGCCTCGCGGAGTTGGCTGGAAGGCTTTCTCCCTGTCCAAGTGGTCACTGGGCCTCCACACCTCTGATTCTGCTCCCAGTCACCGTCTCACCTCCACCCAATCCTCAAGGTTTGTAAATCCAGCTGGGACACGAAAGGCACTAAAATATATTTGGATGAATGTAGCAAAGAAGAAAAGAACCCTTAGCTGCGACAGGGAAGAGCCCCTGGGTTCCTCTGAGGCCGCTGCAGTGCCCAGTTCACTGGGTGGCAGTTACTTGGGCAAGGGTAATGGCAGGACTCCCGGAACCTGGTCCCGCCTCCCCTCCTCGTGGTAGAGTATGGGTCCTTGCACTGACCCTGGAATCCAGGTACCCACTCCCAAGGAGAAGGCTCTGAGGGCTGTGATAGTTAGAAAGCAGCAGGCTCATCCCCGGGGAGGCCGAGTGCTGCTACTGCACCAGCAGTAAGGCTGGAGGATGCGCCCTCCCGTTTCCCACTCCCAAGGCTTTGTTCAATGCTCTTCCCAAATGGCAGGCTCTCCTTGCACTGGGGGCCAGTTTTTGGTATTCAGTGCTTCTAGTTGCTCCATTAGATTTAATTATCCACTCACTGTGCTTAGGGAGCTCAGTCCCTGGGGAGGTTGCCCAACTGGGGTTTTAAGGAACAGGAGTCAAAGCACAAACAAACAGGTGAGGAGCTGCCCGAAGGGATGGTTAAACCGGGAGGGAAAACACCAGCCCAGAGTGACGTGCCACAAGGGCAGGGGTGGTGACACCTTACTGCCGTGGAGGCGACAAGGGCAACACAGGAGTGGGAGGGAAAGTGCCAGTTCTGGAGTTGGGATTTTTAAGCGGATAGATTACAGACAGACAGGGGTGCCTGGGTGGCTCAGTCATTAAGCATCTGCCTTTGGCTCAGGTCACGATCCCTCGGTCCTGGGATCGAGCCCCTGCATCAGGCTCCCTGCTCAGCAGGAAGCCTGCTTCTCCCTCTCCCACTTCCCCTGCTTGTGTGTCCCTCTCTCGCTGTGTCTCTGTCAAATAAATAAATAAATAAAATCCTAAAAACAAAAAAGTATTACGGACAAACTGAAGGTCTGGGTGCTGAGGGCCAAAGGAGGCCTCTGGAGAGATCCTGTTCTGGAGCAGGCTCCAGCCTTCAGACAATCATGCCTGTGGACAGATCACTGCCTCCTTGGCTCCCCTAAGTCTTTCCATGTGGGATACCAGATCCAGATCTCAGGGTAGCTGCTCAAGCCACCCAAATCTTGGTTACTTGGGGTTGGAGTACACAAGCATACTAGCCACTTCATAGTCAAGTAGGGATCCCGCAGGAGAGACAGACAGACAGGATCACCAAAGACTTGCTCTGAACTAGCAAGCCGGTGAAGTCGCAGCTGGTCCTAGAGCCGCTGTGCGCCAGGCCGCAGAGGTGTGGGGCAGGCGCAGGAGCAGGGGCAGGGTTGCAGGCCATTCCAGGACAGCTCAACTCCTCCCTTTATGCAAAGAAAGACGGCAAATCTTGGTGCCATAATCTTGTCCTTAGCAAAGGCCCTGGCTCGCCCTCCCCATCTTTGTCTAATACCTGCCTAACTGGCTGACTCCACGAGGGCAGGACGCATCCTGGGGTGATGCACCTTTGGGGACAGTACAGCAAATGGGCCTGGGGAACGAGGTTAGGTCAGATCTAACCGAATAAATGTAACATAACCAGTGCTCCTCAAACCTTAGTTGCGCTTAAATTGTCGAGAAAGAGGTAGGGAAGTGTTAAGAACTAAAGGACTTAGTTAGTTCATAATCCTGTACTTTAGAACAAGACACATTCCGAAGAAGGGCTGGGTTTATTTTCTGACAGAATCTTTTTAATATAAAACAAAGATAAAACACATCTCCACCCTGCCATCTGCCAGCATGCCTTGTTTTTTACAAGATGCATGCTAGACCTTACGACTAAGTAGCAGAGTCTTTAGGAGGATTTGGTTGGGAGAAATAGAAAAAGGAGATTCCAGGGAAGCCCGGGCAAGCGCCCAAGCTGAGATGCGTCCCTGAACACTAGAGCAGTCCTTGTCTTTTCAGATCCTCATAGGTCTTCTTATTCACAACATTCCCACTGGAGTCTTCGTATTCCTCCTGGAAGGAAAGGGGCACACTATTAGCTATGCCTCCTGGCAGAAATGTCTGGAACCAGCCTCTGGGTACCTGAGCTCACCCTGGCTTGATTTCGCGGCATTCATCTAAGACAGCCTTACTCAACTGGGGGTCTGCCAGAGAATCAAACCCGACTGCTCTAAGACATCTGCTGTGTGCCATGAACTAACACATCCGAGGCATCTAGCATGCTACCATTTATGACCTGTCTTTGGGATACCTGAGAAAACAGTTCGTTCAAATCACTCTCTGTGTCTAAGATGATGAACGCTGGTTGAGAGAGGGTGACCTAAAACAATAGTTCTAAAATGATTCCCAAGACCCTCGGTTTCTGCCCTTTCTACCTGAGGTCACTGAAGGGTTGAAAGGGAGGCCGAGAAGGCTGAGCTTCCTCATTTCCAGTACAATTCAATTCAATTCTATATACTGGAATTCTACATTACAGTTTGTAAAAGGCTTCGCTGCTTAAAAAAAAAAATACTGGAAATCACTGACCTTAAACAAAAAAAAAAGAAACAACTACTACACCTCACATACATGTCATTCCTCATCTCTAAAATCTGCTCTTCGGGGATGACTATCTCAAGACCAACAAGGATGCTTCCCCGCCCAATGAGACAGGCTCATCTCTCACTGGATGCTTTCCTCAAAGGAGACCTAACCTATGATACGGATTCACAACTTCCTGGCCTATGAATCCTCATGGCAGGGCAAGGCCATGGGTACTCCTGTTTGCCCCTTCAACATTTCAAGAGCAGAATACAGTCTGTCCTAAGACACACATTTCAAGTCTGACACATGTAATATCACAAATAAACTAGGCTTACGTGTCAAGAGACAATTTACAGATACTGGCACAGAATACTCGCCACTACTGTGAACCAGGGACCGCCTTTCACCTCCCTTCTACAGGGTGACAGAGCAGTCACCGGACACTCTCCTGGCGCTACGTTAGCACCCACCTCGGTGTCAGGCTGCCAGCGTTCTGATGCCTTCTGCAGTTTCAGCTTGGCCCACACTGCAGGATGAGAAATGAGCAGCAGTCAAGACTGGACGGAGTATCCATCGGCAGACAAGTGTTACAACATCCCCGTCCCCATTAAGATCCTCCCAGATGACCCCGTGTTTGAGACTTCTGCCTGCACCAGACTAGAATTTCAGTTCTGGCCCACCTACAGACAAAACTCCCTCCATGGCAACACTTACCGTAGTCTTTGCTTTGCTGTAAAAGTTGGACCAAATATAGCCCAAGACCCCTTAGAACAGAGAACTGATATACCCTCAAAGGAAGAAGTAATGTGGTACAACCTATGGGAACTATGGGAGAAAGTGACCTTATGGTCTTAAAGTTCATTACAGAAGAGAAAGGGAACACTAGGCATGGTCAAGTATGTTTATTCAAAGCCTGGTGTGTAGATTTCAAAAGCTTCAGAGGAGAGGAAAAAAAAAGATGAAATACCATGCCCAAAAAATCTGAAAGATATGATGGCTCAGCAAACACTGAAGATATTAAAACATGAACTCTGACAGTTCAGTAAAAGCATCCCAATGAAGATAAAAGGGAGCAGATGCTCTGAATCTGTGGTCGTTCAGAAATGACCACAGATTCAGAGGGAGCAAGCACACATACACAAGGCAGGACAGGCACTGGACCAGGAAAAAGAGACCTAACTCTGTCATAGTGGTGTGGGAAGGTGGACTCTCAGAACAGAGACCCACACAGAACGGCTAGGACAGGTCCACTGAGCGAGAGAGGTAAAATATTACCAGTATTAGGAATATTGATTCCTAGATGCTTCCACATTTCCCACCAAGTAGAGCAACTCCAAACCTGACAAGATTATATTGTGATGAACAGTGAGTGTTCTATGTAAGAGATGAAATCACTAAATTCTACTCCCGAAACTACTTTGATGCTGCATTAACAACTAAAATTTAAATAAAAACTTGAAATATTAAAAAAAAGAATACTTGACAAGGGTAGAAAAAATACTATAGAGAGCAAGTTGAATCCCAAGATGGGGGTGGAATAGGGAGATAATAGATGAGAAAGTGCTTAGCTCTGTCCCTGATGCACAGATGCTTGCCTCTTCAACCTTTCCTTCCTTGCTCATTTCTTCAAATGAGCTGAAGCCTTTGGGCCCAGACAATATGCACATCACAAGTGAAGAGGAAATTTATCAGGTGCTATAAGGAACCAGGGCAGAGTCTTGTCACGTTCTATGTTCAGGCCACTCAGGAATCCAATCCAGAGTGGTGTTAAAATACTGGAGATTGGAAATGCTGTTGTGATTGCTTTTTTTTTTTTTGGAGCTGTCATGATTTTTCTTAAAACAACAAAAAAAAGTGGATGTAGGAAACTATGGAGCAGTAAGGGGGATATTATTCTTCAGAGGGATCTGGAAACAATTAGAAAAGAATGGGATCACCTTGGGCACCAGTGTGGATTCACTAAGAGTAAGTGAAGCCAATGAATTGAATTTCCTGTTTTTGATGAGCTAGCTGACCCAATAAAAAGCCAGAGACGTAGGATATCATGATTTTAGCAAAGTCATTGCTCTCATTGGCAATGTCCACAGAGTTCATTATAACGCTTAAATTTCTTATGCTGTTACTATTTATTTTTTAAAGATTTTATTTATTTATTTGACAGAGAGATAGAAAGCACAAGTAGTAGAGCAATAGGCAGAGGGACAGGGAGAAGGGACAGGGAGAAGCAGGCTCTCCGCTGAGCAGGGAGCCCAGTGTGGGATCGAGTGATCCCAGGACCCTGGGATCATGACCTGAGCTGAAGACAGCCGCTTAACCGACTGAGCCACCCAGGTGCCCTCTTATGCTATTATTGTAGACAACGTGGTTGTAACTGAACTTGATGCTGTAAGTTTATCAGTTAGATAAATCTGTACCTAGTGAATACTGGTCAATGATGACCACCCATCTAAATCATGTGGATCTCTGGTGGCAATTTCACAGGGCTCTTTCTTAGCTGTTTTTTCTTCAGCTTAAAAGAAAAAAAAAACAAAAAAACAAAAATAGGGACGCCTGGGTGGCTCAGTTGGTTAAGTGTCTGGCCCTTGATTTCAGCTCAGGTCATGAACTCAGGATCTTGAGATCAAGGCCTGCATCGGGCTCCACGTGTGGAACATGCTCAAAATTCTCACTCTTCCTCTCCCTCTCCCCCACCTCACCCCTGTGTGTGTGAGCGTGTGTGTGCTCTCTCCCTCTAAAACAGTAATAATGATGATAAAAATAAAAGTTAGATTAAAAACAAATAACTATAGTTTAAATGACAGTGCCAAATCCCTCCCTCCTGGCCAAAAACTCCAGATGAAAAACTGCAACAGGATGATCTAAAACAAAGACCAACAAGTAAATCCAGCATAAAAGCTATGCCAATGGTTACTTCCCTGCCCACCCCCTCATTAGGGAACACGTCTTCTCGATGTGTTCTGGAAGAAGTAGTAACTTGTGCCGCCGACTACTGGGGACTCAGCTGACTGGACTACAGATGGCACCAGACCCAGCTGTGTCTCCCTACAGTCTCCCCCCAGTCCTATAAATGGGGACACTGAGACCCTGACGGACCTGGACAATAGCAGGCTCTGAAAACTGAGGAAGGGCTTCAGAGCAGGGCTAGGGCTGCCTGCATGTGAACTCCGGTGAAAAGATGCAAGAAAGTTGGGGCGCCTGGGTGGCTCAGTGGGTTAAAGCCTCTGCCTTCAGCTCAGGTCATGATCTCAGGGTCCTGGGATCGAGGCCCACATCGGGCTCTCTGCTCAGCAGGGAGACTGCTTCCTCCTCTCTCTCTGCCTGCCTCTCTGCCTACTTGTGATCTCTCTGTGTCAAATAAATAAATAAAATCTTAAAAAAAAAAAAAGATACAAGAAAGTGGAGAAGGTGTACGTACAGAGAAAAGCAAAGCTGAATAAGTATGTTCTTGCACAAGCAGGGGGAGCAGCAGGCTCCCCGGTAAGCAAGGAGCGTGATGTAGGACTCGATCCCAGGACTCTGGGATCATGACTTGAGCCGAAGGCAGACACTCAACTGACTGAGTCACCCAGGTATCCCAGCTATTTTTATTTTTTAAAATTTTTACTTATTTAAGTAATCTCTACACCCAACATGGGGCTCAAATGCACAACCCCGAGATCAAGAGTCACATGCTCTTTTGATGGAGCCAGCCAGGCGCCCTAACGATGAACTCTTTAAAAAAATCTACTTGGTGAGGTGATTGAAAGAAGGCAGTGTAGCACTGTGGAAAGAGAAAAGACTACTGTAGGACATGGGTTTGATCCCCGGGTTTTTCCCATTTATGAGGTATAGGGCCTTGAAAAAGTTACCTAACTTTCCTCTTTTTTTTTTTTTTTTTNTTTTTTTTTTTAAATTTTATTTTTATTATTTGCCCAAGGGGTACAGGTCTGTGAATCATCAGGCTTACATCTTTCACAGCATTCACCAAAGCACAAACCCTCCCCGTAACTTTCCTCTTTTGAAAATGAGGGTGACCTACTACCTTAATCTACTATATAATTAAAAATACTCTTATTTTTTTATTTTTTTTAAAGATTCTATTTATTTATTTGACACACACAGAGAGAGATCACAAGTAGGCAGAGAGGCAGGCAGAGAGAGAGGAGGAAGAGGGCTCCCTGCTGAGCAGAGAGCCCGATATGGGCCTCGATCCCAGGACCCTGAAATCATGACCTGAGCTGAAGGCAGAGGCTTTAACCACTGAGCCACCCAGGCGCCCTAAAAATACTCTTTTAAATAATTTCTTAAGAATCAGAAATAACACCTTTAATAAATAAAGCTCTAAATGTAACCTACCAATGATGGATATTCCTAAGGGATTTCTAAAAGAATGACATCTAGTCCTAAATGCCTGTATTAAAAAGAATAAAGAAACAAAGCAAAGACTAAGTTCTCATCCAAAGACTTAAGAAAGGAATAAAAAAAACCCCTAAGATTACAGAAAGTATTGACAGGAAAAAGAAAATAAAACAGAAGAGAAAGGAAGCACTTGGTTTCCACTTTGTCATGATAAATCAAGGCATTGTATGGGTTATTAACTGGAGAATCTTTTTAGGCTGGTCCCTTTGTATGACAAAGTAATCTCTATTTAAATATAAATAGTTCAAATGACAGAAGAGAATGTAGCACACAATCCCATCCCTTTTATGTCCTAAATACTGTTGTTTTTTTTTTAAAGATTTTTTATTTATTTGACAGAGAGAGATTACAAGTAGCAGAGAGGCAGGCAGAGAGAGAGGAGGAAGCAGGCTCCCTGCTGAGCAGAGAGCCTGATTCGGGGCTCGATCCCAGGACCCTGAGATCATGACCTGAGCCAAAGGCAGAGGCTTTAACCCACTGAGCCACCCGAGCACCCCTAAATACTGTTTTGATCCCTAAACCTGACAAGTGATTCAAAGGAAAACAAAAAGTATATCTTTTATTTATGAACATAAATATAAAACTTCTTTTTTTAGGGTTATTTATTTTTAAATATAAAACTTCTGAAGAGAATCCTAATAGGATAAATAACTGCATTAAGAGTATCTACCACCAGTAGGAAAGAATCCAGGAGTGCTGTTTAATCCAATGCCCGATAAAAGAAAAAGTGGTAAAAATGCAATCTCTCTCTTGTGGAATGTGATTAATAAAACCATAAGCCAAACTTAAAATCAGTGTAGATGCACAAGCATCACTTCCTTTGAAAACACCAGCCAGGTAAGGATGACCTATCACCTACTTCTATTTAACATAAGACTTGGGGAAAATGCTTCGGATACTATCCATGAAACAAACATGGAACAAAATTAATAAAAGTATCACGTTTAGCAGTTGGCATGAATGTAAGCTTAAAATGGTATCAATATCAATCTCAAGGTATCAGAAGTAATAAATTAACTCAGGCAAATTGCGGGACATAAAAATATACACATATCCACAACCTGCTGCCCCGAGACCTGGATACACAGGGTACTGGGGGCAGTGAGTTGTAGGAGTGGCCACCTGATCTGGTGTCTAGGGAATGGGACATAAAGCATACTTACAGGAGACAGCATCTTCGATCTGTGTCACATTAGCAAAGTGGGCAGTGTTTGGGATGCCCAAACACCTCATGCCATGGGCATGACGCCACTCCTGGGAGAAGAGAGAAGCAAAAGGACGATGTGAAATGGGAATAACTGAACACAGAGCACCAACTCCATTCTATTCATAAACCCTAAATTGACCCTTTGCAAAAGACTCCACCTAATGGCAGCATTCCTACTGTGGCTCACGTTTGTAAACAGCTGGCCACCACTGATAAGAGCAGTTATTTCAAAGCAGCATTGCATTGTTTTCCTCACTGGGCTGGTTTCTCAAACCAAGATCCAGATCCAATAATAGTCCAGATAAAAACTTTCTGTCAAGACCACAGAAAAACACCAGCACTCTAATTAACCAGTGACCTCCCACGCAGCCCCCCCCACCAGCATAAGCATTACTGATGGCCGGTCACCTCTGTAAGTAAGGGGGAAGACTGCTCACCAGGTATAAGGATGTGCAAGAGAGCAGGGAGAGGCAATGACTATCTGGGCTCAAGGATGGCAAATTCCAATGCATTGGAGGTAGTACTGAGAAAAATTCAGAGATGACTCAGGGGCTCAACAGAAAAGACGCCAGGATCAGTTAGTGATATGGGTGTCTGAGGAAAGGAGCGAGGAGTTCATTCACACTCTCTGCCCTCGGTCTAGCAAATCTTTTCCATTTGTAAAACTTCCAAGTACTAAGAGTCAAAGGCAGAAACACAACTCGGGTGAATCCACTTTCTGAAGTACTACCCAGATAATGTCTTGTCTCAAGAATTGCTTGATAAATGTTATCCCCTTAGCTCCTCTTTTTCAAAGAGGCAAACGCCCATTTAAGACACAAAAAAGGAGGCAGTCAGTCCCTTCTTTGGTCCTGTGTACTAGCAATGGATAGGGCAAGGAGTCAGAGGATGGTCTAGGGCGCTGGCAGAAAGATAAAACGAGAGAGGTGCAAGAATAAGCAAGAGCAAACATAAATGAGTTTCAAATAGCAGAGTGCCAGATTGCCTCCAGAAACCATCTTAGGCATTATTCTAGGCTGGTACGGTGCCAAAGGTCAAATGCCACATGCTTGACTTTAAAGCCACTCCTTCTTGCTTCTCTTAAGCTCTGGACACTAGTGCTCCTCTCAGGTTGTTCCTATCCTCTCTGAAAGCTGCATGTTTCACACTTCAATTCCTAGGAGAAATGGCTCTGAATGCCTTACAGCAAAGTGCCGCTGGAAAGCCTTGGGACCTCGGTAGGTGTAATTTCCACAAATCTCACAGTTATAGTTGATGTTTAGACCATGAAGCTTGTACAGCCAGTAAGGAATAGGCTAAAAGAAATCAGAGAGGAAACAGTGTTAGACTCGTGTCCGAATCTGCTTCCCAAATGGGCGATGGGAAGGAAGGTGGTCAGGCTGGCACGTACTTTGCCGTCCCAGCCAAGGGGCAGGTTCTTGGGGTTGTAAATGATCTCATTCTCTTCGTCTTCACTTTCACTCTCACTGATCTGCTCTTCCTCTTCTTCTTCTCGCTCCTCCCCAGTCCTTGCCTGCTTGCGTTGTACATTTTCATGAGTGAGATGTCGCTGTTCCTAAGTCAGGTACAGAAATGAAAGGGAAGTCAGAGAAAAGTAGTGCAGAACAAGAAGGGTAATTTTCTACAACCCTTGGTGACCCCTCTCTTCCAAAGATATGGTTTTCTTTTTTTCTTTTTTAACGATTTTATTTATTTATTTGACAGAGAGAGAGAAAGAGCGAGCACAAGCAGGGGGAGCAGGAGAGGGAGAAGCAGGCTCCCTGCTTGGCAGGGAGCCTGATGTGGGACTTGATCCCAGGATCCTGGCTGGGATCACAACCCAAGCTGAAGGCAGCCATGTAACCGACTGAGCCACCCAGGTACCCTGGATATGGTTTTCTTACTTATACAATAAAGGGAAAAATTTTGCCTTCTTATCAAAACTCCTTATCAATAGGCTCTCCCTGATCCTGAAGGAAAAAGTCAAAGGTTTCAGGTCACTTGCCTAAGATACTCATCTTAGGCCATGGACTACTGCAGAACAATAAAGAACAAAGTCTTTTCTGTCTCTAAAAATATTTCCTTACCCAGTCCTTTCTTCTCCTTCCTCACCAAGATGACAACCTTCTAACTTGCCCCGAGTTTCTCCTCATTCCAGTCCAACTTCCATTTCCCCCCCAAATTTATGCACTTAAAAAAAACCCCAATCTAATGGTACGCTCTGTTTAAAACATTTTTGTCTTTTTTTTTAAGGTTTTTAAAATTTATTTGACAGAGAGAGACACACAGCGAGAAAGGGAACACCAGCAGGGAGAGTGGGAGACGGAGTAGCAGGGTTCCTGCTGAGCAGGGAGCCGGATGCGGGGCTCGATCCCAGGACCCTGGGATCATGACCTGAGCCGAAGGCAGACGCTTAACAACTGAGCCACCCAGGTGCCTCTTGTCTTTCTACCATTTCATTTATTTATTTTTAAAAAGGGTTTTCTTTATTTATTTGACAGAGATAGACACAATGAAAGAGGGAACACAAGCAAGGGGAGAGAAACAGGCCTTCTGCTGAGCAGGGACACCCCCCCCCAACACGGGGCTTGATCCCAGGATCCCGGGATCATGACCTGAGCCAAAGGCAGACCCTTAGCGCCTGAGCCACCCAGGCGCCCCTCTTTCTACTCTCTAAAGAACAAAGACCAAATCTCCAAATTATTCTCTGACCACTCCCTTCCTTTTAAGGTACAGTCCATATACACTGATTTTCTTCTCATTATTTCCTAATATCTACTTTCTCTCCATGATGTTTTACCTTCACCCTTCCTGTTTCTTCTTTCTAGAACATTCTTTCTCCCTCTTTCTACTTAGAAACTCAGTCTCAATGTGTCACAGCACACATCAGATTATGTTGCAGTCATTTATCTCCCCCTACCATAAAGTGGCCTTTTGAAGGTCAAGAGGCATGTCATATTCGCTATCATATCCAAGAATGGAACACAATGTCTGGAAACCAACAGTTATCAACAAATGGTGAGATAATTGTAAAAATCCTATCAGTACATAACAGGAGCAACTTCTGAAAACCATTCTGGCTGGAATTTTAGAGAGTGGTGCCACCTCCTGGCAGGGAAGGCAAAGTGCTCTCAAAGGAGAGAAAGTAGTGGGTACATCTTGGGTTATGGGTATAAATTAGCCTCCCAATCATCTTTAGAGGACTAGCAACTCAGACTGCTGCCCATAGTAGCACAGCCAAATTCACTGTGGAGAATATCAGTGCCCCTGTCCAACATTCCAGCTAGCCCTTTACTGAAAGCAGTTGGGAGCCAACAGGTGTATAGCTATTATATACATGGTCCTCAAACAAAGGCAGAATGAAAACATCCATGGAACTGACATGTTCCAAGATATGTAAATAAGCTATCTGAGCCAGAACCATCACTCAAAACATGAGCTGAGCATCTATAAAGGGAAAGGTTCTGAGAGCAGTTGAAAATTGTACAGACACTCTCTAAAAGGCTGGTCTTCTGCAGGACTTCCAGAGACACTGACCATCTTTTTTGGATGAGAGCTGCCTTTTCTTCTACCTTCTCTTCCCTGAAAGAGCGATTTCCCTTGTATTCCTCATCCTTTCTCTCTGAGATAAGCATTCTGTCCAGTGAGGCCTTTTTCCACTCCCAACCCAACCTTCAGCTCTTTCTTGAAAGAATATTCAAGAATCAGCTCATAGCCAGCTTTGTACCACTAATATTCTAGCCCTAGCAAATTCCTCATTATCTTCTGAGTATGTAATGTCTTTTCGTAGTTATACCTGAAATGCTGCTCTAAGTAGACCTTCTCCTAATGCCTTTTGAATATCTGCTTCCATCTCCTAGGTATACTTGGGAACTTCTAGGTATATTCTGGAATGCAAAGAACCGACACCATTCTGGATACTACCATGAGAGAGGAGTCTGTTCTCTCTGCTTGGCTTCATGGAAATTGGGCAACCTTGGGAATATCACCTAACAACAGGCACCTATGAACAGAACGGTACCTCATTGAAGCATCAAGTACCTGAGAGAACCTTATTTTATACTGAACTAATTTAAAACCTACCCTTCCTCTTTCGCTAAAAAAAAAATACTATGAGTTCACATTTCTCTGATTACCATACCTTGTAGTATTTGCTGCTCTCAGCAGAGTCCATTACTCACCCCAAGAATCTCTACATATTCATAGATCTGGGCTTCAAGGAAGGCAATGTCTTTGTTCCTCTCAGTGTCTCTGGAAACAAGAAACAAGCTGTATCACTCAAGGATTCTTCTACCCAATGCCTTATCCCCTGGGTCTGGGAACATTTATTCCAAGTGTGCATTAAAAACTACAAGCATGTGACAAATGTCATGCTGTGAAAGCAAATGCTCTGTTCAGCTCAGGGCTTGCTGACGGAAGTATTTAGGTTATTTCTTGGAATGCATGGAAGCTTCCTCTTTGACCTCATTCTAGAAGACATAAAACACATCAAGACACTTAAATTTCCATCATTATAATCTACAAAGAAAATGTGGTATAGGTGACAAGCTCTGGGACAGGCAGACTTAGGCCCAAATCCTGACCCTTAATACTTAGTAACTATGAGATAGTGGGCATATTCCATAACTTTTCTGAGTCCTTATCTACAAAAGATGAGGACAAAAGCTACTTTTCAGAATTATAAAACACATATAAAAAAATACCCTGTACAAGCATGTGGCTCAAGAAGAGATTCAGGGGAGCCTGAGTGGCTCAGTGGGTTAAGGTCTCTGCCTTCAGCTCAGGTCATGATCTCAGGGTCTTGGGATTAAGCCCCACATCGGACTCTCTGCTCAGCAGGGAGCCTGCTTCCCCCTCTCCCTCTGCCTGCCTCTCTGCCTACTTGTGATCTCTCTCTGTCAAATAAACAAAATCTTAAAAAAAAAGGAGAGCTTCAACTACAGGGATGAAAGGTACAGCACAGGGAACAGAGCCAATAGCACTGTAACAGTGTTCTATGGTGACAGATGGTAGGTATGCTTGTGATGAGCACAGCATAACATATACAGTTGTCAAATCACTACCTTGTATACCTCAAACTAACGTTACATTGTGTGTCAACTATACTTCAATTAAAAAAAAGGATACAATTGTCATTAGCAAAAATAAACTTAGAAAAATATTTTTGGAAGCTATTTAGCCTCCACAGCCTCTTGAGGTAACAAAAAGTACCCAGAGGGGCGCCTGGGTGGCTCAGTTGGTTAAGTGTCTGCCTTCAGCTCAGGTCGTGATCCCAGGGTCATCAGGCTTCCTGCTCAGCAGGGAGCCTACTTCTCCCTCTCTGCCTGCCTCTCTACTTGTGTTCTCTGTCAAATAAATAAATAAAATGTTAAAAAAAAAAAAAGGGGGGTACCTATGATGGCACTCTACATTTGCAGAGAAAAAGGGCAAACTGTATCTCTCTGAATCAATAATGGAGATAAAACAGGTTGCTGCAGTAAAAATTCTGCATGGGAATAAAATCTTAAAACTGTCCACAGAGATGCCACTCCGGCCACTCACCGCTTGGTGCCTTTTGACTTGGGATTTTTGGCAAACAGGGAGGTGTCAAGAGACTCCAGGGACTTTCCTTTGGTGCTGAAGAGCCTCTGGGCTCGCTCTTCTAGGGTCCTACGGAGACAGGAGGGGTAAAGGATTGCACATAGTTCTGCATAAAATTTTTGAGGCTAACGGAAAGAATGGAATCAGAGTCAGTTATTATGCAAACATACAGTAAAATGGGACAGTTCTTTTTTTTTTTTTTTTTTTTAAAGATTTTTTATTTATTTATTTGACAGAGAGAGATTACAAATAGGCAGAGAGGCAGGCAGAGAAACAGAGAGGAGGAAGCAGGCTCCCCGCTGAGCAGAGAGCCCGATGCGGGCCTCGATCCCAGGACGCTGAGATCATGACCTGAGCCGAAAGCAGAGGCTTTAACCCACTGAGCCACCCAGGCGCCCAAAATGGGACAGTTCTGATAGAAAAAGCAGTCTCTTACCCACCACACTTCAAGCCTAAAGCTAAGAGTGCAGATTTCAATCTGTCCAGACCCAGGGAGGCCAACTCCTATATAAAAAAGAGCCAAGTTACAATTTCATATAAACAGATTTTGAGAAACAACAAATGCTTAAGTTCAGGTGTGTGGGTGTTCTTGAAGCTGTGGCAAAACCATATATTCCATAGCCAATACCCAGCGCTAAACTCAAACTCTCCAAAGGACTGACTCTGTGGTCAAGTTCATATGTAATCACACTGGTAGTGATTACCTCCACTATAAGTTTCATATAGTTAAAATTATTTTACAGTTCTCAAAGTAGGTGGGTAAATTTTTTCTTTTTAGCTTTATCTTTCCACGTTTTTTTGTAGATGCCTGGTTCTAGGAACTGGTGTCTTACCGTAATATGTCCACAGCATTAGAATCAGGAGATTGAGTGGTTTCTCTGAGGAGTGAACACGTGGGACCAGTACTGTTACTAAAGAGAACATACCTCCCAGGAGGAGAATGCAGAAAGGTCAAGATGGGCTCCAGCATGAGTCAGGGCACTGCTTGTCTCTTTCTGGCAAGAAGAACGGTAAGATCCAGGTTTAGAATGAAGACAAGGGAGCCATCTATCTACATTACCAGGTGGTAGATGACCTCTTTGTTATATGCATGTGTGACTATGAATCAAATCCCCATAAGAGCAGAGCCAAAGACAAGATGGTTCATTCTCTTGCTGAGAATTCAGGAAAACCCAAGTTTATCACCAGGAGTGAAAATACATGATAGGAGATTCTAGCACATAATCTTTTCGGTTTTGGGTCAATAGGAACCACACAGCAGTAACAACACAGTTGGCAAAAATGCTGGGCTCAGTCATGGCAAGGAGGCCCTGAAAAATCTCATTCCAAGGTACGCATGGGAAGAAAACCTGACACATGTGGCAGAGGACACCTCATAGTCACAACTGATCCTGAGGGATCAGCAACTAATGCCCTAAGGCAGAGGCTCAGTATTCAACTAAACAATTAGTTCAATTCCTCTGCATTTCCTCTCTCCAACCCCACTAAAGCTCACCGGCCATCCAGGAAAGGTACCATTCTCCCACTTCTTCTCAAATTCATTCTGAATCTTCCCAAAAAGTTCATTCTGATCTTGGAGGGGCTTCACTCGATCTGTGTAATCTTGAAGGTACTCAAGCAGCATCTCCAGGTACCTACAGAGAAACAATACAGAGAAAACAGTCTTTTTTATATATTATTATGCCCTGTAAAATATAATTCCAGTAACACCAGTTCTTAAAAATAATAATACTAATTTTTAGAACGAGCTTACAATTGAATTTTTTCCTAACATGTCATCTTGATTCTGACCTTTCTGATCTCATTTCATCCTCATAATTTCAAATAATAAAATCTTAGTTAACTCACATAAAAGATGTTCACTAAAAAGGAAGTGAGGAAGAGAGAAAGTCAGTAGTACAGATCACTAACCAGGGGCATAAGAACACAAACAAAACTCTCCATATATACATCAGAGTCAGGCACCTCACTTCGGTCACAATGATAAATGCTAATCTTTTTCTTGTTAGACTCCAAAGACACAGATCCCTGAATGAGACTTCCTTCTACAATGAAACAAATTTAAGAACAGCCTGGGTGTAAGATCACAGATGTGCCAACAGATGCACATTCTTTCAGAGCCAGAGTATGACAAATGTTTAAAACTGTGGCATTCAAAAACCCTATCCTCCAATAAACCTGGAAGTCATTTGTGTCCTTATTTCGGGCAATAAAATTCAGAACTCTGCCAACAAATCTTTACATTAAATAACCTTCTAATCAAATCCAAGAGAGGCCTAGAGGCTAGCAATGCCTACCTCTTATATTCGGCATTCTTCCTTTCTTTAGGAATGTCAAATAACTGGTCAAAGATGGATAGATACGTGATATAATCCAGCTTCTGAAAAGAGAAATGACAAGAGATCCAGTTAGGGGTTTGCACCAAGTTTCACTACAGTCTCTAATAAATGAGCTCAAAGCTGAGTGTTGTCTAATAATAAGGCCCAGCTCATCTTAGTCTTTTTCTCGCCCATCATTTAGTCCCTACACTACCTGGGGTGTTAATTCCACTGCACTGAGTAGACTATCACACGTGTAATTAACTGAAAAATAAAGATCAAATCAATAAACAGTAAACAATAGAAACATTTGTCCAACACTAACTGAATGCAAGGTTGAAGGCTCTGACACCCACTACACCCTAAACTAAGGTCCTGAAGGTACCATTTGTTCACTCATGCCGTCACTTATTGAGCATCTTTGGGCCAATTATGTGGACACAGATGAGAACAAGACAGATATAGGACCTGCCCCCTTGGAACTTAAAGTACAGTCACTGAATTTTGGGGACATTTCCTCACAACTCCACGAGGAAGTTAATCGTACACTTTCCTGTGACCTTTCTGAGATTGTCACATTTAATCCCAACTCTTGTGATAAAAGACACTTTTATGGGCAGAGATTATGTTTTCATATTTTTCACATACCTACTACTATGTGTGCCTATCACAGGGGCTCAATATGTACTTGTGAGTTTTTTAAAACAATATTTTATGTTTATAAAAGCAAAATATGCTTGTATTAATAAGCAATAAAATTTGTTAATAAAATAGTATGCTTGGGGGCCTGGCTGGCTCAGTTGGTAGAGCATGTGACTCTCGGTCTGAGGGTTTTAAGTTTAAGGCCCATGCTGGATGTAGAGTTTACTTAAAAAAGTAAAAATAAATAGGAGCACCTAGGTGGCTCAGTAGGTTGAGTGACTCTTGGTTTCAGCTCAGGTCATGATCTCAATGGTGAGATCGAGCCCGGTGTCAGGCTCTGGTGTCAGTGCTCAGCAGGGAGTCTGCTTGAGATTCTCTCCCTCTGTCCCTACCCTGTATGAGCGCACACACACGCATGCACTCTCTTTCTAAATATATATTTTTTAAAAATTTAACAACTAGGGCGCCTGGGTGGCTCAGTGGGTTAAAGCCGCTGCCTTCGGCTCAGGTCATGATCCCAGGGTCCTGGGATCGAGGCCCATATCGGGCTCTCTGCTCAGCAGGGAGCCTGCTTCCTCCTCTCTCCTCTCTCTCTGCCTGCCTCTCTGCCTACTTGTGGTCTCTCTGTGTCAAAATGAATAAATAAAATCTTTAAAAAAAAAAAAATTAAAAGCTAAAAATAAAATAAGACTGCTGTAGTCACTATAAAAACTTCATTTTACATACTGTTTCATTCCAAGAAAGCCCATTTCGTCTTTTATATTTCCATAACGGTTACAAATCACAAGGAAGATAATGTAATTGCTCTCTGTCCAGAAGCCCCAGCCTGCTGTCCCGACCCACCCCTAGAATCAGAAGCACTGTCATCTTGTGTGTCCCCCACCCCCACCGCCACCACCACTGGCCCTACCTCTGAGGCCTTCAGGTTAATGTATTTGAGGTAACAGTCATGAAGGTCGAGGTAACGACCATATCCCTCTTCATCTGTGAACTCGACCAAGTCTGAAATGATCAAAGATATATCAGTGATTCAGACATTAAAGACCACTTTCTTAGACGTGGCTTTTCAAATGGACTGCTAGTTCTCTGTTTCATGACACAGCCCTTCACCCAAATGTCCTCCCTATGCTCATGAAGTGAATAGACCTCAGTCTTCCAGGCCACTGAATCTGAACAAGGGTAGTACAAAATGAATATTTTGTTCAAGGTCAATTTAAGACGTCAATCCAGCCAAGAACCTGGCTATAAATTTCTCTGGGGCTCTGTGTTCCAGGGCTCTGAGGGAAAATCTGAGCTCTGTCATCAACCTGCACTTTTGTTAGTGCTAGAGAGAAATGTTGAAACCTACTTACTTTGTGCCTCTTCACTTGGATTCTCTCGAGCCTTCAGAAGCTCCTCAAATTCCACGGACATTGGCACACAGATCTGAGGGGAAAAAAGAAAAATTCAGATGAATTTTTTTAAAGATTTTATTTATTTATTTGACAGAGATCACAAGTAGGCAGAGAGGCAGGCAGAGAGAGAGAGGAGGAAGCAGGCTCCCTGCTGAGCAGGGAGCCCGATTGGGGGCTCAATCCCAAGACCCTGAGATCATGACCTGAGCTGAAGGCAGAGGCTTTAATCCACTGAGCCACCCAGGCACCCCTCAGATGGATTTTTAACAAAAAAGTTGCAATGTTACAAAAATGGGCTGTATAGTAAGTTAGACTTCTGACATTTGAGACTTGATTTTTCATTAGGAGCCTACTATTATTCCACAACTACCTTGCTTTTTTCTTTTCCTTTTTTTGTAGTGTCTGACTAAAAACTCCTAAAATAACACATGCTAACAAAAACTCAAAAACACAAAATGAAAAACCAAAGTCCCCCTTCATTAATTCTGCTGCATATAGGTAAGCACTGTTAGGAGACCTTTTTATACCAGCTGTTTCCATATTTTGCTCAACATTAGGATCACCTGGGAGTGTTTTTAAAAAAAAAACAAATCTTAAAAAAATAAAAATCCCCAGAGGATTCAAACATATTCTACAAAATTTGCAAACCACTATTCTGTATATTTAAATATATGCATATGTATAAGCAGCCACAGGCATGTGCAAGGTGTTTATTTTTTCAAATAACTGGCCTTTTTTTTTTTCTCACTTAGTTTATCTTAGGCATCCTTCTAATCATTTTTTAAAACTATCTATTTCTACCAAGGCTAGAATAAGGTTAACACATCAGAACGGTACTCATGTCTTCTCTCTTGGTTAGCAAAAGACTTTACACCCAATGCTTCAAAAGGGTGGAAAGACTCCTGCTGGTGTGAGAAAGCAGCCTCATCTCCCTTAACTTCAATGTCTTCTTTCTGATACTTCCAGTCTCCTCCTCTCTCTACCTGCGCCCTGAAATGTGCATATTTTCCTTAGCTTCCTTATGATCCTCAGGCCTCTCCTTTTCTCTGCCAGGCTTTTAAATGCCTGTCCCCCCAACCATACTTCTGCTTCCCCATGACCCACTTTTGTCCCTGTGACATTTCCATTCCTACTGCTTCAATGAAGCAGCAATCCTGGCAGTTACCAGTCAATGACAGCTGATGCCAGTGGCCTCCTTTCTGAAACAGTTTTGCTTAGCTTCAGTAAGACCTTACCTAGTGCTGTCATTCGACCTCTGTGATGAGCCCTCCCGGCTCTGTTTTACTTAAGTACCTTACTGTCGTCAATATACCCTCACAGCACGTGGAGAAACCCTGAGTCTACCTTCACATTGTCTCTTTCCCAGAACTTCTCGATTCATGGCTTTAGCCATCAAGTCTATGAGATAATTATCTAAATCACAAGCTTTTTTTTTTTATCTCTTGCGTGACCCCAGTCACCAAATTTCTAATACTTATAGAACACTTCTACCTTGTAATATATAACATCACCTGAAAAGCTACATATATAAAAATTCATTCCCACTGAAAGTGGTTTACCTCTTTATTTCCCCTCAAGGGAACAAATAACTTTCCAGTTATATAGTCACGAAAGTTCAGAATAATCTATGACCCATCCCTTTCCACATCTGCTACAGCCACAGCCTTGCTCCCTTTCCCCCCTAGAACTCCTTCTCCCAGGGCGCCTGGGTGGCTCCCTCGTTAAGCGTCTGCCTTTGGCTTAGGTCATGATTCTGGGGTCCTGGAATCGAGCCCCGAATCTGGCTCCCTGCTCAGCGGGAAGCCTACTTCTCCCTCTCCTACTCTGCCTGCTTGTGTTCCCTCTCCCGCTGTGTCTCTCTCTGTCAAATAAATAAAAATCTTTAAAATCAAAACCAAACCAAAATCTACCCCCCCACCAAGAACTCTGGTCAGCTGTTTGAGATATTCAATGGTTTCTAGATAATTGGGATATAATCCTTGCTCATTATACTAATTACAATACAGTGGGGGCACACATTCATTGTCATAGAATATAATCAGATGATGATGATTAACTGGAAGGGAGGAGTGGACTATAAAAGATATTTCATGAAAAAGTTGGCCTCTGGGCTAAACCATGACAGTGTGATGATCACTCCAAATGAGTAAAGCCTCTTTGTGTTAGCTGGATCCCCTAGTAGCAGATTTCAAAACAGAGTTAAGAGCGCAAAGAGTTTATTAGGGGTAATGCCTGTGAAAGATAAAAACCAGGAGAGAGCATGATGGGACAGGGATAGCCGACACTGATTCAGACAAAGTCTTTACCCTCCCAATGGGGAGTTGTGGAGCAAAGACTACTCATTACAAGAGTCTTGCACTGAATGGAAATAGCCAGGCCACAGTATCTTCATTTGTGCTCAGTCACTGGCTGGGGCTACCCAGGAAGAGTATGGCCTTGGCCTAAAGATGAGGGGGAAACTGAAAGCACTGGAGCTGCAGGATGTCAGCTAAATGGCAGGCTCTTTTGAAGGGACATCTGAATGGTGCATCTCCATCTTCCTATGCCTTCCCTTTACTATGCTCTTCGGGCAGGTCTGGAAAAAATACTTTCTGAGTATCATACCTCATTTGGGTGTTTCCGATGGAATTCCTTTATTTGCTTGAGTCTATTATAAAACTCGGCAAATTCATTGGGTCCTGAAATAGCATTGAGTTCCTCCTTTCGTAACCTGCAATTTCAGGAAAAAAATCCAAAGAACACAGTGCACAAAATCAGTCCTTGAAGCATGGCTCCTCAGAGGCACTAGTTCCTGGACTAGAAGAGACTATCACTTACCCATCCTTATCATCATACAAATCTCGCAGGTTCCCACTGACTTCCATGTACCTCTGCAAGGCAAACACAAAACCCATGAGAACAAAGCAACCTGGACAACTATAGGGCTAAGCAATCAACCGGGGTCGCTAGTCAAAGCCCAGGGAAACCCTGAGAGATGTGTTAAAAGTTCCTGTGTTTTTTGGGGTGACTGGGTGGCTCAGTTGGTTAAGTGTCTGACTCAATTTTGGCACAAGTCATAATATCAGGGTTGTGAGATGCTCTGCACTGGGCATGGAGGCCTCCTTGGGATTCTCTCTCTCCCTTCCCCCCCTCAAAAAAAAAAAAGTTCCTGTGCTTTCTGGTACCTTTCATAGACACTAGTTAGTTTTTAAAACAGGTCAAGGTGAAGACTACCTAAATGACACCTTCTGAAGGGTGGACTGTTCCTATATTTACTACAGATACTTAACTGTCCCTAGAAAAGGAAGGGAGCCACGTAAGAGTCACCCTCTGCTAAAAGCAATTCCCATTCCCACCTAAGATCCTCAAAGATAAAAGGGTAGCCCAAGGTGATTTTCACTACTTGAAAAAGGTTGACCGAGTGCACAAGCTAAATAAAACCTCACAGCTAACTGTGAATTCAAACTCAAGATAGTAGAGGTACCTAGTCCCTCTTTCAAAACTTTTGGGACCAAATTTGCTTCAGAATTTGGAATTTCTAAGTTGGGAAAAGTATTATATATCATGTAACATCCCTACTGGAATCTGGAACACATATTAATAATTCTGCAGTAAAATGTATGCATTATTTAATAAGTGGGCTGGGCTAAAGACCATCAAAAGCTTATCTGTTAAGATCAGGGTTTTGCTGCCAAATGAGATCAAGTCAGATTTTGCCACCAAGTAATTACAACCCTCCCCCCCCCCAAAAAAAACCCACAAAGAAAATTTTCGTTTTCACAGTATTTTGGATTTGGGAATTTAAATAAGGAACTAGGGGCTAATAACTAATTATCTTCTGCAAATTGGAAACTCTGATTAGGTCTTTCAATCCTTTCTGAACAGATTTCAAATACATGCAAGAATAGAGAGCATTCTGTATAATGAACCTTCATTTACTTATCACTCAGCAGTTAGTATCAACATTTTGATTCATTTCCTAAAAGTAAGAAATTGAACTATCACTAAACAAACGTAGTTTACTAGGTAAAAATACTTCAAAAACGGTATTCTGGGAGGAAAACACTAATACCCAGCATGGGGGGGGCACCTTTTGTGCCTGGGCCACTGACTCCTCCTAACTATTCTCTGTACATCAAGGAGCACAGGATGGTATGAATAAGAGATCCCATTCACAGAGGTGAGGAAGGGCGGTTCAGCACCCTCGGGTTTGGTAGCCGCGAGGACATCTCCAGGCAGACACCCCGCGACTGGTCAATCTGGCTACGTTTGGCTAGACTGATCTCATACTGAGACCCCAAACTCCGCCTCCCCTCTCTTTTCCAGTTCATCCCGACCCAAAGAGAAGCGGACAAGGGAGCACTCACATCTTGCATGGCCCGTGTGCGGTGGTCAGAATTGATCTGGTCCCGGAGCTAGAGAAAAGCAAACGGTGACACAGGCGCCGTTAGTCGTTCTGAAGGTGGAAAGGCCGCCCGAGGGCGGAGCTTAGCCGCCCAGGTCTCAGCGGCTGCAACCGAGGCCTCGGGGGGGGAGAGGGGGGCCCGCTGGGCCTCGGGGGGCGGTTACCACGGCCGGAGCTCTGGCAGGGAGCCCCGGGGGAGCCCGGAGTGGGGCGCGGGAGGGTCTCGGGGCCAAAGAAAGCTCTCCGAGGTTAAACACCGGGATGGGGCCCAGCCTCGACGTGGCCTCCGCCCAGGCCCCACTCACCGTGGACTTCTTAGTGAGCATCTCTTTGGCCATGACGTCCATGAGCCGTTCCTTTTCCTCATGATACCGCCGCTGCTGCTCCAGAATTGTCTCCATTATTCGTCCGCCTCTGCACCTCGATTCAGACCACCTACACGGCCGGAAACGACTCCTGCCGCTTTGCGCGCCCGCGCCCCACGCTGAGCGTCCGGCCGCACCAAAGTTCCGCGGGTGCCGGAAGTGCCCCGGGGACTCGAAGAAAAGGGAGCATCACAAGGTGAGCACTGCCCGTGCTCTCGAGGCGGCAGCAGTGCCCCCTGCTGGCCGGAGGTGTCGTGGAGCGACGCAGAGTAATGACCAGGTGCCTCTAGGGGGCGTAGAGAAATTCAGGAATCTGAGGTTAAGGGGCTGACTCCCTGGGGTTTTTACGTGGCCGGCAGGGCAGGCAGGGGGCTCGTGGACTGAGGAGTAGTTGAAGAACTTGTATGGGAGTTGGAGGGCCGGATCTTGAGTCCTTAGCTTTCAGCGTGACCGCTGTCAACGTTTTTCCCTTCTCTAGACCTCGGTGTCCTTTCTTTCCTTTCCTTCCTTTTTTTTTTTTTTTTGAAAGATTTTTTATTTATTCATTTGACACACAGAGAGAGATTACAAGTAGGCAGAGAGGCAGGCAGAGAGAGAGGAGGAAGCAGGCTCCCTACTGAGCAGAGAGCCCGATGTGGGCCTGGATCCCAGGACCCTGGGATCATGACCTGAGCTGAAGGCAGAGGCTTTAACCCACTGAGCCACCCAGGCGCCCTCCTTCCTTTTCTTTCCTTTCCTTCCCTCCTTCCCTCCCTTCCTCCCTTCCTCCCTCCCTCCCTCCCTCCCTTCCTTCCTTCCTTCCTTCCTTCCTTCCCTCTTTCCCCCTTCCTTCCTTCTTTCCTTTTCTTTCTTTCTTTCTTTCTTTCTTTCTTTCTTTCTTTCTTTCTTTCTTTCTCTTTCTCTTTCTTTTCTTTTCTTTCTTTCTTTCTTTCTTTCTTTCTCTTTCTTTCTTTCTGAGAAATTCACATGTGGAGGGGTGCCTGGGTGGCTCAGTCGGTTAAGCATCTGCCTTCGGCTCAGGTCATGATCCCAGAGTCTTGGGATGGAGCCCCACATCATGTTCTCTGCTCAGCTGAGAATTTGCTTCTCCCTCTGCCCCCCCCCCCCCCCCCGTCATGCCCGCCAGCGGGCGCGTTCTCTCTCTCTGAAATAAATAAAATATTTTATTTTGGTTTTTTTAGAAGATTTTATTTATTTGACAGAGAGAGAAAGATCACAAGTAGGCAGAGAGACAGACAGACGGAGGCGGGGAAGCAGGCTCCCTACTGAGCAGAGAGCCCGATGTGCGATGTGCAATGTGCGGGGCTGGGCTCCATGCCAGGACCTTGAAATCATGACCTGAGCCAAAGGCAGAGTCTTAACCCACTGAGCCACCCAGGTGCCCCTAAATAAAATATTTTTTAAAATAACGATAAGTTCACATGTGGAGAAAAACCTAATTGTAAGTGAGGGCTCTGGTTAAATAAAAAATGGTACATCCAGAGAAATGCTATACAGCCATAAAAAAAGAATGAAGCAAGTTTCTAGGTACAGAAATTAAAACATGTCCATATATTCAGATGGTCATAGCAGTGTTATTTATAATCAACAAAACTGGTCGCAGCCCCAACATCCATTAATTGATGAATGTTTAAACAGAATGTGGTATAGCCATCCTGTGGGAGATTATTCAGGAATAAAGGAATGCTACAATATGGATGAAGCATGAAAACATCATGCTAAGAAAAAGAAGCCATACACAAAAAATGACATAGGGTATATTGAGATGAAATGTCCAGAAAGGCAAATTTATGGAGACAGAAAGTAGATGAGTGATTGTCTGTGGCTGGAAATGAGATTGGAAGTGACAGCAAATTTGGTGGTGATAGAAATGTTCTAAAATTGGATTGTGGAGATAGTTTCACAACGCTATTAAATTTGTTCAAAGTAATTGAATTGTACACTTAAAGTGGGTGAATTTTATGGTATGGACTTTATGCAACTTATCCCTCAATAAAGCTGTTAAAAAAATCTATATGAACTCAATGGAAAGATGGCCACACAAAGTGAAAAAGATCTAGACGCATAATAGTGTGTATAAAAATAGAAGCACAAAGAGATTATTTCTGTGAGGATATCCAAGTAACAGTAAACAATGGTCGTTTATGAGGAGATACCCCAGAAGATCCGGTACAGGAAGGAAACTTTTCTTTGTGTATACCCAGCATGAAAGTTTTTTTTCTTAACATATACATATATTACTTCTACATTTTATTTTTTTAAAGATTTATTTATTTATTTATTTGAGAGAGAGAGAGAGAGAGAGAGAGAGAGAGCCAGAGAGCATAAGCAGAGGCAATAGCAGAGGGAGAGGGAGAAGCAGTCTCTACACTGAGCAGAGAGCTGGATCTCAGGACCCTGGGATCATGACCTGAGCCAAAAGCAGCCGCTTAACTATCTGAGCCACCCAGGTGTCCCACTTTTGCATTTTAAAAAATAAACTTAAAACTCAAAATGAAAATACACATATACATATGCATGCCTAACAAAAAAGAACCAGGAGGCCATAATATGTCAAGGAATTATTAGTGATTTACCTATTCTCTTTACTTTTTCTCCAATTTTTCTACAATAAGAATGCATTGCTTTTTGTTTTTTAAAGTTTGAAAAATAACACAGGGATAATGACTCTTATCTTGCCTGCTCATGTGGTGTTGTGAGGGTTCTATTTATGCCTAAAAATTTAAGCAAGATTTCAACCTTAGAGAGAGCAGCTCTGGCAAAATTTACCAGAGGCGCCACCCCCACCCCCAAGAAAAGAGGTGGGAAATCTCCATTCAAGATTGGAGAGACTGTGCGTGCGTGTGTGCGTGTGTGTGTGTGGTTGGTAGGGTTTGGGATCTACTATATTTCACCAAATATGAGATGCCATCGAATGTTAACTCCACCATTATTTTATGTTTCACTAAGAAAGAAAAAATTGTTAAACTATGTCACATCTTCTATTCTGAAAAATCTGAGAAATGTTTCTCTTGGAATCAACGACACGGTAACTGTGTATCTCTTCTTAGGGAGGTGGACCACTTAAGCAAAAGCATTCACCTTCCTTCCCCTAAAACCTTCTTCTCCAGTCCCTCAAGCCAGTTGCCAAGTCGTGTTTTTTCCACCCCTAACGCCACTGGCCTCTTTATCTCTCTCCTCTGCCAGTGCACCAGCTTCCAACAGGGCCTGCTCACCTTACCCCTACAATTCATTATTCATGCTGTAGCCAGAGGGATCACTTATGCCCCTGCTTAAACATTTCCACTGGCTGCTTTACCCGCAGGGTGAGGTCTGTTTAACTTGGCATTTGATTTTTTTGTGACCTGGCCTCTGCCTGCCATTTGAGTCTCTTGGCACTTCCTCTAAATGAAATTATTTGCTGCTTCCCCGAAGTGCCATATGTTTTTTTTCAGGTCTCCCCTTCTTTGCACCAGCTGTTTTCTATGCTTGGACTACTCTTCTTCAACAAGTGTTTATTGAACAAGTAGTAAGTGCCGGGAGCTGAGAACAGTAGGGTGAGCAAGGCAGGTGCGAGCTCAGTTCTCGGAGAAGCCGGTGGGAGGAAGAGACAAAAATGTAAATATGTAATTATTAATTAAAAGCCCACGTGGTGGGTATTTGTAAAGGTTTGTTGAACATGTCAACCACAGCCCCCGAAAATTTAGAATTCGAATCGGCCCGGGAGGCAGTCTGAAAGGAATCCACCTGCGATTACCTAGGTGACGATATGGAACTGACAAGTGAATCTCCACCTCCGTGAAACGGAAAAATGCGCGCCCCATAGGATTTCTGGGAGGATTTAGTATGAGATACAGATGATCACGCGGGTCGGCCGGACCGGAGGGCCCCTCTCCCAGGGGACGCGAGGGTCCGCACCCCAGGAGGGGGCGGGCGGGACGAGGAGCTCCCTAAGCCGCGCGCCCCGCGAGTGCGCACCAGTGCGTCTCCGACCGTCCGGGGCCGAGGGCGGGGCAGGGGCCGCGGGCGTCGGACGCCGACAGAGGGGAGCAGCGCTCCGCCCCATCTCCCCACTTTGGGGGACAGCCCCCCTCTCTCATTCCCGCCTCCGCCCCTGAATCACTTGGGGGGGGCGGGGCCGTGACCCATTCATGCCGGGAATCGGATCCAGATGTTCCCGCGGCGCGTGCAGCTGCATCCTTGCCTTTTTTGGCAAAAAACGTGCGGCCGCGAGCGGATCCCGGGCCGCCTCCGCTAATCCTCGGGAAGAGGGGGAAGGGGGTTGGGGGTCTGGGCCCAGACTGGGAATCCGCACCGGGTGCTCTGCGGGATTTGGGAAGGGCTGCTAAGAGAGGGGGGCGGTTTGTACTGCACGGGGGAACCCACTGCCAAGTCCACTCCCGTCCGGGATCTCCCCCAAACCCCTCCCACCCCCACCCGGAGGAAAAAGCCCTTCGCCAGCAGCGGGGAGGCTAGCTAAGCCTGAGAGGGACGGTAGCAGCAGCGGGGATTCCAGTTCTCCTGAGATTTCCCACCCCGTGGCCCAGCAGCTTTCTCCTCTGCCCTGCACAGAGGAGGTCTGGAAGAGCCTGAGTCTCCCGGTCTGCGAGGGAACCTTCCTTCCCCCGCCACCCCCAGACAAACACACAGAGGCCTTCGCTTCCTCACACTGCTTTATTGCAGAATCTGGAAGGGGGGAAATGAACCAATCCCACCCCTTTGCCCATCTCTGGGCAAAATGGAGCTCAAACGAAATGAGAAAACACTCGACAGCCACGGACTGGGCAAAACCCTGTGCTATAGGATCCCCTTAAACAGTGAACCCCTGATTTGCTGCCCAGAGAGCCCCAGCCCTGGGGATAGGGTGGGATGGGGAGTGGGGAGGATCAAGCCTGAGGAGAGTCCACTTTTGAGGACTTCTCAGGCACCCATAGAAGACCTTTAGTCTCTGGAAAGAAGTCTAGGTTGAAGGGGGCCTGGGTCCCCGAGTCCAGGTTTGGAGGGTTGGATCTAGAGCCCTGATCTGGGGACAGGGCTTGGTCTGGGAACCAGACTGCGGGGAGAGGGCTGAATTCTGGAGTCCAGGCTTGCAAAAGGGGTTTGAATCATGGAGGCTCCATAAAGGTCCAGGTTTGGGGGGCCCTGGGTCAGGGAGTACCGGTTTAGGGATGTTGAAACAGGGAAACTGAATCCTGGAGCCCAGGAGGAGCCCCGATTTGGGGAGGGGCTGGGTCCCAAAGGTGGTGCGGAAAAGGAGCCTTAGTCCTGGAGCCCCGGTTTGGGAGGCCCTGGGCCCAGGAGTCCTGGCTCAGGGCGCTCCCTGGCTGCAGCCCTGGCATAGCACTTGGTCTCCGTCGGGCACGAAGCCTTGGCCCACCAGGGAGGTGGAGCAGCGGGCGCAGGAGAAGCAGCTGTGGTGCCAGTGGCGGTCTTCAAAGGACACATACTTGCCTCCACCGAGTCCTGGAAGGAGGCTGGAGGTTAGCTCTGCGGATCTGGAGCGCAGTCCTGTCCCTCAGCCTCACCCAATTCCAGATCCCGTTCCCTTGCTTGCACTCTACCCGCCATGCTCCTTGACCCTTGTTGACCCTTGTCCCACCTGTGATGGGGCGCTTGCAGCTGCTGCACTTGGGCGCAAAGAGTTCTCCAAAACAGGCCACGCAGTAGGGATCATCATCCCGGGAGGTGAACTGCTGCCCTGCCAGGGGCGTCTGGCACCCCGTGCAGACCAGGCATTCTCGATGCCAGGGCTGGTCACGGTAGGTCACGCCCCCTTGCGTCAGCGTCTGTGGGGGCAGCATTGGTCAGCGGGGGGGAGAGTGGTGATCCCCACCCTGGGACAGAGCCTCGCTCGCCCCCACCCCGCCGGCCCCGCCCCCACCTTGCTGCAGCGGGCGCAGCGAGGGGCGAACTTGTTCTCATAGCAGGGCACGCAGTAGTGAGCGCCCTTGTCGGGCACGAAGGAACGGGAGCCCAGCGGCTGTTCACAGCCGCTGCACAGGAAGCAGTGCTCATGCCACGTCTGGCCTCCGTATTCCAGCTTCCGGGACCCTGTGGGGAACGGGGGTCCCACTCAGAGGCTGGGTCCCAAGCTCCTGAGGGGCATCCTCTGCTGCCCCCTGAGGAGAGTCCCCGCTGTTCCCAGAGCCTAAGCTGGGTGACATCCACGCACACTCAGCAGGAGCCTCGCCACCTATAGGGCACGTGCGACCCTCTTCTCCCCAACACCGCACACGCTACACACATGCTAGGCCCCCATCATCTAGACGTGAGGGTCTGGCATGTGTGAAGTCCCCACATGTTCTAGATAGGACCACGTCAGCATCCACCAGGCCTCCATGTCACAGGCACGATGACTCAGTACACGCTAAGCCCTTGCACACCAGACACGATGGCTTTAGCACACCCGCAAAGACCGCACGTGCGCTAGGCAAGAGAGTCTCTGCCCCCACCGAGTTCTAATGCCCTGCACCGGATGGATTCAGTACTCGGGAAGCCTTGGTGTCTCCTAATCATGTCATTCTCCACATGTCCTCAGCCCTCACGTATCTACGAGGCACGCAGGTCACCACACATGTTAGGCCCTGTTTATCCATCTCTACACACACCAAGCCCCGATGCGCCAAGTGTGACGGTCTCCTTGGGCTCCTCGCTCCTACGTGTACCAAACATGCAGGTGTTCATGCGTGCTGAGCCTGCAGGTGTGTCTCTAGCTTGTCAGTCTGCCCATGCACGGTAAGCCCACAGGTGCATACCAGGTCCGGCACACGCTAAACCCTCAGGAACATACCAAGCGTGTCCATTCCTGCACGTGCTAAGCACTCATGTGTATCCCTGGGTGTGCCAGTCCCCGCGCACACCCATCTCCCAGGAGCATACAGGCAGCACCAATCCCATATGTGCTCAATTGCCAAAAAGATGCCGCGTGTGCAGGTCTTTATAATACTAAGCCTCCCGGGATGTGTAGTACATGTGCCCGTCCCTCGGCAGTGCACGGAGCCTGCGCAGACAGGCATCGGGCCCCCGGGGACGTACCGGGCATGACGGTCTCCCCGCAGGCAGAGCACTGCGACGAGAAGGCGCTGCAGTAGCAGTCATTGCAGAGCAGCTCGCTGTCCTGGCAAGTGAAGGGCTCGTCGGCCAGGGAGCGCTGGCAGCGGCAGCAGCGGAAGCAGCCCTCGTGGAAGTGGCGGTCTTCATAGAACAGCTCCTGCAGGGAGCATGGCAGGGGCGCTGGCACCTGGGCCCCTGTGCCAGCCTCCACCCACTCCTTGCCCGGTCTGGTCCAGTCCTTACCCTGGAGTCGTGCCCGATAAGCTGCTGGCACTCAGCACAGGTGTTGGCGAAGGTGCTGTCATAGCAGGGCACACAGTAGGGGCCATCGTCCGTCTGGATGTATTTGCGGCCATACAGGGACTCGCTGCATTTTGCACAGTCAAAGGCCTCGCTCATGGTGGCTGTGAGTGAGCCCTGCCAGGCGCCAAAGGTGGGGCATGGGTCACCCAGAGGTGCTGTGGCTTAACCCCTTGCAAAAGCCCTTTGCGTTTAAAAAAAAAAAAAAAAGCAAGAGACCAGGCCTAAGAATTGCCGGGTCCAAACAGCGGGCGGTGAGGATGGGGGTGCTTCTGGAAACCCAGGAGTTGTGCGTGTTTATTTCTGGATTTAACAGCGTGTGGGGCGGGGGGGAAAAGGGGTCAGGAAAAAATCAGGAAGCAGAAGTTGTTTTCTTATCTGGGCCCTGGCAGATCTGGGGGGAGGGGGCTTTTCCTGGGTCAGTGACTCATTTCCTGCCCCAGCCTGAGTTTAGCTCCTACTGTCCCTACTGTCCCCAAGGGGACAGGAGCAGGGACAGAGACCCACCCCACTCTCTATCCCGAATGAGCAGCACTCCCACCCTCTTCTGACTCCCAGGAAGGGGCCCTAGGGATATGGAAAAAGGAACCTCTACCCAGAGCTCTGGAGTGAGGAGCTTAGGGATGTGAATGGGCTGTGCCCGCCCTCTCCCTGTCCAAGAGCCAGTGGAATGTTAGAGGGATGTTGGGCCATGAATGGTGGAGGTGGAAGTCACCTGGGGCCTCCGTCCGTCCGGGAGAATCAGCCCAAGCAAGGACTTCAGAGGCTCAGGCTAGGTTTAAGCAGGAAGGAAATCCTGCAAGCTGGACACAGCCAAGCTTCCCCAGCTGGACCCTCTGCCCTCAGCCCTGTGCAGCCCCTGCTGGGTCTCTGGTCACACCAGCCCGGGCAGCCTTGGCCTGCACATCTGCAGCAGCTGTGGCAGAAGGATGGCCAGATGTCAGGTTTGGCCAGCAACAGGGGCAAGAAAAGGGAACTGAGATGCCTGGGGAGGGAGAGGGAACTAAAGACAGGGTTTACGCAGCATGCCCCTGCCATCTCCAACCAGGCATCACTCCTGGCAGATCTTTCCAATCCCCTGGGTCATCATTTCCCTCCCCCTGCCTCTGGGAGAAACAGCGTCTCCCCAGCTTTTCCGGCTTCTGAGGGTTTGGGGTAGGGGGAATGGAGGGTGAGAGAGTGGGAGCCACAGAAGACATTTTCTCCCCAATCAGGCCCCCTCTTGGGTGGGGAGTCAGGCAAGGGGGAGCCCTGAGAGCTGCCGCTGCAGACACCCAGCCCCCACCAAACCTCAGACACTTTCCATTTTCTCAGGAACAAAGCATGTTTGCGGGATGAGGTCATCCACACAGCTGCCTCTGGAACAGGAGCATGGGGAATGGGGGGGCAGGGAAGTGGGGTTCCCAGTCCCTTCTGCTGCCCCTGACTCCAGTCTCTAGCCCCAGATTCCGAGCTCCCCACCCCCAGCATCCTCCATCATGAAGCCTGCTCTCTAAGGGCTGGGATCCCAGGCTGGGTGGAGAGGAACCACGAGGATTTGTAGGAAGGGGATGTTCCCACAGCTGCAGAGGAGCCTGGAGAGCACAAAGGAACCCACTAACCCACTACCCACCCCCCCACACACCCCACTAACTGGCAGTCCACAGAGCCTGCCCAGGATCGAGCTGAAGGAAAAGTGCTCCTTTTCTCAGCCACCCCCAGTGGGAAATTTTGGCCGAGAAGCGTTGCTCTGGCGTGGAGTTCAGACTCCAGGCGCCAGCAAACACCCCAAGCCTGGAGGGCCTGGCTCTTGAAGGGATGGTTTGTGAACTCAAAGCTGCCCTTCTGTACAACGGGGGTGGGGGGGGATACAAAGTTCGTACCCCAGGCCAGGCCATGAGGCCTCCAGGGGCTGGGGGCTTCAGAGATGTGATTCTGGGGCAGAGCTATGCTGTAGGATAGAGGGTAGCCCTCTTTCTTGGTCCGCTCCCCATGAGTCAGGCCTGGGCTTCCTCTGGCCTGACATCTGAGGGTTGCCTGGGCTGTCAGCCACTGCGCAGCAGGGGGCCACACAGGTGGAACGTGTGGCCATGGTCTGTCCGGGAGTGCCCTGAGTCTTTTCCTTCTTTCCTGGCTTGGCCCACAGCAGCCATCACCTTCCCGGGGCTCAGGCTAGCCCTGGGGCCGCCCCCTGGGAGGCAGTCACCACTCTGAGACAGGGGCACCCCAAATAGGGCATGGGCATGGCTTCTGTTCCCTTCCCAGAATCCCCCAGGTTCCTAGTCTGTCCAGCTGAGCTCTAATGAGGACAGAGTGAAGGGCACTATCAAGGCCCACCTGTCCCTGCCCATCCCCCTCCCTCCCCACCTCCCTCCCACTTTCCCTGGCAGGGCTAGGAGATTGAAGAGAGCCAGTCTTATATTCCTTCATGGCTGGGGGGGCGGGGGGGAGTTGCAGGGGAGACTGCTCAGTCTGCCAGATGGCTCTCAGCCCCTGCTCGCACTAACACACACACACACACACACACACACACACACACACACACACACACACACACCACCCCTACACCTGACCCAGACACACACATCTGGCACGTCCCAGTGAATCTCCCAGAGCTCGGAATGGCTGGATAAATGGCTGTGGCATGTGGAGTACAGAGGCCTAAATGTGGTATGTGGGTCTGAATCCTGACTTCTTCACTTACCAGCTGGGTGATCTTGGGCAAGTCACTTAAGGTCCCTGGGCCTGTTTCCTTATCTAAGCTTACCTCCTACTCCTGGGGTTGTTGTCAGGCTGAAATGTTGGTGCTTGGAAAGCACCTGGCAGAAAGTGAGTAGTTGGTAAATAGTAGCCATCGGCGTTTTTACTACTAGCCCCTCACCCACACAGGGGTCAGACAAGTTTCTGAGCCAGGCCTGGGTCAGGGAGCTGGCCTGGGTTTTGACCTGGACATTTTCAGGGTAGACCCAGGGATAGAACAAAGAGGGAGCCCCACCCTTGCCCTGTTCTACTGGGGGAAGTGAAGATGCCCAGGCTATGGGGCTGGCTGAGAAGCTCAGTGGGACCACCCTGACCTCAGGGAGACCCCTCACACAGGTACACAGGTGTAAACACTTGCACAATGTCCTACTTTGCACGAGGTGCCATCCCATCCACCATTTCACCAGATCTCACAGAAGGCAGGCAGCATAGGGGATCATTCCCATCTTACAGTTGAGCACAGAAACCAGGGACAAGCCAGGCCCAAGGTCACTCAGATCTCAGAGAGGCCAGGTTCCCTGCTTTCCAGCCTGGAGCCCTCTGCTGTTTTTCTCCCTAAAATTGCTGCAGTGGTGGTAAAGAGGATGATCAACACTTAAGAGCAGGGGTATGGGAGATATTGGGTGACATCTCCAGCACAGGAGCCTCACTCTTCTCCCCCAACTGCTAACCCTGCTGTTGGAAGACACCCAGAAGCCTTTCCAACTACCCATGCCAACCGCTCAACTCCTTTGCCCCCCTCCACCATGCACTGTCCAGGAGGACCCTGGCCAGGCCCCACAGCTGTGAGTCAGGATCAGATCAGACCCCTCCCCCAGCTCCCAGGAACTGACAGGAGATTTAAGGGGAGAAACTTAACTCCCTCCCACCCCCCCCCCCCCCCCCCCCCTTCCGGCCCGGGCACCCTTCCCCGCCGACCCAGGTCCCCAGCCCCTCCGACCCCCGAGGCGCACTGCACCCGACGCCACCTGGGGCCACCCTCCCCAGGGGCGCCCAGGGCCGGGCGGCGGCAGGGCCCGCGTGGCTGGACCCGAGCGGGTCAGCCTGGGCCCCANCCCAGCTCCCAGGAACTGACAGGAGATTTAAGGGGAGAAACTTAACTCCCTCCCACCCCCCCCCACCTCCTGCTATCAGGCACCAACCCCAAACTCTCTCTTCTCCCCTCCCCTCCCCCCATGGGGCCTGGGAGTCAGAGGAGTTTAGGGGAAGGGGGGTGGGAAGCAGGATCCAGCAGCTGCCTTGGGGACAGGAGAGGAACAGTTCATTCACCCCGGGTCCCCCAGGGCTGAAGCAGCCCGTCCAAGATTTGAGTTTAAAAATAAGTTGGGGCTGTCTTGGTATATGCCTGGGGCTTCTTTTTGATCTCGGTCTGTCTCAGGTCCTCTGCCTCCCAGGGGTCTGGCTGGCCCAGAGTTTCTGTTTCCCCACATCTTTGCTTCCCAGTCTTTCAGGTCTTTCTGGGGAGCTGTCAGTATGCCTCCATCAAAGCCAGCTCTGCCCCACTCAGCGAGTCCGTGTCTCCGTACACTTCAGCGCTCTTTATGTTTTGCCTGTATCTCTGGCTGCTTCGTTTCCAACGGCTCCCCCTCTGCGGATTTCTACCCCTGGACACCCAAATCTTGGTATCTGCCTCTCTCTGGGGGGTTCCCACCCCTTCTCTCGCTTAGCACCTCTGTTCCTGAGTGTCTCTGTTTCCAGTTTCTGGAAGGATCTGTAGGCCTCACAGAGGCTGATCCATCACGAGGGTAACGAAGCTTAGGCTTCGGGGCCTCTTGCTTGCCCAGGACCCTGCAAAGCCCCAGGAAGGGCGCTACAACGTGTTCCCTGGGGTCAACGCATGCTTCTCCTTCAGATGCTTCTCTCCACAAAACCTGGGTCGGTCCCTACGCCTCGGGTCTGCCTCTCGACGACTCTACGTGCCAAGTCCCTGTCCCTTCCTCGGGTATCCCTGCAGCCTCCTGTCTAAGCCTGACGGTCGTGTCCCAGTCTTGGTCTCGCTCCACCGGGCTTTCTAGGAGCCTCAGTTTCTCGAACCCTCCCGATCCCTCGCTCGAGTCCGGCTTCTCCGTTTCAAACTTGGCCTCCTCCCCCGCCCAAGTCGCGGAGCAGCCCCCGCCTCGCCTGGCGGCCACGGTCGGTGCGATCCGGGGGGCGCCCTCTGGGGCTCAGCGCCCCCGCGCCGCTGGGTCCCTGCGCGCCGCGGGGTCAACTCGGCCGTACCCGGGTCGGGAGCAGGGGGCGGCGGCCGGGGCAGGGAGCCGGGATTCGGAGCCGGGTTCGGCGGGGAGCTCACCTCGAAGCGGGCGGCGGCGGAGGGGAAGCCGGGCCGCGCGTCCCTCGGCGGCTCGTACCTGCGGGCCGGGCAGAGCTGGGGCCGAGCGAGCCGCCG
>LNAC01000108.1:3144802-3176770 GCA_002007465.1 Ailurus styani
CCCCCCCCCTCACCCGCAGCCAGCGGGAGACTGCTCTACTCGATCTCAAGGAAGGGGTACAGGACACGGCAAACCAGACCAAGGTCCATTGGAGGACCAGGAGTCCTCGCCTCTTCGGGTGTCCGCCCCTCCCCCCTTCCAGCTTCCCCTCCGGGGTCACACCTAGACCGAGTTTGTAAAAGAGGGCTTAATCAAGCCTGGAGGAGGGGGCGGTTTTGATTCTGCGGTCATGGCCCTGTCAGTGGGAACCAAGGTGTTCTCTGGCAACAAGGAGTGAAGAGAGGACCCCCCAACCCCCGAGAGGGCCTTGACCTTCAAAGGGCTTGATTTCACAACTCTGAGTGTCAAAAACAGAAGTAACCAACTCCTCACATCCAGCTGCGCCTTGGGGGAGAAAAGTTCGGCCTTGGTTTCCACAGGGCCCAGGAATAGTTTTGACCTTTGAAGCCCAGGGGAGACCCTAATCCTTGGCCCCATGGTTTTTGGGTTTCTCGGGGAGGGGTGTGAAGCGTGTGCTCAGATGGGGCACTGCAGGGTTGGTGGAGGGAAGTGGAGGGAACCCCCCCTCCCCCACCTCTGCAGTTTCCAATCCTCTGGTTTCCTCCCTGTGCCTGGGAGGGAGGACTGGCGCCTGCCAGGGACACAAGGCCCCTCCAGGTCCTTGAGGCCAACCCCCCTGGGATCCTCAGGCTTGTCACTAGGCATAAATAGCCTCGATCTAGAAGGGTGGGGGAGGGAGGAGGAGGAGGCTCTGCTGCGCTGTTTGCAAAACAAGAAACAACAAACCAACCCTAGAAATAACCTCAGTATCTAGAGTAGAGATTCAGGTGCCCACAGAGGTTCTCCCATCCCCCAGGCTGGGTCCAGCCAAGTTCTCAGAGCAGAGACTCATTCCCACCCAGGCTGGGGCTCCTAAATTCCTTCCACTCCCATCTCTGAATCATATGCTTGCCTTCCTGGGTCCCAAGTCACCCTTGAGGCCTGGTTTCCTTCCAAAATCAAACTAATTGCTCTATTATTGTCCCTGATGCCTAGACTGTAAGTGTCATGAGGGCAGGGACTGGGTCCTTCTGTTCACTACCTCTTTCCCAGTATATAGTCCGAAGTCTGGCACATAATAAATATCTGATGAATGAATGAATGAATGAATGAATGACAGACACTGCTTCAGTTTCGACTCCCTCTACCCCAGTTTGGACCACAGATACCTGCTATTCGGAGTCCAGGGAGTGAAGACCCAGCCCACAGGTGGGCCCTTTCTCTGGGCTTTGTTTTGCAGGTATAGGCGACTCCTAGCCCTGGGGAAGGCAGGGAAGATTGCCTGGTTGGAATAGATGATGAGGAGAGGTCTGCTCTGGGTTAAGGAGAGGGCAAAGATGAGCAGCTTTCAGAGAGGGAGGGCTTATGACTGAGTAAGGAAGGTGATGGATCAAAGGTTGAGATGGGGTCTCTGGTATTTCCTCCTGGCCTGAATCTCTGCTGAACAGCCTTAATAAGAGCCAGCATGTCCTGAGCTCTTTGCACCAGTCTCTCCCTGACTAAGCACTTTGCATATATTAATGTACTTGATTATCCTGCAACTGTATGAAATGTGTATTCTTATCCCCATTTTAAGGATGAGAAAATGGAGGTAGAGAGAGAGTAAGTAACCTGCCAAGGGCAACACAGCTAATAATGGCAAAGGCTAGATTCAAATCCACACAATCAAATGTCAAAGCTCCTTATGCCAAAAAGAGTTTAATTGGCAGGCCCTGCAGCCTCTTTTGTCACTCAACCTCTTTATGCCTCTGTCTGCTCATCCACTAAGAGCGCTTGACTCCCTGTCTCCCAGCATTCTCATGAGTATTAGGGGAAAGTACACAGTAGGTATTGAATATGTGGGACTTGCCTGGCCCAACACATCCCCTTCCATGGTCAAGTGTTAAGGTTCTGCTGCTTGGATTGGGAGTCTGGAGGCCGGAGAAAATTAGATTTCTGACTTGACCCAGCCTGGGGGAGGGACGCTGGTATAGGGAAGGGGCTATGTCCTTTCCCCTCCCCATTTCTAGCTTCCCAGTGGGCTCACATTTCCCTTGACCCAGGAGAACTACGTGCCCAAGGGAGGTCTAGGGATCAGCCACATGGACTCCCTGTTCCCATTTCCCATCAGTCCTGCCCCCTCTCTAGGGAACAGGTGTATCTGAGCTGGGGCTGGAAGAAGAGCCTGATTGCTGGATAACTAGCCTTGGATGAGTGGGATCTGGCTATCCCTTCGCCCACTCCGGAGGCCCCTACACATCCTTCCTTATCTTATGGTGGAAGGGGGCTTGCTCCGGGTCTTCTGGCTTTTCTCTTATCTTGGACGCATTTTTTAAAAGGAGGCCTTAGAGTGACAACTGACAGGCTTCTCATGGTTTCCTCTGGGTGCTGAATCACTCCCTGATGCTTGTGATCACAAGCCCTTCTTTCCCTAGTGAGAAAACTTCCTTCCTTCTCTGGGCATACTGCCCACTTTTACCCATTGGGCTGCCGGAACCCCTGCCTGGCCTCATGGCTTAGCAGACACCGTCTTTCAGATTGCCCAGAAACACTATTCTCGTGACCCCAAGCCTCACAGTACACTGTGGGTGGGTGAAGTGAGTGACTTCTACAGAGCATGCAGGGTTGGGGTGGGTGGGGCGGGAGAGTTAACCTGTTAAATGCCCTTTACAAGCAGGGCACCGTGCCAAGTGCTAGTCATTGCCTCCTTCAGTTCTCACAAAAGCCGTATGAGTTGGTTATATTATTATCACTATTTGATAAAGTAGGATGCGGGGCTCAGAGAATTTGACAATGTGGCCCCAAATCCAAGCCGATTGTGGTGGATGTGCAATTCAAATCCAAGGCTGATTCCTGGGTCTCCTTAACCGAGCTGAGGCTGGAATGGTGGGCCAAACCACGAAGGGCCTTGTCTTTCAGTGGTTAAGTCAAGTTTGTTAATGTCCGTGACCTGAGTTGGGCAAAAGGCTCAGACTGAGAGGCAGAAAAAAACTTTTCACATGGCAGATCTCAGCTACTTTCCGCTTTGTCACGTCGACCCGTCCACTGGACTGGCACCTCCAGACTGAGGAGAGGATTTCCTCAGAGCGCCTCCGTTGGAGGGGTGAGTGCTGTCATGACAAAGGGGTGCAATTACAGAACTCACTGAGGGTTAGCTTCATGTGATGGAAAAGAAAACCAAATGCCTCTGAAGTGCCCTGCTGTGCCCAACCCTCTCTCTATCCTTACTGGTAGGTTTAGTAATAATAATAACCATTGCTCCAATTGATTGTGAACTCGTTGAAGGGGTGAACACAGCATCAAGCACTTTAAACGTATTAGTTCGTTTAATCCTAACAACACGTCCCTGGGTATACTATTATTGCTATCATTTTACAGATGAGGAGATCGAGGTTCACCGAAGCTAATTTTGCCTTGGCTGGTGGCAGTTAGGATCAGAACACACCTCTGTGGTTTTTGGTCCTAATCGTTACATTGTACGGCTTCTGAAACTCATTCTGTCAGCCAGCCATTCCCTCAGGGTGTGAGGGACTCAAAGCTTTTAACTACGGCCGGGATAGAACTCCTCCATTCAGCTGTGAGCCTCGCGACGGCCCTGTGAAGCAAGCAGAACACGCTATTATTAT
Organism: Ailurus styani; assembly: GCA_002007465.1. Taxonomy (NCBI): domain Eukaryota; kingdom Metazoa; phylum Chordata; class Mammalia; order Carnivora; family Ailuridae; genus Ailurus; species Ailurus styani. The sequence goes on from LNAC01000108.1 coordinate 3,148,447, forward strand.
CCTTGTTTTATGGACGAGAAAAATGATGCTCATTAAAATCAAAAGACCTGTCAAAAGTCACACAGCCAGTAAGTGGCAGAGCCAAACACGGTTTTAAGTTCTCCTATCTGTCTATAGAGTGCTCTTCCCGGTACACGATAAAATTCACGCGACCCGTACCCTGTCAACGCACCGCGTAAATAGGGTAAGTGGAGCGGAGCGGTAGGTGACTGCGCATGCGCAGAGCCCAAGCACAGCTCAGCCCGAGGGCAGTGCCAGCCACGTGTTCCCAGGAGCCAACGCGGAGCGGAGCGAGCGCGAAAAACGAGATCTCGGTACACGTGCACAAGTTCTGGCGAATGAGAACAGACTCTTGCAGAGTCACGGGTCTAGACCTAGGAAACTACATTTCCCAGAAGCAGCTTGGGGCCGGACGCCTCCGCTGTAGGACGTAGTTCCGTAAAGGCAGTCGTCTGATAGGCTGCGGAGAGGAAGAGGGCCGTTCTAAGCAGCCGGCGCCCCGGCCTATTTCCGGTAGGATCGGTGGAAGTGGCGGCTGCGGCGGTGCAGGACAGGCGTTATTTACTGAGCTTTTGCAGGCGTGAGCAGACATGGCGGCGGCTTTTCGGAAGGCGGCTAAATCCCGGCAGCGGGAACACCGAGAGCGAAGCCAGGTAGGACCTCACAGGCCCCACGAGTGCCGGCCCGTGGCCTCGTGTGCTACCCTCGCCCCCTCCCTCTCTCCACCTGCGGGCCCCGGTCCCTTCTCAAAGTCGAGGATTGCATGTAAATAAACGCAAATGTATGCTAACGACGCCGGCGTGCCTGGGGCGGAGCCTCGCGGACTGGCGAGGTTGGGGGGTTGTGGCTCTCTCTCTGGGAGGAGCACCCGCTGTCTTGCGAGGTTTCGGTAAGGGAGTTGGGGTGAGACACTGTGTAAAGTGCTTGACTTTCTGGGGGGGGGAAATGAGGTCAGAGCGCATGCCGGCTGGAACTAGAACCCCATCTGTGGGTCCTCAGCCCTGCCTGCTGCGTAGGGGGTCTGTGACCGAAGAGATGGGTGATGATAACGTTGTTATCACCGTCCGGCGTGGGCTTTATGCAAAATCCGTGAAGATCTGCCACATACGCTTTTGTTTATGTCTCACACTGTAATGTTGGTGTTTTCCATCCCCATTATACAGACGAGGAAACTAAGGTCCAGGGAGCTGAAGTGACTTGCCTAGGGACAAACACCAAATTCAGGTGGATAAACAGTTGTAGGACTTTGGAGGGTGTGTCTGTATTGGGGAGGTTGAGTAGAAATTCGTTTAGTATATGAAGAATCAGTGTATTCACTCTAGTATGCTTAGAAATCACATCATAACCAATCCAGAAAGGCCCTTAGGGATATCTGGTCCAACTTCATTTTGCAGTTGGGGAAGAGAGGGAGAAGGACGAGTCCAAAGTTGTGCTTCTGACTGATGGGATGGAACTAAGGCCTCTCGACCGCAGTTCAGTCTTCCTGTTTAATATCATTTATCAGACATTTATTGTGCACTTACTGCGTACTCAGTGGTGTGCTGGGAGCAATGGTGTGATTTGCCACCTTATTTGAACCTGTTTGTGGATCTGTGTGAGACTAATGACAAATGTTTGTTGTGTGCCAGAGCCAGACAGAGTGCACAATGCTTTACTGTCATCTCATTTAACTCTCAACACTGTGTGGAAGTAAGTATTAGTATTTTCTCACATTTGCAGATGGGGAAACTGAGGCTCATATAGGTTAAAAGACATAGAGCTGTAGCTGGCAAGCAGCAAAGCAAGGAATCAGGCCACATATTTTGAATCAAGGGGCCACTAAAAGATGAATAAAGAGGCACCTTTATAAGAGATGGCACATGAAGAGTGCCAAATGAGGAATTTGCATGGAAAGGGTAGAGATAATGAGGGAAAGCGTAACGATGGAACTTGCTGGACTTGCAAGGCAATGATAATAGCTTTTTGAGCACTTACTGTATGCTAGGTACAGCCCAACAGCTGTACAGGATTATGTCCTTTAAATCTATAGCATGTCTCTGAGGTGGATGTTATCCTCATTTTCCAAATGAGGATTCTGATGCTTAAAGAGATTGAATAGTGTATCCAAAGTCACAGTTGTAAGTAGTTGATTTGGATTAACAGAGAAGACTGGGCTTCTGTGGCTGGCCATAAGCATGACATGGTCATATCTGAGTAGGAATAGAGGGTCTTTGTGGGAGAGGTGAGGAGAAGACCATGCTGGGGAGGCGGGTAAACATGTTGACAAGAGCACTCCATGTTTGGGTCAAGTTTGGACTTTATTCTCTAGATCCTTCACTGAGGTGGTGGGTGAGCTATGGAAGATGTTTTGTATGGAGGGGATAGGTATACTTAGGTGAGCTCTTTCTTTCTTTTTTTTTTTTTAAAGATTTTTTTTTTTTAATTTATTCATTTGACACAGAGAGAGAGATTACAAGTAGGCAGAGAGGCAGGCAGAGAGAGAGGAGAGAGGAGGAAGCAGGCTCTCTGCCGAGCAGAGAGCCCGATGTGGGCCTCGATCCCAGGACCCTGGGATCATGACCTGAGCCGAAGGCAGCGGCTTTAACCCACTGAGCCACCCAGGCGCCCAGGGTGAGCTCTTTCTGATGCAATGCCAGGTTTCCTAAAACACAGATCTCTTTGAATTAGTGTTTTTGTATTTTTTGGGTAGAAACCCAGTAGTGTGATTCCTGGATCATAGAGTAGTTCTGTTTTTAACTTTTTGAGGAACCTGCATAATGTTTTCCACAGTGGCTACACCAGTTTACATTCCCAGCAACAGTCCAAGAGGGTTCTTTTTTCTCCATATCCTCACCAACACCTGTTTCTTGTGTTTTGTTATTATTATTTTTTTTTAGTTTCGGTGTTATTTTAATCACTGAGTTATTTATTGCATCATTTCAAGGATAAGTTCAAAATCTGTTAAAAATTTCATCTAAATTATTAGAGAAGTTTAAACGTGGGGAAGTATATGTACTTCTTCAAAAATTGAGATTATTCAGAGCAGAAGAGGATGCAGTCTCGTGTGATAAGGAAGAGCACAAACTGTGGCCCCATATGGAACGGGTTCTAGTTCTAGCTTTGCCAGTTATTCTGTGTTCTTGGGCAAGCCTCAGTCCCCTTTTGGAAAATTGGGATAACAGTTGTGTGTTTTATCTACTTCTCTTGTTTGTTGTGGAGATTAAATGAGATTTTATGTAACAAGCAGAGCAGATTGCTTTGTAACAGAGTCAGTGCTTAATAAACGTGGCCTGTTACCACGGGGGCAGAAACATCTAGCACACTGACATGTATTAATTGCTCAGCAAATATCTTATAGAAAGATAATACCAGGATACAATCCTTGTGCTTTCCATGCTATCCAAGTTCTGTGTCAGAAGAAGTATTTTTTTGTCACACTTCGTTTTTTCTCTCATACTTCTTACCAAAGGTATAATAGTAATATGCTGGGTACCAACTTTGTGCCAGGCCACGTGCAGGCACTCCCACTCACAGAGGCTCATTTAATCCTCATGATGACGATGAGAAGCAGGTACTGTTATTCTCATTTTATAGTTAGGAAACAGCTCAGAGAGGTTAAGTGACTTGCCCAAGGTCACAGGTTGTTAAGAGGTAAAGCTTGGATTTGAACCCCATTCTCCAGACTAAATTTAGTGCCCTTGCCACAGTTGCCTCCCTGTTATGTTTTCCCTTCATAGTATTTTATAAACCCTTGGATTAAGTCTGTAGTAATTTTAGTACAGCTGGCAACTGCTTGCTTAGTGCCGAGTCATTGTTGCCTCTCTCTGTCCTTAATAGGCCAGGAAACCTACTATGGCAGTGCTTGTGACCTCTCTGGCGGCTGTGTGGTACCTCTCATCCTTGGGCAGAGCCCAGTTGGGGGAGGGGAGGGAACAGGGTAGCAAGTTGGCTCCAAGGACATGGATTTACTGAACACTCCAGAGACTCTTATTCCTGTCAGGTGTCATGTTGATTTTGGTATGTGTTTGCTGAGGGAACTAAGCACTTTTTTTCCCTTTTGTCTTCTAGCCCGGCTTTCGGAAACATCTGGGCCTGTTGGAGAAAAAGAAAGATTACAAACTTCGTGCAGAGTGAGTTCATTTTTCTGGTAGGGGTGCTGCCAAGAAAGCTGACAGTTCCCTGCACTGCAGCTGAATTGCCCAAGTGTCTGACAGGGGATAACTTCTTGCCATTGATAAAATGGCCAAAACTCTGGCAACCTGTCACATACTTGTCTGTGACCCTAACCTTCTCTCTTTGTTGGGCAGAGCGTTATTTATTTAGCTGTAGTTGCATTGTGAATTTTTTTTTTTTTATGTTGCTCTAGATAGATTTCTCAGAGTGACTTTGATTTGCTCCTACCTTGGTATTTGAGCCAAAAGCTGAATCTTTTTTTCTCTCTCTTTTCTTGAAATGCAAGATATAATCTGAAATTCCAGTCGTTGAGTCTCTTACATCATTGTGTGTGTGGTGTGGAATGAAGAGATGTGAAAGATGGATTCATAAGACTGAGCGTGGGTGATAATGAACTCTGAAAACATTTTATAAAACAATTACCCCCATTCTTCTCCTTTAGCACTTTATTTGCAAAATACTTTATAATTGTTTGTTAACCATGCTTGTCAGCTGAGGTCCTTTTGTGCTCCTGGTACAGATCGTGATGGATTAAGTGGATTACTCTGGGTCCTCAAGTTTTTAAGGCTAATAATGATAACTGAGTGTTACTATTGCACCAGGCAGTGTTCTAGAAGACTTGCAGTTTTTACACTTATGTATTCCTCCCAGCAACCTTCTGAGATGCTATTATTATCACACCCATTTTACAGACTAAATTGAGATACAGATTGGTTAACTAATTTACCCACATTACTTAGCCAGAAGTGGTAGAGGCCAGGTTTTCATCCAGATAGTCTGGCTCCAGAGTCCATGATTCTAGTCTGTATGTTATATTGCACTGTGGAGTTTCTGAATCTTACTTGGTCACTTGGTGCCCAGGCTTGCTTTAGAACCCTGTCTAATGAGCTCCAATGTGTGCTTTGTTTGGTGTTTCCCTGTAATGAGGTAAATGGCACTAAAACATGTGAGATAGGAGAAGAGACTACAGAGACAGTAGCTCAGCATCAACGACTGTGGAGTCTGGATCAAATCTGGTCATTGCTTTGGCTTTTTTGGGTTTCATTTTGTGTAAACTTGAGATGCTTGTAGAGTTTGCTCATTGTGAGTTTTTGTTTTTGTTTTTGCTGTGAACTTCATTTAACCTTTTAGTGACTACCGGAAAAAGCAGGAATACCTCAGAGCTCTCCGGAAGAAGGCTCTTGAAAAAAATCCAGATGAATTCTACTATAAAATGACTCGGGTTAAACTCCAGGTGGGTGCCTAATTGATCAGTTGATACTCTGATACTTCACTTCATTAAAAAAAATAAGGATGGGGGAAGAGATGGAGAGGAAGGATCCTTGGCCTTTTTTTAGCCCTTCTCCAGTTGGTCCAGGTGTTCTTGGTCAGTATCCAAGGCAAACTGCCCCTTCAGGAACAGCATGCATTTCTTCTCCAGAATCTGAGTTGTCTAGAGCGGATGATGAGGTGCTAAGTTGAACACCCATCTCAGGCTTAGTGTTTTGGACCGCTGTTGCATATGGCATTTGGTTGTCTTTGTTCCAGCCAAGAGCTAGGTTAATGACTTATTCATGATTTTTAATCTAATAGGGGATGTATGTTTTAAATTTGGGTTTTAGGATGGAGTTCACGTTATTAAGGAGACTAAGGAAGAAGTAACTCCAGAACAACTGAAACTGATGAGAACCCAGGATGTCAAATACATAGAAATGAAAAGGGTTGCAGAAGCCAAGGTAATAATTGAAACCCTTTGTTCTGTTGTATTTTTGTTATTTAAGAAAAATATAAATTCACCAGTGTCAAATTGTAAGTTGATTTCTTCTGGCATTTACAGACTTAAAGTGCTCCTTGATGGTGATAATGATTTAGAAGTATAGTCAGTATGGTGGAGTGAAAAGAGTTCAAGTTTGGAAATGAGACTCACTTAGGTTTGAATTCTGGCTCTGCCATTTATAAGCCCCATGATTATGGACAAATTAACCTTTTTGAGAGATTGTTGCCTTATTTCTATCTCATGGGAATATTAAGTGAATTTTGTGGAATGTGTAGCCCGGTACCTGACATGTAGTTGGTGCTTGGTAAATTTTAGTAGTCTTTTCCTTTAAAGGAATGAGGCACATGTTTTGGTGGCTTGTGATAATGATGTGAAATGGTTTAAACTTGTGCACATTCATTTCTGATACCTTGGACGAACCTAATGTAAAATGAGATCATGTTCTGTATTCTAGAAAATTGAAAGACTAAAATCAGAGCTCCATCTGCTGGATTTCCAGGGGAAGCAGCAGAATAAGCATGTGTTTTTTTTTGACACCAAAAAGGAAGGTATGAAATGTATGAGGGTTTCTGGAATGTCTATCATGTTGGTCTGTGTTTGGTGTTGGATGGTGCCTTAAGAACTGTCTTGACTTGCAGTTGAACAGTTTGATGTTGCCACTCACCTGCGAACAGCCCCGGAACTAGTTGACAGAGTCTTTAACAGACCAACAATAGAGACCTTGCAGAAGGAGAAAGTGAAGGGGGTTACCCAGCAGACTCACCTGAAGGTAATTTCCTCCATTGTATTTTGGGTCTGAGCTTAGGAGCATCTAGGGTTGGTTGGTTGGTTTATATGTTTTTGTCACTGCATTGGGGGTGGGAGTGGAGGAGGGTTCCTTGGGGTTTTGTTTTTGGTACCTTGGTTTTTAAGATTGGGGAACTTGTGGCCTAAGGGTCAGCAGTTTAGGGTCTGGCTTTTAGATTTGCATTTGAATTCCACCTCTCACTCTGGGCCTTGTGCTTTTAAGGCTTGTGACTGATGCAGAGAGAGGAGGGGACAATGAAGATTAAGGGATTTGGTATAGTCTGATACTGAACCTTCAGCAGCAAATACATATCTCAAGAAGTCTTTACATATTATGCATTTGTAACCACAATTTTGTATTGACTTTTCCTTATGGTGCTTTCCATCGCTGGAACTGGGTTTGTGTAGAAGATGTGCTTTTTTCTCAAAGCCTTCTGGAGTTGAACTCTCACTTCTGACTGATTCATTTAAAAAAAATGCTGTCAATGTGTTTCAAGCAGACAGCTGTTCTGTTTTGATTTGAATCATTTATACCGCATCAGCTTTGCTTCCAATGTTTAATTTCACAGCAGTTTCTCTAGCTCAGAGGCAGCTAAACTTGCTGTAGTAATATAAATACCCCTAATTAGTTTGACTATATTGGGTAATCCCATAAATTTGACAGTCTGTGTAATAAAGTGAAAACAAAAGCTGTCTGAAACCACTGGTGTGAGACTGTGCTAGAATTGGTGAATTGTTTAAATTTGAAGCCCAGTCATAGTCCCTTCTTGTAGATAACACTTCAGCTGAGGAGCCGGCTGACTAGTGTTCTCGTGATAACCCTGTTTGTCAATTAGTTGTATTTTCAGTTAGCTGTGTCACTAATACTTCTCAAGTGTTGCGGTAGTCCCTAACGAGATTAGTGCTCCAAACAGAATAGTTCACCAACACGCCTTGTGAGAAGTTGGGAAGGTTTGGATCTTGCCATTTTTGTCGAGTGGTATTGTTTCTTTCAGTTGTTTTGTTGCGAGCAAAAATATTTTCATTAAGACTGTTGGTGGGTGGATTGCAAGGGAATTTTTAACCTGTAACTTGGAGGGGTGGGCAGTCCATGAGTGGGCTTTAGGAAGTCTGTGAACACTCTTTGCACACTGATACTTTGTGCAAATAGGTATATATGTTTGCACAGATTTATACCAACACACATACATATTTATTTCAAGAAAGAATAATAAAAAAAAGAATCCAAAGCTTTCATGAGTTTCTCAGGGATTTATGATTCCCCAAATTTAAGGACCACTGGCCTTTGATGAGTATTCAGCAGGGAGTATTCTCAGGTCAGCTTCCACTGAAAAGTCCTTCTCTCCGAGTTCTGTGGTTCTCAGACACTAGCACACTGTCCAGTGGCCTTTCTGTCCTCTGTTCACATTGTGTAGGGTTTCCAGGACTGGCTCATTCCTTCATTGGCTTAGGTAACCGGGATGCTCACACAGAGGTTGAACAGCTTAGTGTAGTAGTGGAAAGATTCCTGGGATCCGTGAGACTCGTGGGACAGTCCTGACTCTGTTCCAGGTGAACCACGTGTCCCCGGGCAAGTCTCCAAGGTTCTACTTAGTTCTAGAATGTGGTGTTCCTAAAATGGACAGTTTTCTAGTCCCTTGTGTTGATTCTGAGTTAGAAGGGAGTTGATGAAACCATTTATGCATTTGAACTTAAGTGGATTAAAAAGCAGTTTTTTATTCATTTTTATCTTGTTAATTTTATTGAAAATGTGTTTTCATTGCGTGTCTTTCTTCCACAGCGTATAGCTAAAGAAAGGCAAAAGCAGTATAACTGCCTGACACAGCGGATTGAACGTGAGAAGAAATTGTTTGTTATTGCACAGAAAATTCAAACACGCAAAGATCTTCTGGTGAGGAGAGAGAGCTTTAGGCCCTTCTTTTTTTTTTTTTTTTCCTTCCCCTTGTAAAGGTCTTAACTGAAACTGGATTTCAGCTATGTGTAAATCAACCCCAGTGAAAATGTCTGCTCCTTAGGGGCAGCGGTTTGAACCAGTGTCTGTTACTCTGACAGTGTTGAAATATTCCTTGATTAAGGAGGGTAATAAGGGGCTTATTAGTCAGTGCTTTGGAACAGCAAAGGGTAGGATCAGGTAGCACATGAACTTCATAGCTTATGAGCAGCTATGTGTAACATTTAAACAGGTTAACAAAACAGTGTGTGTCACTCATTGGTGTTTAAAAATAGACAACATTGTGTAGTTAAATAGCACAGCTAAGGATTATACGATGCCCCGTTCATATTCTTACTGTTCTCTTTAAATGTCAGATTCTTCAGCTTTGCAGATCAGATCTGCCTTTCTCAAGTAGGGTTCCGTGTGAGAATATGCCCTACAAAAAAATGATTTGAGTACCTCTCTTCTCAGTTTTTCCAAGAACTTCTACACACTAGCAGCATTCTGGATTCCCAGGGGAGAAAATGATTCATTGTGTTTGGGGATACCTTAGGGTGGTGGGCTTTGTCTCTCCTGCACTTTGAGAAGGGCTGAATTAGGGCCTTTCTAATAGGTAGTTTATTAACCTTCTTGTTTTACAAAACCCTCTCCTGCTACTTACTGGTAACCTTTTTACTCTTTCGTAGGATAAAACTCAGAAGGTGAAGGTGAAGAAACAAACAGTGAACTCTCCAGCTATTTACAAATTCCAGAGTCGTCGAAAACGTTGAAGTGGTATAGATAAGCTTTGTCATTCCACATGGAAAATAATTCTGTTTTTTTTTTCTAGTAACTTCACATTCCATTAGTTTGAATGGTTTTTTCCTGTTTGTAACTTTAATTTATTATAGATCTGGCATTTGATATCTTTCTGTGAACAACATTAAAACCCTTTCCCTTGTCTTACTTTTTTTGGGGTATGAAATCACGCCCTAATATATTTTTATATACCTATATATTTTCTTCAGGATGAAAGTTATGTAATCTCCTTATGGCAAATTTGGAAAAAGATGAATTCATCTCTAATCCCAGTACTTACTGAAGAACACCAAATAGTTATTAGTGCTAGGATCTAGGGCATTGGAGGTGAACAATATTGTGAACGTTCTGCTCTATTTCCTCCATTCTGTAAAGGCATGTATTGTGGGTTTTTTTTTTTTTTTGCTTTATTTTGTGTTTTTTAGGTATAATTATAGCAAGCAATTTCATACCCTTTTTACTTAAATTAGCCCTTCCATTTTGTTACATCACTAAATTTTTAAAAAGTAATATATTCCATAGTAGAAATTAAATGTTTTTATTATTTGCATGTTTTATCTAGTGGGTAAACTGATTTTACCTTCCTTTCTTCTGTGTTTATTGGCTATTCAGATGGCTTCATAAATTAGCCAAGGAGGAACTTTTTTCTCTTATACTTTATAGCTATAGGTGGAAACCCTTGGAACTAGGAGCCCACAGTGGCACCTCCTTATTGATGAAGCTCACATCAGACAGATCTGGCCCTCTGTTCCTGCCCTCTGCACTTCTGGCCAACCCATGATTCCAAGACTATAAATGGCTTGGTTCAGGCCTTTGCCCTGGCAATAGGGGCTCCGGGGCATGTGTAGCAGCTTTCTTCCCAGAGTCCCACCCTTCCCTGCCCACGTAGGGGTGGCAGGCTGAGGCTGTCAAGACAGGACTGAGCATGCTTGGAGCAAATGTGGGAGGAACAGGGTTCTGGGAGGCTTGCTTACACCTCACCCCCTGGAGGGGGAACAGCTGTGCCGGGATTTTAAAGAGTAAAAAAAAAAAAAAAGAAAAAGAAAAAATCATCATTAAAACTTAATATGTTCTTATGACTGCTAGGCTCCTGTACAAAGTCTAAAATGAAAGTCTGTTTCCTCAGGGTGTACCCAGTGGGATTTAGATCTGGGAGCCCTGGAAAATAGGAAGAGGGCTGGGGAATAGAAGCTAGCAGCTTTTGCCTTAAGGAAGGAAGTGCTTCCCAGTCTGTATGTTTACTTCTTCTTGGGGAGGTGGTGAGCTAAGTACATGTTGATGGTCTTATGACATGGAGGTCTGGGGCACTGAGTCCCGAGCCAAGGAAGGGATTTATCCCGTGGGTGTTGGACAGAGGGGTGGGCAGACTGAGCAGCAGTCTGTTCCTGACACAGAACAGCTTGGTACTGCTGCTCTGACTCTGTCCCTTGTCCCTACTGGGTAGGAGGTAGGGAGTATACCTAATGACTTTTTTTTGAAGCTTATATTTACACAAAGGTACATATCCTCAATCGGGTCTCACTTTAATAGACATATAAGATACATACAGCTCAGACCTCATAAACACAGGTGCATGCACATCTATATACCCTCTGTACACGAACATACCTCCAGGGTTTCACGTCTACAGGTGACACGCGAAGTCCTCACATGTTCCATAGGAACACAGTGATGCTTGAAGAGGCATGTGCATAGGCCAGATGGAGTAGGAAAGTCCATCCTCTTGGAGTACCCGTATGTGCCATGTTGGAGGTAGAGAACTGTAAGGGGATAAAACTAGGTGTCCTGAATTGCTGTTACACTGAGGTCTGTCTCTGAGGCTCAAGGAGAGATTGGCTACCCCTTGTGATTGACCCAAGACAGATACTCCAGCCTCATGGGGTTCCTAAAAACAGGCCAGAACTTTATGCTTTGGTGTTCAGTGGGTCCTCAGACTCCTGGCTCCTTGCTTGGGAAGAGGAAAGACTCTTGTTTCTTTAGGATCCACCCCTCCAGGCCCAGCGGCTGGTTTGGGCTCTTGGTGGAACCTGCTCTAGCTGGGCCAAGGGGAATGAATGCGGGCGGCCTACAGAGGTGGAAAGCATTTCTCTGAGTCAGAACTTGTGTGGTTCAGGTCTCTTGTACAAATGAGGTCTGCGAAGTATCAGCTACAATAGCTGATGTGGAGCACCCAGGTCTCCCCAGCAGAGAACCCAACTATCCTGCCTTAGTCCCACTCTGTTGCCACTTCTTGGAGCCCTTGTGACTCAAGCAGGAGAGTGTCAAGCCCTAGCTTTATTCTTGGATTAAATCTTTTTTTGACTTTGGAGGGAACTGATCTTGGCAACAGGGTAGGAAAAGGCCCAGTAGGTGGAGCTGCTGCCCCTTTGCTGGGGTGGTTTCTCTGGGTGCTGGTGTCTACCCTCTTAGCGCTCTTGGCTTCTGTTGGAAGCATCCTGTGCTCCATTGGTGCTTAGTGCCTATTTATTTATTGGATTTAATGCCATGGGGAGAGCTCTTGGGAAAAAAGGTTTTCTCCACGCCTGTTCCCCCACTTGAGGTTAGTGTGGCCCCAAGACAAGGACTGGGCTGGAAAGGGCTTTCCCCTCATTTCTAGTGAGGCCCATGGAGGAAGCTTATCGTTGAATCCCACATTGCGGGTGGTTCCACCGGGAAATGGTAGGGGTCTCCCCAACGTGCAGCTGTGAGGGTTTGTGTCTAGCTCGCCGTCTCTCCCCCGCTGCTGGCTGTGGGGCAGTGAACAATTAGAGCTGCACGTCTTCCAGCAGGGAAGGCAGCCAGCAGACGCAGACTTGCTCTGCCTGCCTGTGGAGGCCGGTGAGGCCGGGGCCTGTTGAGACTTGCACTGGTGAGGCAAGTGGGTGTGCAGAGCTGGCCTCCTTCCTCAAGCTCTCCCAGCGCGTCCGTTCACAGCCTCGTGCACAGGGTGTTGGGCAAGGTGGGGGCTGAAGCTTGGGTGGGAGTTTTGGCTCAAAGCCCCAGGTGAGTGGTGGAATTGGCGGTGGACCCGGAGTACTGTCGGGGCTGAGCCAGCAGGTCCCTTGGGCTTGGGTGGCTGCCTCCTGGGGTCAGAGGCTGTGCACTGTCTTGCGGAGCACATCACCGGGCCTCCCTGTTGGCGGGGCTCCCACCTAGGTCTTTGGGTCTGTCTCAGCAGAGAGTGCATGGAAGGACTGGAGAGGAGCTCCGAAACCCCGGGAGGTAGAGCTGGCTTTCCCAAGTCCACCCCTTAGAGTGTGGAAGCTCAAGAGGCTGCCCGGGTCATGCTTCTGCTTGTTCTTTCCTAAACTGCTCTGGTTGGAGAGGAAAAAAAAATCTCTCCTGCTTCTTCAGACTCCCTGTACGGAATGTCTGTGTTCCTCATTCCTGGACCCACCATCATCACATTTGGAGAGTTCCGTCTCCTCTGTATCTCTTGTAACCAAAGTTTACCTAGTTGTCTCTATCCAGTCTTGTCTGTTTCACTTGATAGCCCTGCTAATGATGAGAGCCTTTTCCTCTCTCATGTCGGGAACACAGTGTTTGGTGCCGGGGCTGTAGTACCCTCCTGAGCCCCCTGCTTTGGTGGTAGTAGACATTGGGCCAGAACAGAGCCCAGGACCTGGCTATTTCTAGGCAAGAGGAGTTTATCTGGGGACTGCTGTGTTCGGGGTTAAGGGTGGGAAGGAAGCCCTTTCCACTCCTGTTGTCTGTCACTTGACGGCCATGCTCAGATCATAAGTGTTAATGAAATTGTGGTGCCCCGGAGGCAGCTGGGCAGCCCCCCCCCCCACCGCCCTGAATCAGCCTGACTCATTTTCAGCTTTCTCCCAGTTACCCCAAAGGCTTCTCTTTTGAGGTGACAAATGTGGGGGGTTGGTTTCAGGTTTCGTGTTTTTACATTACTGAGTGGAAAAAAAAAAACCTTTCCAAACCAAAAACAAAACAAAAAACCCCCAGCTTTTACCGCAGAAACAACACGTCCCAAGAGCACTGGAAATTTCCCCAACCCCTCTCCTCATCTGCTCAGCCACAGACCGGTGATGGAGGGGTTAAGAGGTGGGGGTTGGAGCTAGGGTGAGTAGAGTGTTGGGGACAGCCCCTTTGGAGGTGGCAGCATTTGCCTTTCTGCTTAAAGGCAGGGGAGAGCCTTTGCAGAGCTAATAGTATTGCCAAGGGACGGTCTGGTCAGCTCAGGAGCGGCAGGGGCTAGGGAAGGAAGCCATCTCACATCTCTAGCTAATTTGCTCCCAGGAGGTCGAGGGCAAGTCCCTCCCTCAGAGAGGGCTCTTTAGGTGGGATGGTAGGTGGGAAGCTGTAGGATCCATCTGGCACATGGAGACTGGGGGGCCACCCCCTCCTGTTCCTGGCTGGTAGCATTATAAACCGCCCCCTGCCTGCCCCCCAGGAGGGGCAGATGGCCTCCATGGCAGATGGAGACTAGGCCAGCGATGGCTGGGTGAGCTTTCCAGTCCCAGCCTGGCCTCTCTGACTAATAAGACAATTGAGAGGGGGCAGTGAGAGGGCTAAGTGTGTGTGTGTTTAAGAGATGGGAGTCCTGGCCTCATTGGGCCATTCTGGGGGAGAAGTAATAAGGGAACCTCAGATAAGATCAGTGGATCTTGGGGGCACTCCCAGTTTCCTGTGTAGACGTAGCTTGGGGCCCTGACACTGCCCACCTGCCCGGGCTCCCAGAACTGCCCCAGTTCTCAAGTGAAGGGAATGGTCCCCAGGGTGGAAGTCTCTGCTGCAGCTGGAGCCTGGTGGGCTTGAGGCGGACCCCGCGCTAGGTCCCCAGAGCTGGGCCTGGGCAGCGGCTCCTCCCAGAGGACGCGCCCGTTTATTATGCGCTCGGGCTCCCTCACTGTGCAGGCAGGCAGCGGCCTTCATTAGCGGAGGAGCTGGGGTCTGTTTTGGCTGCCTCATCAGCATCAGTGAACTGCGTCCCTGCGAGATTTGATACAATTTAATTAACCTAATTAAAAGCTCTGATTGCAGAGATGATTGGGGTAGCGCCAGCAGCGACTGCATATTTATAATGAGCTGCAAGGTGTGGGACCGCAGCCAAACGCCACGCATCCTAATGAGCGGGAGCTGAGAGCCAGGGAGCGGGAGAGGGAACATTTATTTTTGGCAACAATGCCCAGTTCCTCCCTGCCAGGGAGTCAGAGACCCAGAGAGTGAAGATGGACCTGCCCACTGAGCTCTTCTGAGCAAGGTGGAAGCAGGAGTGTTGTGCCCCCCACGCATTCTTGTGCCTTTGGACGCCCACATGAACGCACCGTGCCCGTGTTCGCTGCTTGCAGTGTGGGGGGCTGGGACCCCACCAGTGCACTTTTCCTGCCTGTCTCCATCTCTGGGAATCAGGGGCTGCCTTCTGAACCATGAGCCCTGGCTTGAGGAAATGGCTCAGTAGAACCACCCAGATTTTAAGACTTCGGGATCCCTGGGCTCTTCTCTGGGACTTGCCAAGGCAGATCTGGGCGGACAGGATTAGGCCAAGAGGCTGGGTGGGGGTCAGAAAGGGGATCTGGATGTCCAAGAGACGCAGGTGAGGATCTTGGGCCTGGAGGAAATAGGAGAGATGAACCTCCAGCTCCTCCTGGAGCCCCACCTCCTCGCTGCCTTCTGAGGATGTTGTCCAGAGAGGGCTGCCTCCTCTGGACTGTCCTCTGCCACTGCTTCCGTCTGGGGAGTCTCGGTTTGTCTGACTCAGTGTTTCCGCTGTAAATCACATCTAATAATAACGAGAGTGAGAGCCGTGGCAGAGATGCTGTGGGTGAAGGGGGCGCCGGTGAGAAGGGGCGCAATGCCCAGGTGCACCAGAGTGTCAAGTGGGGAGGGTGGCAGGAATGGGGGCTGGGTTCTGGGAGCCACCATCAGAGGCCTTGAGGGGAAGAAGGTGGGAGCGGCCCCCCGCCCCCCATCCCTGCCCTGGGAGCTTGTGGAGGTCATGAGCTCATCCTGGCTGTCCCAGCCCCCCAGTGCTCTGAATGCTGCCAGGACAAGATGAGATTTGTCCCCAGCCCACCTTGCAGAGCTGCAGCTGTTCAGCTCCCTTATCAATCTTCTCTGTGGGTTTAATCATCTCTCTGTCATCCTGCTGGGACAGCCCTCCCCTTCCTGGCCCCAGCTTTCCTCTAAGCCCCCTCCACCAGACACACCATCTTCCCTCTCCTGGACTTCCCTTCTAGGAGCCAGAGGGGGGGCCCGAGCAGCTTTGCCCCAGGTTTAGTCTCAGTGTTGGGGGGGGCTGGGGGTTCCCTGTTTTTGCAAGGAATGAGGGGTAGGTACAGGTGGTGCTGGCGAAGAATCTGTCCCAGCCAGGTCTCCAGGATCTTTGGCTCCATGCCAGGACAGGGTCTGGAAGTTGGCCACGAGGGCCTTCAGCCCAGAGCCAAGGGATTCTTGCGTTGGTGCTGTACCCATCCCTTCCTCCTCCGGAAGAAGGCCAGCCCCTTGGGAGCTGCATCCACCCTCGGCCAGCCATCCAGCCAGCTCTGGCTTCTTTCCCTGGGTGGGTCCCATGGGCCCAGGCTCCATGGAGCCCTGTGGGCCCAGGGGCCCGTGGGCAGGAACCACAAGCCCATAGCTTTGCGTGCATCTTGGGGAAAAAGGGTGCCCAGGAGTCAATGGAGCCTGTGTTGTGGTCCAGGCTGGGAGCCAGGGTGCAAGGGGCTCTGAGGCCCCTCCTAGTGCTGACGTGCAAGATGACCTTCAGGGCAACTCTTCAACCTTCTCTGCTTCACTCTCTTTCCCCTCCAGAGCATTTGGGGGAATGGGCAGGGAGGGGGTCACATGGGATGGGGTATGTGCCCCTTTGGAGGGAACACCGGAAAGAGGGCCCTTCCTTCCCCTACTCCGTGGCTCCCACTCAGGCACTCTCAGTGCAAATGGAAAGCTGGCTTCCCATTTCTCAGAAGGGGATGGGAAGTCCCAAAGAGGGCTAGGATTCCAGGAAGCATCACTCAGGTAGGGGCTGAAAAGACCCTCAAGGTAGGGGCTGAAAGACCGCCCTCAGAGGGTCCCCTCAGGTGGAGACCATAGGTTCCGGAGGGGCACAGACTAGTCTTGGGCTGGAGGGGGCTGGTCCGGTTCAGCCCAAGGCCGGGCCCTGTAGGACAATGGCATGTTGATGAGGACTTGGTCCCGGCCTCACATGACTCGATGGGGGTGGATGGACTGCACGTGGCTGAGCCGCCGGGGCTGACCTTTGGTCGCTGGCTAGGGAAGAGAGGAAGCCATGAAGCTCTCCTGCCCACTCAGTGCCCTGGGCACCCTGCCACCCCTGCCCCAGGCACCGCCCTCTGGGCACACACCCTCTGTCTTCACCTACCTTCTTGTAATGTCTTCCCTTTCTCTTTGCTCCACTTGTGTGTGAGGGCGTGCATGTACTGTGTGCGAGCATGTATGTGTGTGCGAGCCTGAGCAAGGAGGCACCCCAAGGATGAAGGGCAGTGATAGAAGAAACACCCTTCGTGGGTTCTTTCCAATCAAGGACGGACCTAGTTTCTGCCGTGGGGACACCACCAGGATAGGGCAGAAGTGGGCATGCGTGTGTGTCTGTGGCACGTGTCTTCACGGGTGGGGTGGACACGTGTGCCCATGGGGAGGGCAGCGCTTCCTCCCCTGGCTTACCCTGTGACCAGAGTCGTCTGCGGGAGAGGGGGCGACTTCTCCGGTCAGCATCTTTCGCCTCCTGCCGGAGCTACAGCATCCTCTCCGGCACAGGGCCGGGGGGCACTCTCAAAAGGAAAAAGGAAGACTTCTTTTGGGTGGTGTAATTATCATGATCAATGGAGTTAACGAAAAATTATTCAGTGAGGAGGCAAGGTGCGTGCACACACACGTGTGTGCCAACGCGTACACACGTGCACAGTAAGAGCTAACCGCCGACAAGGGTATGCGGAGGGAGAATCCTGATACGGAGAGACGAGGGTACTCATGCGCACACCTCCGGTCCTTCCATGGACTGATCTGTCCTCTTCCTCACCAGGATGCTCAGGCCGATGTAGCAAAGGGTGCTCTCTCAGGAGAGCCTTTCCCTGAAGCCTCCCGGTGGGGAGGGCCAGGGCCTCGGAGCTGGGGCAAGCCACTACGCGTGACTTGATACAGCCGTTTGAAAGGGAGCCTAGAGCCTGACTTTGGCAAATAACATTACAAACATGACACAAAGATTTTTAAATGAGCTCTCCTTTGTGGGGAGCCCCACACAACTTTTTTCTCTAGGGCTAGTCTACCCTGCACCCCCTTGGTGGCCCTGGTACTATGGGGAAGGAAGTTAAATTTCCAGACCTGGGATTAGATGGGGCTGGGTGCCCAGATATTGGCACCAGGAGGCTTGTGGGTGAGAAGGGGACAGCATGTGTGACCTCAGACTTGTTCTCTAGGCATCTCTCAAATTAACAGCTTTGAGCGGTTTGGCTGAGGACCATTTCTGGACATTTCCACCTCCTTCTCTATTCCCTTTTTTGCCAACCCCCCCCCCCCATATAGTTCTGTTAGTCCTATTGGATGCCGGGAGGTCGTGCAGGAATGGTCCTTAGCAGTGAAGCAGAAAGGGCAGAGCGTGGCGGGGGCTGGGACGGAGGCTGGGGCTGAGGTCGGCACGGAGCACAGCGGGGCTGAGGCTGAGCCTGAAGCTGGGGGTCTGAAGCTGAAGCCAAGTAGAGCATGGACGAAGGTGGGGTTGTTGGAGGTTGGGTTGGCAGAGCATCTCTTTCAGTCTTGACAGGATTCTGAGAAGCCTATTTTTGGAGTCCAGGGCAGATGTTCTCCCCCAGTGAAGAGAATGTTTGGTGTCCGCTCTCCCCTCGGAGGGGGGGCGGGATAGATCCCCTCCCCCTGCTCCCCTCAGTGAAGCAGAGCCATACATCACCAAGGGGCCGGGGCTCCCTAGATGTATTGCCCTAATACGTCGCTATAGCAACCCCACTCGAATCCTGCATTATTCTAATGTGGTCCCCCTCCCCACTGTGATGTATGGCTTGGGTCTCAGAGCTGCGAGGCCCCTTTTCTGAGTCTGCTCCGAGTACCCCAGGGATGGGTGGGTCGGAGGCTGGCCTGGCTTCTTTGGGCCCTGTCTTGATTCTCTTCCCCCTGAGCACAGGATCCTTTGTGAGGCTGGGTGTCGAGATGGGGTCTGGCCCATGGGCCCGCCCACCCTCCTGCCCGGAGAGGGGAACCGGCAGGCCATGTGTCCTGGTCCTGGCACACGAGTGCCTGACGCACCGACCCACGCCAGCCGGCCCGGCCTGGGGACCTGAGGCCCTGGGGTTGTGGGCCAGGGCAGGACAATGGCTGCATTCCTGCTGTGAGCCACAGGCCCCCATTGTTCCTGTGGACACTGCCTACTTGAGGGCTGTGATTCTGGCCCTCACCCCACGGGGGGCGTAGGATGCTCCCTGGACCACTCCCCCGGGGGACCATAGAAGGGTGATTCATGGGGTGGCCAGGGCATAGCCAGCCCCAGCTGTGCCCAGATTCTGGGGGGTGGGAGGGGGAGGCGACTAAGGGTTGTTTGTGCCGGGGGGGTGGGGGGTGATGGCGGGTGTTGAATAGTCAGAGGACTGTGGGCCATGGACACCCACCACGTCATCTCCTACCCCTCCGCATGTGTGGGCTGCTCAGAGAGGCCCCATTGTCAGAGGGGCAGGCCCACCCAGGCTAGAAGGGAAGCACTAATGGAGAGGGGCCACCTCGGAGCTGAGAGGAGCCGTAGACCACCCCTCACTCTACACTGGTGGGGAAATTGAGGTCTGGAGAATGGCAGGGACTACTCGAGGTCACACAGCTAGGTGGTGACAGGCCTAGGACCAGAACATTGCTCTATATGTCCCTGGTGCTGAGATGCTGCTGCTATTTCTGGTAGAAAACTGAGTCCCAGTGGTGATCTTTGGCCTTGGCAGAAGTTATGTTTATAAGTGCCTTCCTGTGCTCTACTTCCTTTGAAAACTCTCTAGTTCGGGTCAGCACTTGGCATCCCTGGAGTGAGAAATCAGAGCCTAGGCCCTCCTAGGGCCATGCAGAAGCCATACTGACTGCATCTTCTGTGGGGCCCTGAAGAAATGAAGGGGGCATGGAGGGTCTTGGTGCTCTGACACACAAGATGCATAGATGTAACAAGAGACTTCATTGTTTCCTCCCAAACAGTGGTCTCACTTGGGCCCTCACATGCCTACCCTACATGACTGACGGGTAGGGAGGGGAAGAAGCAAATCCAGGAGTGGTTTAAGGATGGGGGACTGGTCTGATTTATTTCTGTGATCCCAGTGCTCAACATAGGGCCTGATTATTAAATCGAATGATTAGATGAGTGGATGGATGGTGGATGGTTGGGTAGATGAATGGGTGGGTGGCTGAAGAGGGTGGATGAGTGGATGGGTGGATTGATGAATGGATGAGCTCACTGGATGAATGTAGGATGCCTGGCTGGCTGACTGGCTAGATGGAAGGATGGATAAATGAAGGAATGCCCATTTCGTATATCGAACTCCAGGGATGACCCAACTTGGGTTATAAGAAAGATGGACAACGGAGTGAGGCCTGGACGCAGATACCTGGACCCCACCTTTGATGTAAGGATGCCCTGTAGCGTAGTTTGGTGGTCAACCTCTTGGTAGGGTGGGATCTGAAGGAATCTATAGTCAGACTTAGTCTCACAGCAGGTGGCTCCACAGGGTCTAGGGGCCTTAATGTTGAGTTGAGTCTTCTGTGCTGGGATCAGAGGAGGAGGTAGGAGCCCATTGGTGGAAGGGTCCTGGGTAGGGCAGCAAGAAGCATGAAGGTTCAGGAAGGGGCAATGAGTGGGGTCTTGAAGGCACTGGGGGTGAGTGGTTTTGCTCCTCGGGATCAGGCCCTGAGCAGGAAGCTCCAAGGCCAACCTCTATTCATTCTCCATGACCCAGCTTAATTAATGGTACCACTATCTATGAGGTTTTCTCTGACTATATGAGAGCTATTTCCCCAGATCCTACACAGAGCCTTAGAAGGAGCTCAGTGAACATTCATGGGGACGTGGTGTTACAATGAAGAGGCAGAAGTGAGGGATAAGTTGGGAGACTGCCCCTGCTACTAATTTTCTGGGTCATTTTGGGCGAGTCCCTCAATGTCCTTGGGTCTCTATTTCCTCATCTGTGGAGTGGGGATGGAGAGCTTGAACTTGTGTTTCCAGAGTGGTTTTGAGAAATAAGAGCAATGATTCTTGGGGGGAGGGAGGGAGAGAAAGCACTAGGCATCATTTTTTTTCCACACTGATTCAGCCCAGCAATAATATGATAATATATACTGTACACATAAAATTAATTTTATAGCTGACATTTAATGTGTACTTACAACATGCCAGGAACTCTTTTAAGTGTTTATGTATGTTTCTCAGCAGTCCTGCCAGGCAGGTACTATCATTTTCTTTTGACAGATGAGGAAACCGAGGTATGAAGAGAATTAAGTAGCTTGCCCAAGGTCCCATGGGCCAGTGGTGTAGCGAAATGAAAGCCTGGGCAGTACTGGGGGCCACCTTCTTTGCCTCTCTATGTGGTTGCTCAGTATGCAGCTCTCTGAATGGATGCATCGGGAGGGCTTCCTGACCTCTTGGGTGATCCCTGGCAAGACATCCAATGTCCCTGAGCCTCATGGGATTTACCTGATGGCAAGGTGGCAGAGAAGGGAGCAGATCCTAGTCAGTTAGCTCCCACACCCTTCGTCCCCAAGCTTCTCTCTCTGGCCCAGTCTTGAGTTCTGGAAGCCCCTCTGCTTTGGGCACATGTCCTAAGCACAGGATGCTGCTCTTTATTCCCCACAGGGAATGTAAATAGAACCTAGCTGTCAGATGAAGTAGGTTTTATTGCAGCTTTGATTGTTAACTGGTCTTGCTGCCTTGGACAGGTCACTAAAACTCTCTGGGTACCAGGTTGCTCATCTGCAAAATAGGAGTAATTAATGCAAGATAACGAAAGTGAGTATGAAGTAAGTGCTGGAAAAGCATTGTGTCAGAATGCCTGGGACAGAGTGGGGGCCATGGTCAAAGTTCATTACATTGTGGTTGTCTTTCCCGTTCACTTGTTTCTGTACAACGCCCTGCATGGGCCCCACAATAAAACAGCTTTCATTCATCACCTACTTATGCCACGCACTCTATGTACATCATCCCACTTAATTCTCAAAATAGCTCTATGATGTAGGAATTGCCCTTGTCAATCAATGTATCATGGAACCAAGGCACAGAAAGAGTAAGTGGCTGGCCTAAAGTCACACGGCTGAAAAGAGGGAGAGCCAGGATTTGTACCCAGATCTGTCTGGTCCTACAGATCGTGTGCTTCACCATTCTGCTTTCTGCCTCCTGTAAGATGCAAAGCTTCCCTGGGGACTTTGATGATAATGGGAGAAGGCAGGTGCCCCACAATGGCTGGAGGGGGCCTTCCTGGAGAGCCAGGTCTGCCCACAAGCTCCTGGGGGTCAACTCCGGCAGCTTCCGCATGGAGGAAGCGCTCCCTCCTCTCAGGGTGGCCAGCCCCAGGGAAAGGCCAAAGACGGTGACAGTTTCCCACCCGAAACAAGGACAGCAGTCGCCTCGCGGGGTCCAGGTCTGCTCCTGTTCAGAGCTGAATAATCTGGAGCCTTTGAAGAGGGATTTCTGAAAAGCCATCAGGAGTGAATCATTGACTTAGGGAGGCGATGAATCAACGGGGAGTTCATAAAACGGCAAATGAATCGGGTGTGAGAACGACGGAGCCACTGCTATTCCCCAGAACCCTCCGGGGACAGAGAGCCGAGAGAAAAGAAATAAAAATAACACGGGGCCTCACGCCTGCTACAAACCCCAGTCAGCCCCTCCTTCCACGGGGAAGGACAGAGGGGACAGAGGGACGAGACCCACCGGTGGGTGACGTGGGGCCAGAGGGGCACTCCTGGGACACTCTGGGCTCCCCGGGTCCAGGCTGTGGGTGCGATTAGCAAACGTCTTTCCCCCTTCTTTTCAGGAGCCCTCACAAGAAAGAACACTGATTTTGACGAACACCCAAAATAATGTGAGATCAGGCACCATGCATTATGCATGAGGTCTGATTTAACATGAACATTATTTCTTGTGTACGAGACCATATGCCTCCGTGCTGTCTGTGCAGCCTAATAATACCCAGACCCACGCTGGTCAGACTCAGCTAAAGGCGTGTCCACTGGCTGTGTGCTTGGGGGGCGTGGAAGCAGAGCCCTCCTGGTACTTAGCTCATCTGAAGGGAGCCCATTCAGATGTCTTAGAGGTGGGTGGGAGGTGGGTCGTGCCCCTGGAGAAACACCCGGGAGCTGGGGTGTGTGTGTGATTGTGTGAAAGTGCCGGTGCGCGCGCGTGCGTGTGTGTATGTGTGTGACATCAGGAGCCCAGGACCAGGGGATGGTTCATCGCGTGGATGTGGGGACATGTGCATAGCTGAGGTTTTGCTGCATAAGAGGGACGACGGCAGGAATGGATAGATCTAATTGCTGTGTGTGTTTGTATATATACACGCATATGTACGTGTGGGGGTGTGTGTTTAAAAAATAAGATCACACATACATACAAACACACAGCCTAACTTTAATTATCTGAAGGGAGCAGGAGAGATCTGGGAGGAGCCGGGGACAATGATGGGCAGGGATTGGAAAGCAGTTTGTAGGGTAAGTGCTTGCAAATTCTGAGAAAGGGCCCTGGTCCAATGCTGCAAAGCATTGGTTGCATGTGTTCTATCAAGTGTTTACAAGTGCCAGGTAGCTCTGGACAGCACAGGGCTGGTAGTGGGCAGAATTACGGCTCGGCGGGTGTGACCACGAGTGTGTGAGCATGTGTGTGAGGGGGCAAGCTGGCAAGGGTGTGCTCGGGCTTTTGGGTGGCTGAGGAGAGGAGGGCTGGGGACGGGTGTGAGTGGGAGAGAGACAGGAGGCAGTGGGATGGTGAATTCCTGAGAAAGGCTGGGGGAATGGGTGGGGTGGTGGGCGAAGGAAGGGTGCGGGCAAGCCTGTGTGTGTGTGTGTGAGGCAGGCTTGCTTTCTTGGAGGTGATGGTTGCCTCTGCTCTACCTGGCACCCACCCCTCATAGAATAGCCAACTTGAAGCCAAACTTTGGGGAGATGCTTAGCTGTAAGCATCGCCCTGGTGACCGTGGCCATGTCCCAGCTCAGGGACCAATAGAGGGCAGTCCTCCTACATGGAGCCCCGAAGCCCCAAACACAAGCTCCAGTGCCTGCAAATATGCCAGGCAGGGACAAGACTGCCGGCTCCTCTGGCTTCAATTACTAAGCTGGAGGCCCTGGGCGACTCCTGTTCACTAAGCTTAGGGGAGCAGCTGGGCCGGATAACCAGCCTACTGCTCTCACTCCTACCCTGCTCAGGTGGGTCTCATATCTGAAACTTTCTGGAGCTCAAACCCCGCTGGGAAAAGCCGGGACCTGGGTCATCATTGGGATCTCGACCCTCCCACACGCAGGCCCAGAGCCTCACTAGAGGAGACTCGATTCCAAATAGCTCTGGGAGTGGGTCCCTGTGGTTGGGAGTCAGCAAGTCCTACGGGTGCCCAGTTGGGTGCTGGGGCCACGGGATGATTGCACAGGATCTGAGCCATGCCACATACAAGCTAGCACAACCTCCTGGGGCAGGAGGCGGGGGAGAAGACAGAGGTCCTTGGGGGTTTAGGGCCAGGCACCTTCTGCGTTTGCCTTGGGGAGCGCAGGTGACCACAATGGCCACCTTTCTTCTTCCTGTTTTAGCCACCCCCACACTAGCAGTGTTCTCCCGGCTCCAAGCACTCGTGGCGTAGCATGGCCTTCCTTTCCGGACCTCTGGGAGTGGCTCTGGATTCACAGGCACAGTGGTTCACACACACCTTCACACACCAACACGCAGAGGTTCCCATGGGGAGAGAGACGCTCTCTTAACGAACACAATCTGTGGCCACATGATCATAGACGATACTTTTCTTCAAGTGAGAAGGGGAGAGAGATGGGTTCAGAGGACGCTCTCTGCTCGGGAACGCTTGGGCTTCCTTGCAGGCCGATGCCGGGGGCCATCTGCCTCTCTTGAATGAGGGCGAGTCGGAGGCTCTGGGAGCGAGCAGGTCACTCCGGATCCATGCGGGATGGAGAGACCTTTCCTAAACCGTGCTCTATCCAGGGAGGGAGGAAGACGCCAGGGCCGAATCTCTCTCTCCCTCTGTTTCACCTTCCACAGTCAAATGTGCTGTGGTTCCTACAGTCGTCACCCAAGTCTGGAGACTGGGGAAAGGAGCCCTGGGGACTTCTGTGACCAAGGGGTTGGTCACTGGGTAGCTGTCCCAGGCTGCTGTCCCATTAAGTAAAATCTTCACAAAGTGGAAGCTTTTCTTCCGTCCTCGTTTCCACTTTTTTTTCTTTTTCCATTTTTTTTTTGTTCTCCTCAGCTGCCGCTGGTTCTTGGGAGGCCACATTGTTTTGCTGTTTTTTGAGTTGACTTGCTTAAATAATAAATCCACCCTCTTGTACGGGATTAAGCAGACAATTAGGAAATCAATCAGTCAACTGGTGTCGGCTGCAGGCAGAGGCCAGTGAAAGGCCTCTGTCTTCCCTGTCGCCTTCCCGACCTCCAAACCTGTGAGGCTCAGGGTGGAGCAGGCAGCAGGGAGCTCTGAGCTTCGCTTGCTTCCATTTCAGGGCCCCGAGGTTGGGACAAATCCAGGAATGGAGAAATAAGGAGAGAGCGTGGGGGAGTGCGGGGCTGATTTGAAGTTCTGTACTTAGTGGAGCAGGAAATGGAGGCCACGCTGTCACCTGGCCGTGACACCCCCGGGCCCATCTGTAAGCCTGGGGTTGCTCACTGGCCCACCAGGGTGGGCAATGGCTGGGGCACGGGTGCCAATCACAGGGCTCAGCGCCCACTAGGCTGGACTGAAGGAGGGAGGAAAAAGAAAGCATCGGTGAGTGAGAGACTGAGCCTTGGAAAATCTTGGCGGCCTTTGTACTTGCAGAGACAATTCCTCCTGAGACTGAGGGTCAGAGCCCAGAAAGTCACTGGGAACTCTCAGCATGGTACCATCATCCCAAAGCCTCGGCCTGGCCGGGGACTACCAAGCTGGCAGCCGGGGAGCGCCTCTCTGAGTACCCAGACACTTTGGCTAGAGCGAAGGCCTGTCCCAGCCCTGGGCTTGGGCTGCTTCCCTGGAAGCAGGGACACACACACACACACACACACACACACACACACACACACACACACACACACGCTAGGGACACAACTTTCTCAACCCCCCCCCCCCAGTCAAGCAGTTGTGCTGCTTCAGGCTTTGTGTCCACGAAGAGTGAGGGAAAACTCATGTGGTTTCTCCCGAGAAGGGAAAGGAATTGCATCCAGTGAGGAAGCAGGAAGAGCTATTTTATTCGTCTCTTTAAAAGAAAAAGAGGATCTTGATGGGGACACAGGTAACCTTGGGCTTTGGCCCTGGAACTCAGATCCGCCCTCACCATCGGGACTCTGGGGGAGGGGGGAGACGTTACTGCTGAAAGCTGGAGGGGGGAGATGTCTGAGACTATGTCTCCCCCCCCTCCCCAGGTCAGGGCTGCACAACCGCCGAATCTTCCTTTGGGCGTATGCATCACTCCCTGAGTGGGGGGAGGGGGTTCCTTGGGTATCTGTCCCTGGAGAGATGGAAGGGCTTTGTGGGGGCACAGTTGTCTGTGCCCTCATTCCTCCATGGAGGAAAGTTGGGCTAGGCGGTTTGTTTGCAGAGGAGGGGGACAGGCTTTTGCCTAAGCAAGCAGGCAGGACTCCCTCCCCAGGCCCACTTACTTCCTGCAGGGCCGCTGGGGAAGCTCTTAGGACTCCCCGTGGATCCAGCTTAGATTTGGGCATCATGTGTTTGTGGGTGGAGAGCCAGCTGGGGTGGGCTGGCGTGGCCTGACCCCGCTTCCAAAGGGCCCCCCTGGCCTGGAAGGGTACAGCTGGCCTGGACCCCAAAAGTGGAGTGCAAAGCGAAACCGAAGCCAGGGCCTGGCGTCTTGGGCGGGGCACTCGGAGATGCCAGGCTGGTGGTCCAGGTGAGGCCGGCTTCTTCCTTGGCTGAGAAGCAGTTGAGTTGTGCCTGAGGAATGGCTGTCCCAAATTCAGAGTGGTGTCTGCGGTGTCGGAGGCCCTGGTCTGGTCTCACGATATTCTGTTTATGGGAAGGGACACGAGGCAGCTTCATCTCCCCTACGCTCACTCGCCTGACTCAGGGGCCCAACTGTTGCCCAAGTAGTAGGCAGTCCTCATATGGGCCTGAAAGGTCTGTGTGGTCACCTTCCTCCCAGATAGTGTGGCCAGAACTTTAGGGGAGGTTAGCCAGGGTATCCCAACATTTCACCCGCACACCGACCCAACCCTGGTAGTAAAAAGGACAGGACACAGCCCTGGGGTACATGTTTATGTGAGTAATAAAATATTTACTATAACATAAATATAAAGGGAACTTCCCAGTCTACATTATTTTTTTTTGCAATAAAGATACAAAGAATGCACCAAAACATTGTTCCGAAAAATAATAAAAATAAAATAACAAAATTTAAATCCAAACGGTAACAAACAGAACAAGAAATGGAGAAGGGGGAAGCTCCAAACACATCCAGAAAATAAATAGAGATGGGTCAGAAATCTGGAAATCATATTAAAATATTTTTTTTTCGGATTATTCGGTGTACAAAATCCTTTCGGATGGGGATGGAGGGCAGCCCGGAAAAACCAAAAATAAAAACCAAGCACAAAATGTGTGTACATATCTCACATATTTACATGGTTCCCACCTCACCCCAAACTCGGGGGAATTTCTCTCCTGGCCGCCCCGGCATCCCGCATCCCAGGTGGGGCTGGAAAGGGAGCAGGCGGAAGCTGCAGGGAATCAGGCAGAAGGTTCTAAGGGGAACGGCTTATTTCTACAGCTGGTTAAAAAATATCTCCAACTTTTTCAAGTTTCGTTTGTCGGTGGCCAGGAAAGCAGGGGCCCGCGGGGAGCGGGGGCCCTGCTGTGCAGCGGTCAGTCTGCAGCGGGGCAGAAGCCTCTTCCCGCGGGCTGTGTGTGGGAGCGCAGACCCCTCCCGCGTGGCCGGGAACCGAATCGCAGCTCGGATAAAACGAAACGAAAAATGAACACTCGAATTTTTTTTGTTAGTTTTTTTTTTGTTTGTTTTTGTTTTGCTTTTTTGGGGGGGGTAGGGCAGGGGAAGGTAAGGGGAAAAAATAAATTAGGCTAGATTAAAGCTTTGGCTATTTCCTGCTTTTATACACAGACGCGGCTCTCGCGGCCTCCCCTCCGGGGCCCCGATAAATACAGTATACAGCGATTTAAATTAAGGGCGCGGGCGGAGTTAGAAGGACCCCAGGAGCCGGGAGGCTCCATGAATAAATAAAAACCGTAAAAAACCAAGCCCGGAGGAAGGGTAAGGGGATGGGGCGCATCCTTGTGGGAGAGAAGAGGCGTGGAGCGAATTAAGTGACAGCCCCCCACCCTCGACCCGCAGCCTCGGGGAGTCCGCGCCGGGGAGAGGGACAGGGAACCCTCCTCTCTTCGTCCTCTCTCCCGGGGAATCCCTAACCCCGTACCGCGTTACCTGTCGCTGTGGGGAGGCCGCTGCCGGGATCCGGCCCCGAACAGCCCGGGGGGGCAGGGGCGGGGGTCGTCGAGGGGATGGGGGCAGGGAGCAGGCGGCGGGCAGGATGCCCGGCGTGAGTTGGCGCGTTCCGGATCTTCGCTCCTCTCTCCCGGGGCCCAGGCGACGCAGCCTGTCGGCCGTCTTCGCCGCTCGCCAGAGAGGGTCGTCCGGGTGTTTGGTTTTGTTCGAAAGTTTCTGGGCTTTTTGTAAAATCCAAAGCAACCGAACAAAAAGAGTTCAGGCCGCGCGGCGCTTCGCCGCGCGCCGGCGGGGGCCCGGCCCGCGGGGTCACTGCACCG
>LNAC01000108.1:3178305-3198494 GCA_002007465.1 Ailurus styani
CCCTCGGCCGCCTCGCCTCCCGCGGCTTCCAGCGGGCACCGGGCTCTCCTCTGCGCGCCCCCCCGGCCCGTCTCGTGTTCCCTCTTCTCCTTCTAGAGCCAGCGTCGCAACTCCGCCGACCTCCGCGGCCCCGAGAGCGCGGCGGGCGCGGGCCGAGTCCGACCGGCCCTGGCTTCCCGCCTCGAGCGGGTTCCCCTTCCTCCGGGCTCCGCGCACCAGGTGAGTACGGCGCGGGCGGCTCGGGATCCGCAGGGCCGGCGGCAGCGATGCTGCGGAGAGACGGGAGCTCCCGCAGCCAGGCAGCCTTCCGGGCTTCCCGAGGGAGAGGACCTCGAGGTGGAGACCGAGGCTTGGGGAAAACGCCGCCGACGGGGGTGGGCCCACAGGTATCTGTTACACGCGGCTGCCGCCTTCTCGCTCCTTCCCTCTGCGCGACCGTCTCTTTGGCCGGGGTCATGGCGGGGTCACGCCCGGACGCGAAACCGTGCTCCAGGTGAGCGGCATGGACTTGGGGAAGGGCGGCTGGCACTTGAGAAATCCTCCGTGCAGGCCGGGAGCTGTCCAGCTTCGCCCGGAGCTCTGGGCTGGACTTTAATGGACGTGCTGGGGGCTACTGAAAAGGGAATTGAGATGGAGGAAGCCTTGTTAGGAAGGCGAGGTGTGCAATTCGGGGATCTTCTCATCTCCCCAGCAGTTTGAGGACTCCCTGAAGCATCCTGAGTAGACTTGGACCTCAGCACAGCTACTCTGTGCCTGTCAGCCCCACACGGGGCTGGAGGCCGAGCTTAGCGAGTTGTAGCCTCCACTTCTTTCCTGCACTGAGGCTTGGGTTCCAAGGAGTCTTCCAGCTGACAGCTCACTCCTTTTTTTCCCCCTTCTGGTCTTACCTCCAATGGAGCCACAGATTCCAGGGCCCTGGGGTCCCAGATCATAGAAATGAGCTGGGGGCCCAGCTAGACCCTCCTGGGCAACTTAGGACTGTAAATAGAGCCCCAGTGAATGAAAAAGGGTGATGGGGGCTCAGATGACAGCTGCAGTGGGAATGGTCCTCAGGGTGACTTGGGTAGAGCCCATAGTGACAGGGGTCATACTGGGTACAGACTGCTCCTCCAGGCCCTGAACACCTAGACCAGCCTCTGGCTAGCCCTCAAGAGTTGGAATGGGACAAGGCAGGGTCTTTGTGTGGCCGTTGGCCACTGTCCTGAGCAGACTTCTTGGGTACCATCCTTGCTCCAAGAGCTGTGATGGAGCTCCGTGTCTGAACCCAGCTAGGGATGCTTGGCTTTCCTGGACTCTGGCCCAAGACGTGGTCACTTTGAGTCACCTCTCTTTCATAAGATCATAAAGGACTTGCTTTCCTGGCCCCTCCCCCAGGCCCAGGAGGTAGGGCCAAGGTGGGAATTCTGTGGTGAAGGCTCCTCTCACACCAGCCCTAGCCAGACCAGCATGACACTGAAGCTTGGCCTTCCTACCTGGACCTGTTACCATCTTTCTGGGCAAGAATAACTCTGGTCCAGTCTTGGAGGCTCTGGGTTTTCTTCCCTGTAAATGGGGTCTAACAGTACCATAGGCAGCCCACCTGCCTCACTGAGGGGAGTCAGCAGGTGGTCTGAGACAATGGGGGCGAAAAGCTCTCAGGAAGGGCTTTTACTCTGGTTGTTTCTGCTGTGAGTGCCCAGCGAATGGGCATATCACTCCCCCTTTCTAAGAATATCTCAGTTTTCTTATCCGTCAAATGGGGTTTTGGAGGTTTGGACCACCTGAACTCTCAGTCTCTCATAGCTGTGTCTGATTCTATGAATCTCTCAGTTCCTGCTGGAGGAAGGGAAGTGTCTGGACAGTGGTTGGGTGTTATGATGTTCAGCCTTTGAATGCTACTGAGGCTTGAAGAACAGTGACCCATGGGCACGATGCTTTATTGAGTGCTTTTGTGTTCATTCACATTTTACCTGCACCTCTCAGCCCTGTAGAAGGGCCCTGAGATTATTATCCCCAGGGCGGAGATGAAGAAACTGGGCCTGTCTGAGGCTGCAGGACCAGTGAAGGTCCCACTCTTCATCTCGCCTGCTCCCTTTGCTGTGGGATGGGGGCGGGTGCCCATGGGGGCAGTGGCTTTGGTGGTCGCAGCAGAG
Source organism: Ailurus styani (assembly GCA_002007465.1). Lineage (NCBI taxonomy): Eukaryota > Metazoa > Chordata > Mammalia > Carnivora > Ailuridae > Ailurus > Ailurus styani. Next base: position 3,180,438 of record LNAC01000108.1, read on the forward strand.
AGAACTCGCAGCTCCATCTCTGGTAGTCCTGTGGGGGCAGGCCAGGGCCAGCTGGGGCTTCTGAAGCCGGGTTCCCAGGAGTGTGGTGAATTGAGAGGTGTCTGCAGCAAAGCCGGCTCCTAGGTTACCAGCTTGTCAGCCAACAAGGCTTCTTCCCAATCTCCCCCACCCCCGTCCCCCCAGCTTAGCTGTGACTTTGGCTGGGCTGCTTTGCTGGTTGTAGCTTCAGTTTTGTCATCTTAAAACAGGACAGCAATGCCTACTTCTCGGGGCGGCTCTGAAGCTCTAACGTTAGCACCCTTGGGGCTGGCAGTGTGGACTAGGGAAGGATAACATTCTTTTCTCTGTTTTGGAAGTTTTAGACCCTCTACAATGCATGGATTTAGTCTGGAGTCAACAGTTTCTTGTATTTGAGAGTTAGGCTCCCCCCAGAGGTCTTGACATTCTCCTTGCTTCTGACCTGGGGGTTCTGGGTAGGACCCCAGGGGCTCTGACATGCCTATTGGCAGAGATGCCTATAGTTCAATAGCCCCTCTCTGGGGGAGCCTCAGCCCCAGAGAGCCAGCAGGGAGAAATTGGGGCAAGGCAGTTGGACGCCCCCCTGAACCATGCAGATGCCGAATGGTTTAGGCATGCAGATGGCTGTGCATTCACACACACAACACACAGATACAGACATGCAATTTAGCCTAGGGACAAACACCCAGATTCACGTAGGGACACATGGAGTCATTCCATTAGGCTGGAATTCATAGTCACACAAACCAACACACAACAATAAATACAGACATGCATCCCAAAGGAAATGTGCCCAGAACGTGCACACAGGCTGCAGGAGGCTCAACTAGGCATTGCTTCAGTGACACAGAAATACGGGAGACCTGTAGGCCCCGGGGTCACAAGCATGGAGGCTCTCACCTGGCAGGCCAGATCCCGCAAATAGGCACACCCTGGTGTCCGTAAATGTGAACACACCGACACACTCATGCTGTCTCCCCCAGTGCTCAGATACAAAAGGGCCAACCTTGCACATCACAGAGACACACAGATGTCCCCCACTGCCCCCCAACCAATGGAACTAATATATCCCACACAAGGGATCAGAAGGCAGAGGAGGGCCCATGCCCAGCTCAGAGTTTGGCCCATGCCCTTCAGCAGCAGTGCTGGTCCCATGGAAGCAGGGAAAGAAGTCCTTTCTTTTCATATAAGTATACATATATATATATATATATATATATACACACACATATATATGTATATGTATATATACACACACATATACATATATGTGTGTGTGTATGTGTATATACATATATATATATATATATATATTTTTATTTTTTTTTTTTCTTCCCCTTCTTCACTTTCCTTGTCTGTGGAGGGCAGCTCCCAGCCAAGCCACTGCCGGTCTTGGAGGCTCATGGCCCTCCCTCCCCAGCAGGGCCCCTGCTCAGCCCGCCCCCAACCCTGGAGCTGCCTGGGCTTTCCCAGAGCCGGGAGGCCTCCTCCGGGCTCTGGAGTGTGACCGAGCGCCTGCTCATTTGACACAGGTCACCGAGCCTCCAGCAGATGGGGCCCTCCCTGTAGGGGGTCGCGCCGCCGGAGGGGCAGGCGGCAGGGGAGGCTCTGCAGGGGTGAACTCCAGCCCCACGTGTTCTTTCTGCAAAGGCCTGAGTCACAGACACCAACTCTGTGATCTACATTCACACTCCCGCCTGAGAGATTCAGACACAGCCTGTAGAAGACAAGCTCACTCCCCATCAGCGCCTGTGCTCTGTAATATTCCAGACACATGCTCTAGACGGGCGAGCCAACACAGTGGCACACCGAGCAAGGCCTGGGAGGGAGGCAGAGGGGGCGGCTGGGTCTGGCTGCTTCCTCCGTTGGCCTCTGAGTCCCTGTGCTACGTCTTGTCAGTCTGTTCAGTGGGCACTTGGAGTTCGGGAAATGCTCAGAGCAGATGTACCTGCAGACCCAAGGCCTTTCGCTGCGGGCGGGGAGACAAGCTCCAGGACCTTCCCCCTGGATTCCTGACTGTAAGTCATGAGTGCCAAGAAAAGCTAAGGAGAGGCATATCTGGGCCCATGGGGAGGGCTACTGGGGGAGCAGGTGTCTTAGGATACCCTCCTGTGTGCACGGGCTTTGAGGTTTTGGGGGTAGCGGACAGGCCCGACTGGGAATGGGGGGACAGGACGTGGCCGACACTTGCAGCCGCTTCCTTTCCCTTCCTCATGCCCTGGATCCTGCATTTTCAGAGCATCAAGGGTCCTGGGTTCCATCTTGGCTCAGACTCAGGCTTGCTGGATGACGTTGGACCAGCCTCAGCCTCAGTGTCCTCATCTGTAAACCGGGCAGGGCGGTCCCTGGTGGGTTGCTTGTGAAGGTGAGATGAGATCACTGCCCCGATGGAAATTTGGAAAGTGGGGCTTGGTTTTTCTCCCCGGCTGCCTGGGGTGAGTAAGAGGCTGTGTGAGCAGGAGTGGAACCTGCCTGCTTCCCTAACCCGTTCTTGCTCAGCGGTGTCGGGAGCGCCCACGCCCACACCCTGCTCTTCCTGGGCTGGGTTGTGTTTTTGACTGAAAGAGTCTGGCAGTGTCCTGCCATCACAGATGCCTCCCTCGGGCAGTGCTGGGGTCACTGTGTCCATCCACTGCCTCCGTGCCAGATTCACAGTGCCTGCCACCATCCAGAAAGCTCTCCCACAGCGGACAGGATCACTGTTCTGAGCTGTCAGACCCTCACCTCTTCCCCTCTATACTCAACCCCTCCAGGTGTCCTACCTGCCCCTTCTGTCCTTCAGTCCTGTCTGTGATGGCAAGAGCCTGGTGAAGAGGAGGGGAGGGGTAGGAGGGGCGCTGCTTCCTGTGGCAGAGGAGGAAGCAGCAGCCTCGCCAGTTTAGTCTAAGGTTCCCTACTTCTCAGTCTGGGTGAAGGGAAGGAAGGATGGAAGGTGAAATATCTCTTAGGGATGAAACTTTCCTTGCCTTTTCCCCCCCCTGCCTCAGCCCCTAAGCCTGGGGGTGGGGGTGGGGGGTCCTCCTGGTGGATCAGTAGAATATTCAAATTAGGGGTGGTCAATTGCTCTTAAAATTTACTTTCATTTTTAGCAGAATGGCAGCGTCTGAGCTGGTGTTAATGCCCACAATCCGGTTATGCAGAACACGCTCTCTGCAAATCGGTAAATCATTAGCGGGGATTAATCACTCTGAAAGGCTGTGGCTGGGTTTGAGTTTCTTTCTTTCTTTCTTTTTCTTTTCTTCAAACAATTTTTTAAACACACTTTTTCATCTGGCTGGCTGCAAAATTCACCACCGCGGGGGTGGAGGCAGTGAATGGTCATTGAAGTCCTTGTCACCTTCATCAGAAGAGCGAGGTGCCTTCCTGGGCCCCCGTGTTGACTCTGTGCCCTGGTTGAAGGTGGGCGTGGGCAGCTTGGGTGGGGTGCAGGGGAGGAAGGGGGTTCCCTTGTGTTTGTGTGTGGTACAGTGTTTACAATTGTGTGTGTGTGGGGCTTGGTGGGCTTGTGTGTGTGGTGACTGTATGCTGGTGGGCTTGTGTGAATTCGTGTGTTTGTATTTAATGGGTTTCCCTAAAGTATTTCTATGCTTGTGTTAGGGTCCCTGTGCTTGGTTGGTGTTAATGTGTGTGCATTAGTGTTCATAATTGTGTCACGAGTGTTTCTGTTTGAGAGTGGTTTTAAAGATCACCCCTCACCCTTCCCAGCTTCCAGGTAGCTCTAGAGAGCTGGAGAGAAGTCCCAACTTCACCTGCTGGGGGTTGGCTCAAGGTTAATATACATATTCATGAACCACTCGCTCCCTAGCTCTGCTTGGAGTGACTGAGTCGGAGGGAACCCCCAGCCCTGCTTCCCCCCGCCCCCGGCCCTGAATCACCTCTCCTCATCCTGGCTCCTCCACCCACGGACCAGGAACATCCAGCACCCCGTGGTTCCTGAACCCCATCTTCTGCACAGCTGATGTATGCACAACTCTAGCTCCTGACGGGAGCTGTGTGGTCGTGAGGGGAAAGGTCTCTTTCCTTCCTTCTCCGGGGTGCCCCTGTGAAGGCTCTTGGACAAGGAGGGTCATTCTTCCAGCCAAGCTGGAAGACCAAGCTGGTGAACAGGACCGTCTCTCATTTTCTGTCCACCCTGGGCCAGCTTCCTGTTCCCCTCTCCCTAGCCTCATACTGCCCAGCTCTGAAGAAGTAAGTAATCACCCTCAAGTGAGTGAGTGAGTAGTGATATTTTTAGGGTGTTGGGCAGAGATAGGAGTACGGGGATGAGGTCACGGGACCTTTTCCCTCCAGCCAGGCTCAGAGTGTGGGTTAGAAGTAAGACTTAGTGGGCCTGGTCCTCACATCCACCCCCTCCTTCCTTTAGCCCCCCCGCCCCCCACCCCTCTGCCTGTAGTCAGCTCGGGGTGTCTGGGCACGACTGCCCAGGCACACACAGATGCCCTGTGCTCCTGTGCGTGTGCCCCATTCTTTGCCCTGCTCTATGTGCCTTCCTCCCCTCCGCATAGTAGACTCGCCTGGAGTCCGAGGCAGGGACAGAATGTTAGGGCTCCTTGGCTGTTACGAGTTGGGGGCTGCGGAGAGAGTTGGCCGGGCTCAGTGCTGGCTGTCCCCTGCTTTCTTGAGGGTAGCAGGTGGAAGGTGGAAGTGGCGAAGGAGGATTTAGGAATTATATTTTCCCAGGGACCTCTTAGCATCTTTATGTATGTCTGGTGGCAGACATCTGTCTGAGCTTAGGGTAGCATCTGCCTGGGCTAGAGACAACATCTGCTGGAGGCTGGGACACCTGGCGGAGCCCAGCACATGATCTGGCCCTGGGACAGCTTCTGTCTGGGCCCAGGACATGTGTCTGAACCTGGCACAGCATCTGCCCGGGCCTGGCGCAACATCTTCCTGGCCTGGGGGCAATGTCTGTTAGAGCCCTGGACATCTGTCTGACTTGGGGATGTCTGCCGAGCCCGGAACAATACCTGTCTGAGCCCGGGGCTGGACTTGTCATCGCAGATAAAATCACCCTCCAGTCTCAACTTTGGCTTGTGGCTGAGACTCACGGCCCTGCTCTCCTTTCGACCAGGCAAGGACCCTTAGGTAGAGTGCCTCAGTTTACCTCTATGTGAAGGCCCATTGGCCTCTTGGCTCTGGGCGCCTCAAGGGAGAGCCAAGGCCTACACCTCAGTGGCTCCGGGAGAGGGACATTGAAAGAGTGTGTGAGGGGAGGGGTTAAGTCATGAGGTCTGGCCATTCGCTGAGGACGGCTGGGATGAGTCTCCTCTTCCTCCAGTCCCTGTGTTGAGTCAAGTCAGAGTGCTCCCCCAAGACGATTTGGACACGTCGCTTGCCTCCCAACAAGTCTTCCATTGCTCCTTACTGCGTGCATCATTAGGTCCAAAGCCCCCAGGGGTCCTGCCTCTGCCTGCCCTCTGAATCCAGCAGCATGGAGTTTCCGTTCCCACAAACACACAGGGTCCTAAGGGCGCCCTAGCTTTGCACGTGCAGTTCCCTCTCCATGGAATGCCCCCTCCCCCCATTCCTCAAGTCCAAGTTCAAGGGTCCCAGGCTCTGGGAAGTCTTCTTGCTCCCGCTCGACGAGATCATGACCTTGGCCCCGCTCCCACACTGTGTTGCGCAGACCACCTCGGCGGGAGCATTTCTGGGCCTGCACTGTGTCATTCCTCTCTGTGTGTCTGTCTGTCCAACGGGGCTGGGAGCTCCTGGGGGCAGCTGGCTCTGTTTCATCTGTCTCTCCAGCCCCGGCTCAGATCCTGGTCTGTAGTGGTACCAGTCAAGAACATCTGCTGAGTGAGCATGAGGTTGTGCCACTGTGATCTCATTTCCTTCTTTTTGCAAACGAGGTTGGGGGGGGGACTTGGAAATGGCAGATACAGACTTTTAGTATCAGAAGGAAGTAGACACTGGCTTTCAGTCTTAGAAGAAGTGGGATTCAGAGAAGAGGGCGTATCTTCTTATTTGCACCTGTGAGCTGACTCAAGCTGGGGGTGCTGGGTACTAGGCCCAGGGCACCCTGGACAAGGGCCCAGTCCTGCCCAACGTTCTCTATCTGTGACCAGGGTGAAGGTGGACGGGATCCAAAGGTCCCACAAGGCGGTTGCCGATGTGAGCAGGCAAGAGCAGCAGAGGTGAATCCAGACGTGACAGCCTGTCTGTGGACTGTGGGGCTGGGACTGAATCTGAGTAAGGAGTCCTCTGCCCCAAGCCCAATCCTTGACGGCAGGGCTGGCTTAGCTGGTGTTCAGAAAAGTTCTAGGATTCCGAGGTTCGCTTGTCCTGCCAGACGGGGGATGTCATGTGACGTGTATGAATATAAATGTCGTGTCCAGTGCTCTGGACTGCTCTGGACTGTTCCCCCTGGTCGAACCTAGCTGGCCCCTGCCAGGTTCAGAGGGACGTGGATTCCCAGGAGAGTAGAGAGGTGCAGAACGGTGGGGAGGTAGCTGAGAAGTGAACATTCCCGGGACAGGGTCTTTGCCTCGATAGCTTTTGTTCCACCAAATAGGAACATCTTTATAGTTTTTGCTGATGATAAAGGCAATATGGGCTCATTTTCAAAAATCCTTTACCTCAGAAATACATGAAACAGAAAGTGGAAGCCCTCCATTCATCTCTCTGCCTCACCCCTCATAACTACTCCTCCTGGCTATGCCTTTCCAGAATGTGTTTGCACAGACACACGCTATTTAATAATAATACGAAGATTTATTGAGTGTTTACTATGGGCAGGAAGTGTGCTAAGTGCTCCTACCCGGGTTCATACGCTGCAGTCTCAGCAAAGCTCTCAGAAGAAACTGAGGCTCCAAGGTGAGATTGGTGATGGTCGTCCAAATGTGGCAGGTGCTTCCTGGGCCCCCGGGGCAACTCTGAAGCACTTTACATGCTAGCTCAGTGTCTGCAGGAGCTCGGCTCTGGGGAATGCATGCAGTAGGCACTCAGCCAATGGTGGCTGATGCTCCCGGCTTGGAAGTTCGAGAATCTCAGGTGATGACTCTGGGATTGTTCCGTGGACCCCTAGATGCGAGGGCTCTTGTTCCAAAGCCCCTGACCTGCAGGCAGCCTCCCCGGTACTGGGAGATGCTGACCCAGCAATGAAAGATGTAAATTCCCACCTTGGTTTGCATGCGATTTGCACATATTTATTTATGAGTGTCTTTGATTCATGTCAAAGTGCCTCAGTGATTTTTGCACCGGGCTCCAGGTCCTTCCGAGGGCATGGCTTCTGGGGGCTGGCTGTGGTCTCGGGATGTGCACGTGCGGGCTATTGGGTGGGATGAGAGTGACAGCTGTAGGTGGGTGGGTGGCGGCTGGAGGTTTGCGTGGTAGGCAGACAAGAGCCCAGGGTTCTGGCGTGGGTGATTTGGGCAGCTGGTAGGAGTGGGGTATCTATCAGCACATGGCAGGATCTAGCTGAGGGGCTGGGGCAGGGTCGGAGCTCCAGGCCCGGGGGTGAGTGACTGGTGAGCCTGTAGGTGGCCAGCGTCTTGGAGAAGCCGGGCTGCCAGCCAAGCTGTCTAGGTAGGAACTCAGACCCCGGGGAACTAGGGCAGGATCTGGGGTTCAGGGTAGGATGCATGGTGGTGAAGGGCTTCCAAACAAGGCAGAGGATCAGAGGTAGGAGGGGGCCTCCCACCAGAGTCCTCCAGCACCTGCCCCACGTGCCGCCCAGGGCAAGCGTGTCCCCTGCTGGGGTGCTCTGGAGAGGCAGTGCTCTCTGCAGTCAAGGCCTTGGGAAAATCTGCCAATCAGCAAGAGTATTCTGTGTACTGGCTGTGCCCAGCCCTGAGCCTGGCACCCTGGGGAAGACCAGTCCCAGCCTGCAAACGTTGGCAGGGGAGCTGGCGAGATAAGGAGGGAAGGGCAGGCCCCGAGCTGGATTGAAGGCTGCCTGCCTGGCACCATGCGGTGCTTTCATCCATCACCTCCTTTGATCCTCAGCAGGATCAAAGGCAGTGACTGTCTTATCTCCTCATTACAGAGGAGGAAGCAGAGACTCAGAGAGCTGCAGTGACTTGCCCAAGGCCACACAGCAAGTGAGTGGAGGAGTACAGATTTGAACCCAGCTCCGCCTCATTCCAGAGCCCCAGCACTTAGCCAGTTTCTTCAGCCTCAGCCAGGTGTAAAACAAAGATAACACCTATCTTGCCTGATTGTTATGGCAGTTAAATGAGCTCAAGTGTGTAGGGAGATTAGTACAGAGGCTGGCTCACAGTAAGTGCTCAATAAAAGATTTTTTTTTTCCGTAAGTGGTAGAGCAAGGATTCTTTAACCCTGGTCCATTGGATTCTACTGTTTGCATGCTACCATGGTTTTTGCCGAGGCTAATTGGGAGGGGAGGTGTGGTTGGGGACAGAGGGTGAGCTCCTCTGGGGGTTGGGTGAGCCCCTGTCCTGAATGGACACAAATGGTCACCAGTGCACGGGAGGGGATTATCTGCCAGGCGAGAGCCCCTGTGGCTCAAGTTCTAGCTCTGGATAGGGTGGTGGCACTGAAACTATCTAGTTAGGATTGCCTAGATGTACGTGTGTGTGTGTGTGTGTACTTGGCGAGAGTCCTTGACTGGGGAAGGCAAGACAACTCTGGGGAGAGGGGACGCTCTATGAGCAGTCAGTGATAAGGGCCCTTTCTCATTTCCAGCAGCAGAGACTGGAATCAAGTGAGGGCGTGAACCATGTGAAGATGTGAGGGAAATCACTTCTGGCAGAAGGGACAACAAGTGCAAAGGCCCTGGGGTTGGTATGAGCTTAATGTGCCCATCTTCTTTGGTAGCTATAGAGACAATACTGATTTGTATCTTCTAATGTCTGAAGTAGAGTTGGCAGGGGAGCTGGCGGGAGCTAAGTGGGAGCAAGATTCACTCATTCATTCATACTTTTTGGGGGGAGAGTACAGAAAATTTCACCTATATATTATTGAGACTTAATTTAAATATTACATAATTTCAGAGAGCATAATGATTCGATATTTGCATACACTGGGCCAAGATCACCACAATAAGTCTAGTTACCATTCATCACCATACAAAGTCACAATTTTTTTTTTCTTGTGATGAGAACTTTTAGAATTTACTCACTTGGCAACTTAGAAATCATGCTGTACATGACATCCCCATGACTTACTTATTTTATAGTTGGGAGCTTGTAACTCTTGACCCCTTCACCCACTTTGTCCACACCCCACCCTGCCACCCCCCGCCCCCCCGGCAACTAACTGCTATTCTGTTCTCTGTATTTATGAGTTTTGTTTGTTCGTTTGCTTTGCTTTTTAATTTTTTTAATTAATTATTTTTTAAGATTTTATTTATTTATTTGACAGAGAGAGAACACAAGTAGGCAGAGCGGCAGGCAGAGGGAGAAGGAGAAACAGACTCCCCGCTGAGCAGGGAGCAGGATGTGGGGCTCGATCCCAGGACCCTGGGATCATGACCCGAGCTGAAGGCAGATGCTAAACTGACTGAGCCGTCCAGGCGGCCCCGTTTGCTTTGTTTTTTAGTTTGCACATATAAGCGAAACCATATGTTTTTTTTTTTCCTGTCTGACTTATTTTATTTAGCATAATGCCCTCAAGGTCTACATTCATTTACACATTAATTCAACAAATATTTAGTGCCTGCACTGTGCCAGGTACCATCCTAGGTACTGATGGCTGAACGCTTACTGAGTGCAGACTCTGTTTCTAAGCATTTTTCATATCTTATTTTTTTTAAATCTCTGCAACAACACGGGGGCTGAGGAAGCCTGGGAGACAGTTGGGGTCCTTTTGATTCCTCCAGCCTCTTCCCATCTCCGAGCCATATGGGGTCCCCTAGCCTCTGCCACCCAGAAAGACCAGGATCCCCACAGTGGGTGAGGCAGGGTGGTCCTGAGAACATCTCTGCTCCAGAGTTTTTTTGGGTTCTGGTTGGGCCTTGCTCAGGGTTGGGCCCTGAGCTTTCTGGAAGGTTCCCAGCAGACCGCAGCTAGAAAGGGTGAGGTGCCTCCGTTAATCCCATCCACCCCGGCCTGCCTCAGAACTTCCTCTCCCTGGGGCTCTCAACCACATCTTCCCTGTACGCCCTCCCCTCACCCCACCACCCACTGCTTAGTCCTGGTTCCCTCCAGCCCCCTGCATAGCTCAAGCGCCATACTCTGGGCTCTGCTCAGGGAGCCCAGTCTCAGCTTGGGGCTGAGCCTCCTGGCAGGGAGAAGACAAGGTTCCATTCCTGCTGTCTGAAGGCCCTGACCCAGAACACTCCCTGTGCTTTGCTAACTCTGCTGGAGGCAGCATGGGTGGTACTTACCCTCCCTGGCTCCCTCTGTCCTTTCCCTAAGATAGTTAGGGTACAGGCCTCGGCCATAGTGGGCCTCTTAGCTCCTGACCACCCACCCACCCATGTCTGTGATCTGGGCTCCTCACTCTCTCCAAAAGGAAAGGGACAGAGAAGAGGAAATAGAAAAGTTGCTTGAAATTCAGAGGCCAAGGGGGGAGTCTGGTGCTTTAGTCAGTCTTTGGTGAATAAAGAAATCTGGCAAAGGGGGTTTTCTGGGTGGGTCGAAGGAAAAGGGAGGTCTGATACTGATGAGGTTGCTCACCTGCGAACCGTGACTCTCCATCCATTTACCTATCCACCCATCCACTCATCTACCCACCCACCCATCCACCAACCAGGCACCCACCCATCCATCTATCCATCCACCTACCCATCCATCCATCTATCCACCTATTCCCCCATTCCTCCATCTGTCTGTCCATCCATCCATCCACCCACCCACCTGTCCATCCATCCATCCATCCATCCATCCATCCATCCATTCACCTGTTCATCCCCTCATCTACCCACCTATCCACCTGTCCACCCACCCACCTACCCATCTACCTGACACAATGCAGACTGAATGCCTATCATAGTCACTGGTTCAGTTATACTTTTGAGTGCATGTCATTGGAGAGCTTTTCAGCATTTATACATCTGTGACCCTTCTGTTGATGTTGTATCCTCTCCCCACCTGGTTCTTAGAGAAGCTCCTTGAGAAGTGGGGCTCCCATTTCTATTGCGCCAAGAAGGAAGAGCTCTGTCTTGGTAGTGGGGTTGTTAGCAGCTGCCAGGCGTGGGCACCTTGGGGCCCCAGAGAAGGGGGATCTCTCATGGGGCTCCCACCTGGCTGGGGCCCGCTTGGGACCCTCGCTGTGGCCCCGCCTACAGGAGGCTGCGCTGCTCCAGGGGCGGGGTCTTCCTGCTTGGCAGCCTGCCTGGGCTGCTGCAGGAGCTGCTGGCCCCTTGCCAGCCCTGAGCGTTGGGAGTGGGAAAGTTGTGTCGCTGTGGAGCCTCGCCACACTACTGTAGTTAAACAAACAGGCTGGGAAACCAGGGGCAGAACAGGAGAGAGGGGGCGGGGACTCAGGAGAGGGGGCCAACTGAGCTCTGAGCTGGGGAGCTGCTGTGGAACCAAGAGTTGAGGCCAATCTCCCTGCCCCCCCCAGACCTGGGCAGACATCTGTGGGGTGGCTCTGAGCTGCCCTGGTTGGAGGTGAAACTGGGGCAGGAGAGGCCCTAGACAAAGACCCAAAGGAGGATAGAGTGATATGGAGAGGCGGAGGGATATAGAGATTGAGATGCGGAGAGAGAGAGAGAGTCAGAAAGACGTAGACACAATCAGGTAGGAGCAGGGAAGGCCAGGGCAAAGGAAGAAAGCTGTGGGCCCAGGGGAACAGCTCTTCCAAAGGCAGGAAGTGTGGAGTGTAGTAACGGCCCCCTCCCCTGTGGATAGCACCGACAGGGAACAAAACTTTTCCACTTGCTTAAGCTCATTCAAGCCCCACAATAGCCCGCTGAGAAGGACTCGGATGGGGGCAGGGACGTGTTCTGTTGTGGGGAGCAGTGGGGGAGGGGAGCTGCAAAGCTGGGATCAGGACCTGGGGCCAGCCGCGAGGGACCCCGCCGGCTGGGGGGTGGTGAGGGACTTAGAGACAGAGCCCCCGGCTGGGAAGGCTGGGGTCCCTCCAGGGACTGAGCCTTCTCTGGCTGTGCCCAGCAGCCATTTATGGACTTGGCCGCTGACCCCTGAGGCTCCTACTGCCATGACATTTCTGCTCCTTGCCCAAGGAGGACGATGCCATCCAGGTCAGGAGGCTTCTTTCTTGTCCTCCGTCTCCTGTCCCCAGGTTGCCTGACTGTGGTCCTGTGGGCTGTTCGCAGCTGCTGGCCGACTCTGTCTCCGAGAATTGCTTTTGATGACTTGGTGGAAGGGGGCACGTCGCCCCGAGTTATGCCCTCTCCCCGGCGCAGCCTGCATCGAGCGGCTGGTCAGTTGGTGAGAGGTGTGCAAAGTTCAGGTCCCTTGGCTTCAGCCTGGGACATTGGCAAGGGCCATCCCAGGTCTAGAGCGCCCCATGAGACCTGCTCCCGGGGTGTGAGTGCATTGCACGGGCATGTCTTCCTTTGCTCAGTGTCGCTTCTGCGTCCTGCTGCTGTTCCCAAGAGTACAGGAAGGAGTAAATCTCCTTTGTGCAACGCTCACAGTCTCGGAGCATTTCTGGGGACTCTGAGCTGTGGCGCTAAGTCTAACGATTGGGCCCCAGCCCGGGCGCCGCTCAGCCCCACTTTCCCAACAGCCTTGTTTTTGTCTGACCCCTCATCCCCCTCGGACTGGGCTGGATTCTGCACGCGGGCGTCCGTGTGGATCTGGGAGAAGTAAGAGCAGGAGGGCTTGTCCGTCCAGCCACCTCCAACCTTGGGCAGAAACTCTCTCCCAACCCCTAGGAGAGCACTCACGGCGAACCTGTTTCCTGGGGGTAAGCTCACAAGGGCCGGGGCCCCAGCATGTCGCAGGGGAGGTACTTAGCAGGTTTGGAGAGGCTGTTTGACACCAGGTGGCCCGTGAATGTTCACTGTTGTAAGTATGGCTTTTGGGTTATCCACAGAAGCACACCCATCCCTGCAGGTTGGTGAGATGGCACAGCCCGCGTCTAAGAGGCGCCCACACGCGAGGCGAGCGGTTTCTTCCTTGGGTCGGCAAGGGGTCTCACGTGTTGCCCCGCATGCCTCTAACTGGTGCTCGGCAAGCCCCTCACTTCGCAGACAAGGCCAACGGGGCAGCCCACAGCCACACAGTGCTTCCAGGCTGACGGAGCCCCTAGACTCTGGTGTCCAGTTCCTAGGCGGAGCTCAAACCTCTTTTCTCCCCCATCTTGGGGTCCAGGGCCGGGCGACTGGACAGGTCCCAGCAGTCTTGGCGGCATCTGCAGCCTGTGGGGCTGTGCTCGCTCACGGCGGGACTATCTCAGAGCTGACAACTGCTCCCAGATCACACCCTTGACCCCAGGTCTGTTGTTGGGGGCCAGGGGCTAGCCTCATTGGGTCTCGAAGCGATCAGAGGAGAGGTCACTGAGGTTCTAGGGAGGAGCCCCTGGCACTGAGCCCAGTGATCTAGCTCCTTCCCCAGCTGGCACTCAGTTCTAAGCCCCGCCTTTCTGCACCCGGCAGTTGCTTTTTACCTGGCTGTCCTGTTTTCACTCCTGACCCTCTAGAGCTCCGCTGTCCCTCACAGTGTCCCCACGTCGCTGGTGGGCGCTTGGAATGTGACTAGTCCAAAAGGAGATACGTTGCAAGTACAAAGTATGCCCTGGGGCGCCTGGGTGGCTCAGTGGGTTAATGCCTCTGCTTTCCGCTCAGGTCATGATCTCAGGGTCCTGTGATCGAGGCCTGCATCGGGCTCCCTGCTCAGCGGGGAGCCTGCTTCCCCCTCTCTCTCTCTGCCTGCCTCTCTGCCTCCTTGTGATCTCTCTCCCTCTGTGAAATAAATAAATAAAATCTTTAAAAAAACAAAAAAAACAAAAAAAAACCAAAGTATGCCCTGGATGTCAGGCACTTGGTAGGAAAAAGAAGAATTCAAAATAGCTCTAATAATTTTTTAATCTAGGTGGTATATTAAGATAATATTTTGGATGAAATAAAATATATTAAAATTAATTTCGCTTGTTTCTTTCATTCTTTTTTTCTTTTGTTAAGTGGCAGTTAGAAAATTACAAATTCCATGTGTGCTTGCATAGTATTTCCACTGGACAGTGCTGCCCCAGGGTCTGTTGTGGCCATAATAGCCAGAACAATCCTGGGGTGCCTGGGGGGCTCAGTCACTAAGCGTCTGCCTTTGGCTCAGATGGCGATCCCAGGATCCTGGGATCGAACCCCACATCGGGCTCCCTGCTCGGCTGCGGGAAGCCTGCTTCTCCCTCTTCCACTCCCCCCGCTTGTGTTCCCTCTCTCACTGTGTCTCTCTCTCTCAAATAAATAAGTAAAATCTTAAAAAGAAAAAATAGCCAGAGGATCCTTTAAAATCTTGGATGGGTCCTGTTCTTCCTCCGCTTGCAACCTTTAAATGCTCCCATCTCACACCAGGTGAAACCTATGTGCTTGTCGTGGCTTTCAGGGCCCTTGATGAACTATCCTCTTGCTTCCTTGCAGACCTTTTCTCTTACTATCTTCTCCCTTGTTCCCTTGTTCCAGCCCCACTGGCCACCCTGGAACTCCTTAAACTGGTTAAGCTCATTCCTACCTCAGGGCCTTTGCACTTGCTCTTCCCTCTGCCAAGAGTGATTTCCCCAGCTCTTCACATGCTCACTCCCTCATTCGATTCAGATTTCTTCTCTAGTGTCTCCTCAGGGGGGTCTTTTCTGTCCACCCTGACGAAAATACATGCCTCTCAGTCCCTCTCTAATCCTTTGGGCAGAGCATTTGCCCTCATGTAATACTACATTACCTATTCAATTGGTTACATTTTGATTGTTTTCCCAGTTAGAATGTAATCCTTGTCAGGGCACCTGGGTGACTCAGTCGGGTAAGCTTCTGCCTTGGGCTTAGGTCGTGATCCTGGGGTCTTGGGATTGGGCTCCACTTTGGGCTCCCTGCTCAGCCGGCAGCCTGTTTCTCCCTCTCCCTATGCCCATTTAAAAAAAAAAAAAAGTAAGCCTTATGAACCAGAACTTGGTCTGTCTTACTCACCCAAATAATCCCTGTTCCTAGAATTAGACCCAGAACAGAATAGATGGTCAGCGAATCTTGGTTGAGTGACTGAAAGTTACCGATGAGGGCGCCTGGGTGGCTCAGTGGGTTAAAGCCTTTGCTTTCCGCTCAGGTCATGATCTCAGAGTCCTGGGATCGAGGCCCGCATCGGGCTCTCTGCTCAGCAGAGAGCCTGCTTCCTCCTCTCCCTGTCTCTCTGCCTGCCTCTCTGCCTACTTGTAATCTCTCTCTCCGTGTCAAATAAATAAATAAAATCTTAAAAAAAAAAAAAGAAAGTTACCGATGACACCACTGAGATTCAGAAAGATAAAATTGTGCCCAAGGTCACACAGCCAGGCAGGGACACCGAGCTGGGAAGCGCTGAGGACTGTCTGAAGCCAGAATCTATACTCTGCTCACTCCAGGTCCTATCTACAGCCTCATTCTTTCCCCTTTGGTCCCATTGCTCAGGAAATACAGTTGTCACGTTGGGGAAAGGGGGCCTGGCTGTGGAGAGGCACCAGACTGGTTTTCTGGCGTCTCTGATTTTCTGAGTGCTGGAGACTTCCATGCATAGGGACTCGCTGTCCGTTGGTTTGTTCCCTCCCCTGTGCATCCAGATTCTCAGGCCCCTAGAAGACCCTGGGTGGGGGTGGAGGTAGATGAGACTGGAGGGGAGGGGGGATATGGTTTTCCCAGGGTCAGGCAAGAGCACTGTGCTGCTAGGCTAGGACACCACTCAGCATGGTACCTGGGACTGAGGCTGGGGCACAGGGAGCAGGTCGTGGCCATGAAAGACCTTGGGTTTGGGAAGACAGCAGAAGGGAGAGAGGAACCCTAGAAACTCAACATCGGGGCTGGAGCAAATTACAGAGCCCTCTGCTGGGTGAGCCACCTATAAGGTGGCTGCTTTAGCCCCTGGGGTAACTCAGGCTGTGCCTACCTGCCTACCCACCTGCTCACCATGATGGGGGTAAGAGTGCTCTTTGGGCTCTATAGTTTCTCTATCCTCTGTATTCCTTAGAAGGGGCACCTTGTTCAGAATGAGTGGGACTTTGGAGCCCAGGATGCTGGTCTGCCTTTTCTCTGCTTGGGGAACTCCTACCTTATCCCTGTAGTCTCAGCTCAAATGCCCTCTCCCAGTACAGAGCCCCTGACCCTCAGGTAGACTTAGTTCCACCCTCCTGTGAGCACCCAAATGGCTCATTGTTCCTACAAGTGTGGAAGCGGTCATTGCTTGCTTTACAGTTATTATTATTTTTTATGACAACCTCTCCTGCTTGAGGGCTAGGTCTGTGTTTGCTTTTGTTTCCGGCCTGAGGCTTGGTCGTGAGTAGACCCCCCCCCCTCCACATAGCTGTCATCAGACTTGATGCCTGTTGATGTGTTCTCGGCATGTTCTCGGCCTTTGCAGCCGATCCCTTAATCCTCATGAGGACCCCGCAGCACGAGGCAGGCGTGTTGTCACCCCCATGTTGTGGAAGTGTTTGCAAGTGCCCAGCTGGGGCTTGATCCTTTATCTTCTGACTCCAAGGCCAGGGTTCCCTTGGCGTTATGGAACCAAGGGAGGAAATGACTTGGCTTCTCTCTGGGCAATACTTCGGGTGAGCCCCCAGGCAGCTGCGGGGAGCTGGGGGGTGCAGGAGGGAGCCCTGGGGCTGAAGCCCAGGCTGTGCGTAGGGCTCAGAGGGGGTGCGTGAGGACCGGTCCCAGAGAGTGGATTAGGGAGGGGCTGGGGCCGAGGGTGAGCTGGACTCGAGTCTTGCTGAGTTTGAGGTGCTGGTCAAGTATGAGCATGGAGATACCCTGGGGGCAGTTGCTTCCACAGGTCTGGAGGTGTAGGGAAATCCACTCTGGGGAAGGAGGTCTGGGCTGTTGGGAGAGATGAGTCTGTGGGGAGTAGGGGAAAGTCCAGGGAGAGTGGGCACAAGAAGAGGAAAAGGGTCAAGAACAGAACTTGGGAGAGCCCTTCCTTTAAAGGGCTAGTGGAGGAAAAGGAACTCGTGAAGGAGCCTCACAGGGTAAACAGAAGGCAGAGGGAGAATCAGGGCAGAGAGCTACCAAAACCTTAAGGGGGCTCCAGAAGTATTGGGGGAATGAATGAATGGGCGAGTGCTGGTGGAAAGGGTTGGTGAGCCCCCGAGCCCTGAGCTCACTGTGATTCTCTGCTGCTGACTCAAAATCAAGGCTGCCTCGGTCTCCCCAGGACACTCTGGCTCTTTCCTCTCCCGTCCTGGACCTGCCCTCTGCTCACCCCTTCCTCAGGGAGCTAAGACAGGATTGCTGTCCCTACATCATAGCTAGGGAAACAGAGGCCAGAGTGGACCAGATGCCAGACATCCTGGGTCTTAGTGTAGGTGCGTTCTGGGTGTGGGTGTGGGTGGGGGGGTTGCATTTCCAGAGAGGGGGCTACCTGAGGGCTGTGGTGTCTTGGGGGTTTCTGAGCCCCCTCTCTGGCCTGGGGTTTCTCACCCTGTACTCATGGAAGTCCACCGGCACTTGGAGGGCTCTCAGAGATCCCCTGGCGCAGCCTCCTCATTCTGTAGATGTGAAGAGCACGGCTCAGGGAAGAAAAACTTGCCCAAGTTCATGGTCATAGAAATAATACTGCCCAGCTGCCGTGTACTGAAAAACTACCATGAAACAGTGGTTTTACACTTACCCTTCTGTTTATTCTCACCAGTGCCTCAGTAGTCTTCGATTTTGTAGATGAAGAATCTGAGGTTCAGAGAAATAAAGTGATTTCTCTGAAGTCACACAGTAGGTGGGCTTGCTCCAAGATTCACATCCCGATCAGTTTGACACCAAAGCTTGTGTTACTCCTCTGACCCTCTGTGGCCTCCCAAGTTCCAGAACCCGGGTCTCCTATATCCCAGACCAGAAGATTTTCTCTACTGGTCGCAGCTTCCGCAGGACCCAGGCAACTGTTTCTGAGGAGGGGAAATGACAGTCAGCAAATGGAGGGAGTGCCCGTGCCTGGGCTTGAGTGTTGGACATGCACAAAGCAAGTGGGAGAAGGAAGAGAGCGGCTCCCCCTACCCCTGCCCCCCTCCACC
>LNAC01000108.1:3198530-3256201 GCA_002007465.1 Ailurus styani
AGATCTTTGAAAAATCACTCTTTAGAGATTTTTGGTTATTACCTTTTATGTATTTTCCAAAGATTAAATATATGGTTTCATAATTTTTGTTTACATGTTGGAAACAAAGAAGTATAGTACACATACATGTATGTGTGTGTGTATATATATATATANGCCTCTGCCTGGCCGCCTGATCGGGGGCAGAGCAGGCTTCATGTATTATTAATAGCACTGCCAGCCTTCCTGTTTTCACGCTGATAACCTGCTGGGGAGGGTGGGTGGGAGGGAGGGAGCAAGGTGGCAAAGCCGGAGCTCCAGGGCCCCTCCCCAGTCAGGAGAGCTGCTCTGCGGGGGCTGGCCCAGCCCCAAGCCTCTGAAGTTGCTTTCCAGAGCTTCCCCCCGCCTGAGCCCACAGGGGGAGACTAGGGCTCTCTGCGGGGAATTTGTGTGGGAGGTCGGCCTCTGGGAAGACCCCTCCCTGACTCCTCTAGGATTCCAAGGGCTCCAATCGCCTGGCCTCCTCTGAGGCAGATGTGCTCACATCCAGGTGGCGTGGGGCTCAGGGGTGAGGCTTCAGGGGCCGTGTGCACGTGCATGTGTGTGACCCAGAGAGAGACGACACGCACACACATGCACATACTGGTTCCCAGGATTCCCTGGAGCAGGGACTTCTCAGGTCCAGCCACACATGGACCTCAGGCCACATCGGAGCTGGTCTCTCCCCATCCCCCACCTCAGAGCCTCATCATTTTCCCTTCTAGAGCCTGACTCGAGGGCCAAGGGCTGGGTACAGATGGCGCCGGCGCTGTCAGGGATGGGGTGGGATGGGGCGGAAGGAGGGAGCAAGCTCTGCTGACAGAGGCCATCCTTCTGAGCCTCCCTGCAGGCTGAGGTCAATATGTGCACCTGCAGGGCCCCATTGTGCATCTCTTCCAACTTCCTGTTCCCTGATGGCACTTGGTAGTTTGAAATTGGCCTTGGTGGGAGTATTTGCCCCACAGAAATGGACAAATGTTGCAAATCTGCCACCCCCCCCCCGCCCTGCTCTGAGCACATGGGTAGACTTTGACTAGCGCGGTCCTGAGGCTGGCACGGAAGGGCTCTTCTCTCACCTTGAACTTGCCTGTACTTCTGCCTTTAACCTCTGCCCAGGTTGCTCCCTAGAATTCTTTTCTCTTCCACTTTGTCCATATTAATCAACAATAATAAAAGCAACAATAATGATAGCTAGCATTTATTATTATTTATTTTTATTATTACATACTATTATTAATTATGTTCTGGGTCTGTTCAAAGAGCTGTCGTCACTCCATTCATCTTCATAGCCATGCAATGAGTAGGCCTGCATTATGTCCATTTTGCAGATGAGGTACAGAAAGGTGGAGGAGCCTCTCAAGTCCCACCGCTGACAGATGGCAGAGCTGAGCCCCCTCCCTGGCCCCATGGCCTTGGCCGCCGGCTCCTGGAGCGCTTCCGTGTAGCTGCGAGGGCCGCCTGGGGCGGCCTCCTGCAGGAGTCCGTCTAGCTGTCCCAGCACCCGGGCCTCCCTGGCTGACTTCCTCTGTCGTTTCCCAGGGGCTGGGCTTTGAGCACATGGAATTGCTCCTCTCCAGTCTGGATTTCTCCTGCCCCCACCCAGACTGAGAGCTCCTCGGATACCATGCCTGGGTCTAATTCACGTGGTGCTCCCAGTACCTGGCCCAGGAGCAGCCACTCAGGGAGGTTGTCACAGGCACCCCTTGGCACCGTGCTTGGCACACCACAGACTTGCCGGTACACAACGTAAGGGGCGCTTACGGTGGTTAGGGGCGAGGCACGATCACCCAGCAAAGTTTGTACCCGTGCCTTCCATGTGCCACACTCTGCGTTAGGAGCTGCGGGTGACAGTGCACAGCAGGCAAAAATCTTCGTCCTTTTGGAGTTCGTGTTCTCGTGGGGGAGGCATAGTGAACAAGATAAAGAAAGAGAAAGCGTTTAGTGGTACATCTTAAGGAGAAAAAAATAAAGCAGGGAAAGGGGATGGAGAGTGTCCAGGAGGAGGTTGACATTTTGATGAGTCAGGAACCCATCAGCCTTCTCTGAGAGGGTGATGTTTAAGGAAGTGAGGGAGCAAGCTATGCCGTTTTTTGAGGGCGAGGGAACAGCATTCTGAGCAGTGCAAACGTCCTGAGGCAGGAACTTTACTGGGCATGTTTGAGCAACAAGGAGGCCACTGTGCTTGGAGTAAGGTGAACAGAGGGGGAAAATAGGTCAGAGTTATTGGAGCCTAGAGAAGCAGGTGGGAGAAAGAAAAGGCTGGTGGGGGATTTTGAGGAGGAGGCACAGAGAGGGTGAAGAAGGGCAGCGACTTTGTCCTCTCCTTAGGAGCGGGACAGATGAGAGGCAGCGGGAGAGGACTCCACTCTCCGTAGCTAAAAACAGTCTTGCAGTCTTGACTTGGTTTTCTGGCACCTTGCAGACCCAGATGCAGCCCAGAATTGCCTGTTTCCCCTCTAGACTCCTACAAGCTGTTCCCGAGTCCTAACCGTAAGAAAGCCCTGCTTGCTTCCTGCCGGCCTGGAAGGGCACCGTCCTTCTCCTTGGGTTTCTGCTGCCTGCTCTGCCTGTCACATTGGCCCTCAGGGAAGAGTTTTTCCAAGATCAGGCTCATTAGGGGCTAAGTACTGAAGCTTCTGCCTTCCAGCCACTCCCCTCTGGCTTCTGAGGTCCAGCCTGCCCCAGAAAGACACAGCTGTCTTCCCAAAGATAGTGAGAGTTCCGGGGTCTGGGGAGACTGGCAGGAGAGAGATGAGGTGGTAAAGGAGGAAAGAGCTTGGCCAGTGAGGGGAGGTCGTGAATTCAGTGGGTACAGGGGATGCTGCAAGGTCTCCCACCTATCAGGAATCTAGGACCACTGAGCGGAGGTGATGGCGGCTGGGGGTAGGCGGACTGGATTTATTCTTCTGATGCCACACCCCACCCCGGGCCCTAAGTGCTCAGCATCGTAAATAAAACCTACCTAATAAATCTCCCCTGTAAATTTTCTGCGTAGAATTTCATTACTCGTCTCGTTTCCAGTCATTAGGTTTTAGTCCAATTTGGAGTTGTCCCGATGGCTGTGTAAATCAGGCCGACACTCTGGGGAGCGTGAACTCCGGGGAGAAATCATGGCTGGGCCTGTCAGGGGGACAGCTGGAGCCCGAAGATCTGGACCCTGAGTGGACGCCTGGGGGGGGGGTAGGCTGCTCCCACTGAGCTCCTGCTAGCCTTGGAAAGGGGGAAGGAGGTAACATTAACACATGTCATCTTGAATCCTCACACAAACCCACAAAGTGGAAACTACTGTCCCCACCGTATGGGATAGGGTGAAGGCTCAGAGAGGGCAAGTTCTTGTTGGAGGCTACCCAGCTCAGCTGGTTTGTACCTACCTAGATACAAACCAGGACTTTGAGCCCAGGGTTACCGACTTCAGAGCCACTACATCCACTGCCTTCTAACTTCGTGGATGGAGGAGACCGTGGAGAATCCAGCACAATGCTGCCTCTTCCATGAAGCATTCCTTGGTTACCAGCTGGAGTCAATCCCTGTCATCTGTTCCCCTGTATGAACTTTGAAAGATACTGGGCGTATCAATATTCAGTGGCCTTCCATGGTCCTTCCTGTGCTGTGATCTGTAACACATGGCTCCCTGGGCTTTTGATTCGGAGCCCCTTGCTCACGTGTAATTACACATCCGGTTCTGTGGTTGTCAGCTTATCGTCTTTCTTCCCTTTTAAAATGTAAGCTCTGCGAGGGTAGTGGCCATGTCTGCTTGGCTTACCGGTGCATTTCCAGCATCTGGTACAGTATTCGGCACGTAACAGGTGACAAATAATACATTTTTCATTGAATGGATGAATGAAATAATAAATGAATGAAGTAGTCACCCCAGGGTGGGGAAGGAGGAGCTGTGGGTATTCTGACATCTCCACTGTGCAGGTCAGTTAGAATCCCACAGCCCAGTGGACGTCTGCGTGGGCAGGGAGGGTTCTGGCAGCTTGTGCCAGTCTCAGCTCCTTCACGCCCAGACCCAGCTCAACCTCCAACCCCAGCCACAGCCCCTAACCCACCTCTGACTCAGATCTCAGCCCCAGTTAGAACACACATCCGGGTGCCTGGGTGGCTCAGTGGGTTAAAGCCTCTGCTTTCGGCTCAGGTCATGATCTCAGGGTCCTGGGATCGAGGCCCACATCGGGCTCTCTGCTCAGCAGGGAGCCTGCTTCCTCCTCTCCCTGTCTCTCTGCCTGCCTCTCTGCCTACTTGTAATCTCTCTCTCTGTGTCAAATAAATAAATAAAATCTTTAAAAAAAAAAAGAACACACNTAATCTCTCTCTCTGTGTCAAATAAATAAATAAAATCTTAAAAAAAAAAAAGAACACACATCCAACCCTGACCTCAGCCTCACTAAGCAGACCTCCACCCCATCCTAAATCTGATCCCAGCCTGAATCCCAGCCTCACCCCCCATTTCAGCTTAGTCCAACTCCAACCTTAACCCCAAGATCGATAGTCTTGGGAGAACAGTGGTTCCTTTGTGCCCATGGGGCAGGGAGCAGCCGTGGCCCCCAGGTGGTGGCTGTCCATAGGGCTGCCGTCCTTTGCCCCACTTCCAGAGGCTGCGGTCCTGCAGGCTCCTTGTGGAGACTTGGTAATAATTTCTCATCGCTGTGTCCTGGTTACAGTTTGCAAACCACAGACACATTCAACAGCCCACCAGATCTTCTAACAGCTTGAGAAGTGTGTGTTTCTTTATGTTCTATGGGAGGAGATGGAGGTTATTAAATACTTTAGCTGGTTTGTGGCAAAGGGGGTGCTATAACCCAACTCTTCTGACTCTGAGTTCCAGGCTGTCCTTAGTTCTCCCTGACCTGCTGGGAAGATGAGAAGGGGCTCTTGGTTCTGTGTGTGTGTGTGTGTGTGTGTGTGTGTGTGTGTGTGTGTAAAGGCGGGGACCTCCCTGGAATGGCCTCCACTAAGGAATGTGACAGAAGCCATCTTAATATTTCCCACTCTGGGTTCAGGAGAACTTGAATGGAGAGAAGGTAAGGAATATTGAGGGTTCTGAAGAATGTGGATGGGGTTGAAGACTGTCTGGTTAGGGTCCTGGCAGGAAGCAGATTTCACCTCAAGTGTTCACATGTAGAGACTGTAATGGATGGGTTATTTACAAGGCCTGGGCGGAGTTTAGGGAGAAACTGAGGCCCCAGAGGCTGGCAATAGTGGGAAGCCCTAACTACCTTTAGGGCTGATGGGACGGAGTTGGGGAGAGGGTGCAGCCCAGCAAGGGCGGGTGCTTTGCAGGACGGATGCCTGGTGCTAAGTGTAGTCATGGAAAAACACAGCTACTGCTAAAAATGTTGCCCGGGAGAGAGGGAGTGGGGAAGGAATCCCTGACCTCCTCCCCCCTCCTGGTAATCTCTGCCAGTGCCTCCCACCAGCTGAACCCCCCACCAAGGGGCACCCGGGCCACGCAGTCTGCCGGGGTCAGCCTCCCAGGGCACAAAGTGGGGCTGAGAAGGAAAGGGATTGAATCTGGAGCAGGGGATCAAATGGAGAATAAACAGCACCAGGAGCAAGAGAGACCAAGGAGCAGGTCGTCAAGGAGAGACAGACAGACAAAGAGAAGCTGAGCGAGGTGGAATGTGTGTGAGAGAGGGAGTGAGAAAGGGCTCAGCCTGTTTGTCTGGGCAGGTCTGCTGAACCCAAATCCGGCTCATCTGCGTCTCCTCAAATAAACTTCTGGGAAGTGAATGCCTGAAGCTGGCAGAGTGCAGAGAAGTCAGCAAATATGTGTGCAGTGAATTCTCAGCCTTCTGTTCCCAGCTCCTGGGAAGAGCAGCAGAGCCTTGGGGGTCCCCCCGCCCTGCACCCTGGTCCTCTGCCTTCTTGCTCTCATCCTGGGAATGGCCTCCACCATGGATGCATGGAGGCAAGGAGGACAGTCTCCCACCCAGTCGGTCTGGGGTGCAGAGAAATGCAGGCAACGCTGAGCAGTGAAGCTCATCTCTGAGGTTACATGAGGCTTCACATGCATGATTTGATGGCATCCTTCTAACACCTCTGCGAGGCACCCTGGGCCGGGATTGTTGTTCCATTTTATGGGCGAGGGAACTGAGGCCAATAGGGAAGACACTTTCCCAAGGCTGTATTATGAGTCGGCAGTGGACTCCTGATTAGGCCCCGACTGAGCCTGAACTCTGACCTCACACGGAGCCCTAGCCCAGGGTCAGAGTGGCCCTGAACTTCGCCCAGCACTAACTCATGAGCATGGCCTCCGACTGAGCCTGACACGGTCTGGCCTGGGGGGCATAAGGGTCCAGTGGCCCCTTGAATGTTTTCCTACTAGTTTTGCTTTGGATGGACTCTTGGGATACGCTGAAGGCTTGGAAATTTTCCAAGAGAAAATTTACTAAAAAAAAGAACACTACTATTTATGAAACACATATTCTGTACTGGATGTCATGGTGAGCACTTTGCATGAGTTATCTCATTTAATCCCCTCAACAATTGATGATTTCAGTACTGTCATGATCCTCACTTTTTACGTGAAGGATTTGGGGCTCTGAGAGTTTCAGTAGCTTTTCAGCATCCTTCAGCGAGTACATGGTGGAGTTAGGACCCAAACCCAAGGGCAGCCTGAGAGAGAGGAGATCAGACAGAGTGACCTTCCTGCACCCCCCGGGGAAGGAGACGGGGTCTGGAGGACCCGTGTGTCACAGAAGGGACATTCTCAATCTTGTTCAGGACAAAATATATGTAGTCATCACACACTTGGGCACAGTCCACAAGGTCTGGACATGTGTACTGGTCGGGTCTCTGGAGAAACTTAACAATGGGATATATATAGATCTATAGAAAGAGATTTATTAGGAGGGTTGTCTCATGCAGTTATGGAGGCTAAGTCCAATGCCCTGCCTGCTGTTGCAGACTGGAGGCCCAGGAAAGCTGGTGGAGTAGCTCCAGTCCAAACCCAGAGGCCAGAGAAGCAGGAGAGCCAAGTCCCAGTCCGAGTCTGAAGGCCGGAGAGTCAGAAGCATGGATGTCCGAGGGCAGGAGAAGATGGATGTCTGAGTTCACCAGAGAGCAAATTTGCTCTTCCTCTGCGTTTTTGTTCTATTCAGGCCCTCAGTGGGTTGGGTGATGTCCCCCCCACCTGGAGGGTGAGGATGATCTTCTTTACTCTGCCAATTCACATGCTAATCTCTTCTGGGAGACCCATCTAGAAATAATGTCTCACCAGCTATCTGGGCATCCCTTAGCCCAGTCAAGTTGACTCATAAAACTAACCATCACAGCATGCTACACACTTGTGAGAGATATATGTCTGCCTTCCAAGAGAAGGTGCTGGCTGTGTGTCAGGAGACTTCCTACCAACTTTGGAGTGTTTTGCACAGTGCTAGGCATGGGAATGACCAATTAAAACTCCAGCTCAGAACTGTGGGGAGAAGAGATAAGCAAAGGAGTCTTTCCAGGAATTCTGGACCAGGGCAGAACCCCCAGGGAGAGCCCAGGTCTCCTGCAGCCATCTGTTCCCTCAGGCAGCCCTTTCCTGGGTCTCCCTGTACATGAATAACTTCCCTCCTGGGTCCTACCCTCTAGGGATTCCCAAGAAGGAGAAGGGGACTCAGAATCCCATCCTTTCCATCTGTAGGACAGCAAGAGATGTAGAGATGCTGAGCCAGGAGACCTGGCATCTTTGTGATTATGGGCGAGTTCCTCATCCTCTCTGGACTGTTTTCTCCTATGCAAAGGGAAGCAGTATGCCTCAGTGATTGCCAGGATCCCGTCACACCGATTTCCCTCCTGATCCTCCAGCCCTGAGCCCTGCAGCATCTTCTCATCCTGCTCCTCCCCTCCCTTCTCCAGCCTCTGGGCAGAGACTCTGGCCATGGTGCTGAAGGCAGCCCCGGCCTCTACGGGGTCTTGCAGGTATGGAGATGAGCGAAGTACCCACCCCACGATTTGTCAGGGCAGAGGAAAACTACCCTAATTGAGCACCTACTATGTTCCAGTCTGTCTGCTCTTTACTTTGCCTGTATTGTCACACTGACTGATCACAGTATCCCTTGGAGGAAGAGATTATTTTGGGGAGACTGAGTTTCGGGAGCTGTGGGGTCCCACACCTTCCAGAAAGCAGAACGCTGCTCTCCTGACTTTGGATTTCAAGAAACCCTGGTTTCCAGAGATGGTCCTGGGACAATTAAGGGCAGCTGAAAACACAGTGACACGCAGAAATGGTTGATAAAACTGTGAAGGAACGTCTGTTGGCATTGGTTCTGAGCCCGCGGCCAGAGATGAATGATTGAAACACCGGGCTTGTTAAAGCGAGAGCACGTTTGATTTCTCTCCCCTGCACTGCATGCGATTTCGCTGGAGGGAAGTTAGCAATCAGCTAATTGACATTGAATTAACCATGAAACTCAGCCCGTGCCTTCTCTCTGAAGCGCTCTCCAGCAAGACTTTATCAAGGCTTTGAATTATTGATTATTACTTATAGCTCTGATGGGGTGATTTACTTTTATTTGTTTTCACATTGGGTGTCCTTCATAAGTGTCCCTGAGAGTGGGAGGCACCCAGACGTCAGGGTTTCTCACCAGAGGAGCATAGGAGAGGAGTCCAGGGACAACGTGTCTGGACAGTCCATCCTGCCCCAGAGAAATGAACCTATATTTGTTAAACCACGGAATTTTGTTTTTTGCTTGTGGTGCTGTTCCTGTAGCAAAGCCTAGCCTAACCTAACAGGGGCTCTGAAGTCTGGCGTCCTCGCTGATTCCTTATGAGACTAAGCTTAGAGTCCGAATGAGCTGTGATCCCTACCCCTGCCATCTAAAGTCTATCTGTAAAGACTCTTACCAGATGTCTACTCCAACTCTTTCTGATACCTGAATTCTCCCATAGCATCCAAACCAAATGGTTTCTGGACTCTGTTTGCTTTTTCTGCATGTTCTTGGGACAGGGAATTCACTCTCTTCTGTGCTAATCTTTTAAAAGTGCTCAGCCCCGATTGTCCCTCTTCGACTTGTCCAAGTAACTTCCTCTGGTCTGGGCTCTGCCGTGTGGAGACCCACAGAATAGTTTCATTCTTTTATATTCCATGACAGCTTTTTTAAGAATCTGAAACTAGATATCTGAGGCCTCTTCTCTTCTAGGCCAAACATCTTTTCAACTCTTCCTCACAAGACTAGATTTCAAGCCCCGTCTTTGATTTGGTATTCTTTTCTTTTCCTTTCTTTTCTTTCTTTTTTCTTTCTTTTTCTTTCTTTCTTTCTTTCTTTCTTTCTTTCTTTCTTTCTTTCTTTCTTTCTTTCTTTTTTGGGAATCCCATGTGTCTGGGGGCCTCTGAAAATTCAACACCTACAACTGGATGTAGCATTCTAGATATGGCTTGAGACTGGTAGAGCTCTCAGAACCATCAGCTTCTTCGGGTTGGGCATTAGACCTTTAATGGTGCAACCCAACTGGGATGGATAGCTTCATCCTATGGCAGAGACATGTACTTCTTATTGAATTCATGTGATCCTCATATTTCCCAGCTTCCTTGTGTCCCAGCAGAACCATGTGACCATTCTGGCTAGTGGTCTGTGAGCTGCAGTTGTATGTGACATTCTGGAATGAAACATTGGAGAGCTGGTGAGTGACATTCCAGCTCTTTTTCCTTGCCATGGTGACCTGAAAGCCATGTGTTCCAGATGGTATTGCTGTAAGACACAGGCAGCTTGGATCAGATGCCACGTTAGAGATGGACAGCACATGTGGGCAGATGTCATGTGAAGATGGTGTGCTATACAGGGGTCACCCCAGAAAAATGTCACTGTGCATGTGCACACCATTTTGAATGCCTAATGTTCTTGTGGAAGAAAAGAAGAGAGGGAGCTTCCATTTTTGAGCACCTACTATATGCAAGCTATAAATGGTATCTAATTTGATTCTCACAATTCTCTGTGATAAGGATTGTTATTCCCATCTGAGAGATGAGGAGCCTAGAAAATATTTAAGCTGAGGATGTGACTTCAAAGCCTGCCTGCTTTTTTTTTTTTTAAAGCCTGCCTGTTTTTGATCACCATCTGACTCCTAAGACTTGTCCTCTGCTCAATCTCTCACCTCTCTCCACCTTGACAAGTGCACAATTTCCTTTCCTTCTTAAAATATTTCAGAATCATGAGGCACGGTGATATGTTTTGAGCCTTAGTTTCCTCTGCTGAAATTTGGGATCATATTGTTCCTACTTCTTAGGGTTGTTCTAAGGATTAATTGAGTGAACATACATAGAACATTTAGCACAGAATTAACAATATTTAAGTGTTGGTCATTAATATAGTAATAGCTAATACATATGGAGTACTATGTTTACCATGTCCCAGACGCAGTGCTAAGTGCTTGGTTCATTTTATTTACTCCTCACGATGACCCTTGGGGCAGGTGTTAGTCCTCTTATTTTCAACTGGGGAAACTGAGGCTTTAGAGAACTCAAGTGAATTATCCAAGTTCGAATACTGAGGCAATGGCAATGTAGGACTCTGAATCTTGGTCATCTGAGGCTGTGCTGTGTGAGGTCAGAGCCAAGGAATAATAATAATAAGATATGAATAACTTCTATGTATTGAGTGGTTATTACATGCCAGGCAGAGCACCCATATATATAATCTTAATTTTCAAAACTGTCCTCTCTGAGGCAAGTCCTATAATGAGCTGAATTTTTTACACGAGAGACAGAGTAGGCAAGAGTAGGTAACTTGCTCAAGATCTTGCAACTGGGAAACTGCAGTGGGGACTTCAACCCAAGTTGTTGACAGCTCTTGCACTTAACCAAGTAATCACCTTAATAGCAGGGGAGATATATGTGTTACATCCTCCAACTATGATGTGATGCTTGGATTAAAACATTCATGGTAACACTGTACATTAACAATACTGGAATTAAAAACAAATCATACCGAACACAAAAGGATTCAAGTGCTTTTCAGAGGAAGGGACATGGAAAGCTCTACTCGAAGGGCAGCACAAAAGAAGTGGGTGTTGACTCGCTGGCCTTCCCATGGCTCCAGGTGGTGTGAGCAGGTCACAACCCGTTTGATTCAACTTCAGTGAGTCTTGGCCAGCTCCACGCATTTGGAATCGGCCCCGGCAGGTCTGGTTTGACTTGAGGCAGCTTGGATCAGTTAGGGACCAGCCTGAACTGGATTGACCTAGTTTAAGTCTGTTTGTCTCTTCAGCCATAGGGTTTTGGCTCCCTGTGGAAGCTCTTCTCCTGGACTCCCGGTCAAATAGCTTTGGTTGGGCTGCCAGGGAAAAAGTGTAAGTGGATTACTATTAACCTTACAGAGGCCAGCCCCTGCACCCCTGGGGGTCTGCAGCTGGAAGACCTCAGCTGGGGAACCCTGGCTTGGCCAGCTCCCCCAGAACACCCTGTCGTCAATTTCCCTTCTCCATCCGCATAGCATCCCCTTGCCGCGTGCTCTTCCCTCGCCCATTCCTGTTCTAGAAGTCAGCTTTGCCTTCAGTTCCTTGTTGAGGGTGCAAACCCAGGGGATCCGAATGTGCTGATCTAGAATGGTCCCCGAGCACCAGCTTGTCTGGGATGGCAGGGCTCATGTGTGGGTGGTTCCCCCCGCCCCGCCCGTAATGGGTGAGTGGCGAGTGTTGCTCACTTCATTCCCCGACCCCGAAACAGATGTGATTTGTACCACTACACTGGAAATTCAATTAAACATTGATGTGTGTGGGGGCTGGGGGAGGAAGGTGGGCAGAAAGGGGCAGGTGCTGGCTAATGGGATGCCACATTACATTACCATTGTGCAGAAACCATGCCCCCTTCAGAGAATAACAGGGGCTGAAGGGAATGAGTACCACACAGGCCTGGGGACAGGGCCTCCATGTGGGCCGGAGCCCCACCCCGAGGCTTGCTGCTCTGTTCCCAGCTGGAGTGGGTAGTGGTGGCGCTGTGGGACTCATCAAATCTAGGAAGAGTCAGAAAGCCAGTACTGGCGGTTGCCCAAAGCTGACAATACCCAGGTATGGCCACCTCCCCCTCCCCTTCAGTACCATGCCCAAGGCTGTGAGGATGCTGGGGAGCGAACAGGGACGGCCACCCGGTTGGGATTGAACATTCCTCAGAACTAGAAGGAACCCGTCCAGCACCTGTCCCCAAGGGCAGGCCGACATTCAGTAGCCAGCCAGCCGGTGCCCCTTCCACGGGCCTGTGGGATCCATTCTGTGTGTCTGGAGAACACAGAACGGGCACAGTAGAGAGAAGGAGGGTCTCCAGCTCCAGGTCAGAGGCCTTTTCTACCATGTGTTCCTACCCCGTCCCCTGCATTGAGGCAAACGGCTCGAGAGAGCTAGTTCTCGGCTTCTCCTGGCCTCGTTCTCTCCTCACCGCTCCCCACCACTGTCGCCTGCCACGAAGCAGGCCATGCCAGGGCTTTTGGGACCCCAGAGGATCCTTCCTATCCCTGCGGTGGGTCCCAGTTCTTTAGGCCCAAGAGGAGGGATTGGGGCCCCAGAGGAGAGGGGTGATGGGTCTAAGCATGTTAATCAAGGAGGGGGGACCTCAAGCGACTGTGTTGGGGTCTAGTTTGTCGTAAGGTCAAAGCCCTACTGTCTCCAAGGGACCAACTGAGCCCAGAAACAGAGGTGTCCAGAGACGGACCACTGGGACCGGGCCCAGGAGGCAGCCATCTCCAGGGACTGACCGTGCCTATGAGTGGTGATGCCCAGGGACCCGCGGGGCCCAAGGGCCAACTGAGTCCAGAAACGACTGTTCTCAGGGGAACGACTGCTCTCTGAGACCCTTGGAGGACTTACTATGTCTCCGGCTCATCTTTGCCCTGGGACTGAGTCTGTCTTCCTTGGCTTCCTGGGGGCTGGCTGGATGCACGGGCCACTCTTGCCCAGGGACTGATTATGCCAGAGAACGTCCGTGCCCAGGGACTGACCGATGTTGTCTGACTGTGCTCAAAGACTGTTTCCAGGGGCCATCTATGTCTGGAGACTCACATTGCCCAGTGACCAAAGGTGTTCAAGGACAGCAGTGCCTGGCAAACCAGCTGAACGTGGGACGGGCCCTGCGCAGGGCTGGCCTGGCCACAAGGATGGGCTGTATCTGGACATCCGGGACTCCCTGTGCCCAGGGACTAGGGTAGGAGCAGAAGCTGTTCTACCTGAAGTAGTCCTATGCCTGGCACACAGCCGGCCCAGATGCTTGGCACCGTGCCTGGTGTGGGGTCCTCCGGCCGCAGCTTTTCTAGAACAGTGGGACGAAGGAGCCCACACTCTCAATGCATGCAATAACCTCAGATCCCCCATTTTGGGGCCCAGTGAATAGAGAAGGAGCGAGAACACAGAGCTATTGAGGACCTATTATGCATCAGCACGTGCTCCATCCTTCCTTCCTGTTATGTCATTTCATTCCCAGGAGAACCCCAGGAGGCAGTAGGTATGATCCTCATTTACAGGTGAAAAACTGGGGTCCACAGATTTGAAAGTCCTTTGCTGGGGACTTCCTGACTCCAGAGCTCTTAGCCATGCTCTATTCTGCCTGTAAGTCTGTAGGCTTCCCCTACTCCTGGTGCCCCCCTCCATCCCCTGCCACCCCCGAGTGGAAGGAGAGGTTGCGGCCTCCCCCAGCTTACAGGAGAGGAAACTGAGGAAGGACCAGAACCAAGACATCTAGTCTGCACTTGGTATGTTACAAACCCACTCCTGGCCGTGGCCCTGACCTCTCAGGCATGAGAAGGGCACTTGGCAGGCCCGGTAGGAAGGGCTTCCTGCAGGCTGCATTCCTGCTCGCTGTCTTGGAGGCAGGCAGGCCGGGGTGCGGAGGCCGTCTGCCTCACACAAACCCCCTTTCATGATGCCCAACAAGGCTCCTTCAGAGCCCGGACTCGGCTGTGCAAACACGCACATCTGGGCTGCTGGCCGGAGCTGGGCAGCGGAACTCCCCCGCAGCTGGCCAGCTACTCCTGACCTCCGGACAAAGGGAGCTGGGGCCTGCGGGGGCTCCCCGGGAACTTGGGGCTCTGCAGGCTA
Organism: Ailurus styani; assembly: GCA_002007465.1. Lineage (NCBI taxonomy): Eukaryota > Metazoa > Chordata > Mammalia > Carnivora > Ailuridae > Ailurus > Ailurus styani. The sequence goes on from LNAC01000108.1 coordinate 3,212,559, forward strand.
CAGCCCCTATGCAGCCCTCCATGGGCAGCCGTCTTCTCTGGCTGCCACCCGTCATTTCCATCGGGGCTGGGACTCAAGACTGACAGCATTTCCTGTTGAGGGCACCGTCCTCCCCTCCCTCTGGGCCCACATCCAGCCAGAAGGGGGAAAGTAGCACAAAGGCCGCAGGCAGTGAGGGGCGGGAGTGGCTTCCAAGAAGATTCTGCGCAGCCTCCCCCTCCTCATGGAGTTTATAATTTCATGGAGGGAAAAGACGGGAATCCAATCACCACAAAAACCAATTATAAATAACAAACTCTTACATCTGTGTTTTTCAGATTCTAGGCACTGCTTCTGGTGCTCTATACATTTTCAGTCATTTCAGCCTTACAACGATCCTCTGAGGAGGCAGTATGATGATCATGCCCATTGTATAGATCAGGCGGTTGAGGCACAGAGAGGTTGGGTGACTAGCTCAAGGCTACCCAGCTAGGATGCGGCAGAGCCAGGATTTGAACTCCATGTGCATTCTCAAACAATCATGCACATTTACAAACCCCTTTAAAGGCAGTGACTGGGGAAGCTGGTATGGGGAGTGGGGTGTCACTGGAGAGGGAAATAAGAGTTGAGCTGAGGGAGGATGGCTTTGGGTGTAGGGCAGATCTGAGGGTCTGGACTGGAGGCTATCACGGAAGTGTAAATGAGAGATGATGGAGGGGCGGCCTGGATTAGGCCAGGGTTGGGAGGGATGGAGCAGCTAGCATGCTGCTATCCTGGCGGCTGAGTGGGTGTGGGAGTGAGGGTTCACTCTGTGAGCAGGTGAGCTGGCTTGGTCCCAGGGACCTTCTTGGCCTGCCTGGAAAGACCTCCTTGGCTCTCCTGCTCCTGTGGGGAGGAGGCGTGGTGTGTGGGGCACAGTTGGGGCCTTCCGTGGCTGCTGTGTCCCAGCTGCCAGGAGCAGCCCCGAGGGTGCAGGGGAGAGGTCAGCGGTACGGTGGAGGAAGCCCCACGTGGGGCATCGAACGTGGATTTCAGTTCTGCCTCCTGCGGCCAGCGGTGGGACTCTGGGTGAATCCTACGTCTCGGAGCCCGAATTTCTTCCGAAACTGGGGAAACGGAGCCTCCCTGTCAGGGCTTGTGGGAGACGGTGGCTATGAAGTAGCTGCAAAGGGAGAGGCTGAGGAGCGACTTGTTGCAGCTGCTTAAAGCACCACTCGAGGCTCCCTTCACATGACTGTCGAGGGGGCCTCGACACTGGTCTCCAAGGTGTCACGGGATGCTGGACATGCGTGCTGCTCTGGGACGTGAGGCCCCTGTGGGAGGTGGAAGAGCCAGGACCCGCCTGCCAGGCGGGTGCAGAGAACACTCCTGCCTGCGCTCGTACCTTGAGCGGGGCTGGCTGGAAAGGGCAGCTCTCACTCCTTCCAGCTCCTTCCCTCGTTTAACAAACGGTCAACGGAACATCAACGAAGTACCGAACGCTGTCCAAGGGGCTGCGGTATGGAGATGAGGGGAGCACAGCCAAGACCCGGCTTCCCAGGGCGTGGGGTAGTGCTGAGCGAAGAAAATCAACAAGGAGGGTCGTGAAAACCCCCGCGATGTAAGGAGAGTGACCAGAGAGAGGGGGCTCCTGTGGGGGGTGGTCCAGAGGGATCCCCAGGATGGCTCAGAAGACAGGCAGCCTGGGGGCGCTGAGGGGAAGGGCTGGCCGGCTTAAGTGTCGGGAGGAAGGAGGGGTGTGGTGGCAGCGGCCTCAGGAGGTAGGAGACAAACACGCACTGGGCACCGCAGGCCCTTCTAGGGAGTGTGAACTTGACTCCAGGAGCCATGGGAAGCCTTTGAAAGGATTAAAGCCAGGCCAGGACCGAAGCTGTTGCATTGGCTTAAAAGGTGACTCCAGTTGTCTTGCAGAGAACCAACTGAATGGAGGGAAGAGCCCCCTTTCCCCAGAGGACCACACCTCTGTCAGCTCAGGCATCATCTGTCCTCCACACCCCCACCTCTCTTCCAGACTCTGGGCTCCAGAGGCACCGTCATGTGCCCCCCAAGAGCACCAAGCCCCCGGAGGCAGAGGACTGGCCGGAAGCCCCCAGGCGGGGACTAAGCGCAGGGACAGTGGCTGTGGACCTGGCTGCCCTCCCTGTTTCCATCCACCATGTGGGGCAGGCCCCCCGCCCCCACCACCCCGCATGGGGCTTTTGAATTAAAAAGTCTTAACTTTTTCTTTTAAATGGCAGCTCTGTGTACTGTACATGGTAATTAATACATTAGCATTTATGCAAAATACCATCACAGCCGGGCTGGTATGTCAGCTGCCTTCCTGAGCTGCAAAAATGTGAGCGCCCCAAGGTACCTCAGACAGGCCCCCCGCCCCTAGCAGACAGCTCCGCTGACCCGTGCCATTCACTAGCATTCACTAGCATTCACTAACCGCTCTCTGCGCATGCCGGCCCGTGTGCGTGTCGCCTCTTCGGAGGGCCTGTGCCTATTTGTCCTTGCGTGTGCTTGTGTGTGCACATGCGGCCTGTGTTCGTAGGAAGGCCCACGGGGGGTACATGAGGGTGTCTCCATGTCTGTGTGTGCCGGGGCACCGGTCTCACGCAGGTGGGTTTGTACGCGTGCACCTCTGAACGCACGTGTGTATGCATCTCCATGGGCTGAGCCTGCAGGCGTTTCAGCGTTTGTGAGCGGGCAGGTGTGCGTGTCTGTCTGTGTGCCTGGGTGCCTCCGTGGGGGTTCTGCACGCATGTACCGTGCGCACACATCTGTATGTTCATGTTCACATGCAGGCATCGGGGGGCCTTGCACGTAGGCGCCTGCATGAGGGTCATCAGACATGCCCGTGGGGTCCGCCATCTGTGTGTGTACACCTGTGTGTTAGGAGGGCTGTTTGCACCTCTGTGCGTGTTTGGATGTGCCCGTGTGCATGCCTATACATATAGACATGTGTGTGCGCATGTATGTGTGCGACGCTTGCTAGAGCAGCTCAGAGAGGGAGTTGTAATGCAGTGGAAAGAACAGCCCGCTGCAAACAGTGATGGCTGGGGTCAATCAGGGGCCCCACCGCTGGGCAGCTCGGAGGCTCTGGGAAAGTGGCGCCAACTGTGCCCCTCGCTTTCCTCGTCTGTCAGCTGGGACTAACGAAACCTACTGTGCTCCAAGCAACAGTGATCCATGTTCCCCAGGATGGGGAGCTCCCAGCATGGCGGGGGAGGCGAGCCTGTGACTAGGCGATGATGGCATGTGGGGGCTGCAGAGAAGGGCCTTGAGCCCTAGGTAGGAGATACCGTGGGGTCAGAGGTGGGGTTAGGAAAAGCTGCTCTGGGGAGCAGGAAATCGTTGGGCACATGTTGGAGGATCAGGAGGGGTTAACCGATGAAGAAGCCCAGAGCGGGAGCTGGCCCGAGGGAGTGCAGACATGGAGGGCAACCGGGAGCCAGTGAAGGCCTTTAAGAAGGAGAGGGGCAGGGTGGAGCATCGCTGTAGCTTCCGCAGGGAGGAAGGACTAGAGTGGGAGGCAGTTTCGGAAGGGAAACATGGGGGCTGAGGTGCTGGGGGAGAACCCTGAGCCCAGGCAGTAGGGACGAAGAGGCGGGGGGGGGGTCAAAGGCAATTGCTGAGTCAGAATCAATAACAGGCAGAAATTGATTAGATAGTGGTGGGGGGAGAGGAGCTGGGGTACTACTAGATCTGTGGGCCCAGCGATGGGATGGTTGTGGACACAGAAGGAGGAAGGGCTTCTCTTTGGAGGGAGGGTGGTGAGTTTTAGAGGTCTCGAGGCTGCAACACCTATGAGATATCATTCATTAATTCATTTATTCATGCATTCACGATGTATCAGGCATTTGAGAGACCAAGATGAGCAAGACAGAAGATTGTCGTAGGTGAGGGTAAAATCAGGTGCAGAGGCCCAGCGGGAAGAGAGGGGGAGTCTGAGAAGAATGAGAAAAGGCTTAGGAAGGCGGGAGAATGTAGCAGAGGGGAGAGAGCCAGGCCTGCCCTTGCCGGGGCCTGGAGGTGGGGTGAGCAGGTGAAATGTTTGGGGAGGGCGGTGGATGGGGGGGGCACTGACAGTTGGGAATTGCCATGTGAGGTTTACATTTTAGGAGACCCTTTCTTTTCTTGTCCGTGCCTGTAGCCTGCCAAGGGATCCCTGATTTTCTGATTTGTGAAATGGGGCTGACGCTCTGTGCCTTTTACCGCACAGTTGGGAAATAGAATGAGGCTGGACCCTAGTAATATGTTCTTGCCCTTAAGGAGCTTCCAGAAACACACACTATGTGTAGTGGATGCTGTGAGAAGGGCCAGTACCTAGCAGGTAGTCAATAAATAGTTGTTGAATAAAGAGTCAATTGAATGCATAGTAACATCGGGGGTTGGGGGGGCTGAAGGAGGCACAGATGGATGGGATCTGCCTGGGAGAAGGGGCGAATTACAGAAGACTTCCCAGATGAGGTGACTCCCAGGTCCTAGAGGATGAGTAGGAATTTTCTGGGGGAAGGGGGGAGGGAGCAACACGGGCCAAGGTCTGGAGGTAGGATAGCAGGGTGGGCTGGGAGAATTTGAAGTCATTCAGTGTGGCTGGAGCACAAGCATGCAGGGGGCGGAGTGGGGATGGGTGTGGTTGGATTGCTACTGGGGCCATATCACCAAAGACCTTAAGTGTCAGGCTAAGGAGCTTAGGATCCCCCCTCCCCCCAATAGGCAGTGTGGAGCCATAGAAACCTTTTAAGCAGAGGAACAGGTGGTGAGCTCAGTAATGGGTCTTTTGTGGCTTCGTTTGGGGGTAATGACCGTGCTGCTGTACCTCTTGGATTGATTTTAGGATTGGGGCACCAAACCTTTTTAAAATTAAGGCATACACCGGGCGAACAGCAGGAGCTCTGGTTTCCATCCTGCATCCTGCCATTTTCTTGCCCTGTGACCTTGACTTGGCCAAGTCAATCAGCTTCTGAGGGTTTTAGGTGGTTCTTAGGTCAGGAAACCCCCACAGGAGGTGATGCAGTAGGAAGGGAGGGATGTTGGGAAGGGCTTTGTTTCGCTCACCTCCTGGGGGAAGAGTCCCCTCAGGCACCAGAGGGCAGGGAGGGGGGCAGCTGCTTTCCTCCTTCTCTCTCCTCCACAGGAGGGTGAGGACGAGGACAAGGGCAAGCTCATGTATTTTCATGCCGTGGCCTCGACACTCAGCCCCACAGTCCCAGCTCACAGAGGCTGGGAGGCTGCTCTGGGGTGAGCCGACCCCGCCCGCAAGCAGACACTCTGCTATTGTTCAAAATGGAATTGGTCCCAGGAAGCTCGGAGCCTGTGAAAACCGCTATGAATTTTGCAAAACAGCTCTGAGGCGGTAAAACATGTCAGAAGAATCAAATGTGGAAATCCCTATTTAGAAACTCCACTCTGGACAGGCGTGGTGTGCCTGGAGAAGGGCCGGGGCGGGGGTGGGGGGTTCTGGCCCGAAATGTCCCCCAGCTGGGGCCTCTGGGGTGTGCCCAGCCCAGGCCAGAGGGCAGACAGCCCCTTGCCCTGGCTACTGTCTGGTCCGCCCTAGCCTCGGATGGAGCCCTTCTCCCAGGGCAACCCCCCCATCCTTGCCCAACGTACCTATACTTTTTTTTCTTTTGAAAGCAGCTTTATCATTTGGTAAAAAAGGATACATATGCTCATTGCAAAAAAATCAGACAATATGGAAAAGTTCAAAGAAAAATGTAAAAATCACCTCAGATTTCACCATCCAGAGATAACCACATAACATTTTGGTGAACGTCCTTCCAGACTTCTTTCTGTGCATAAATATACACAAATAGATTCCACGTATGCAGCTCTACCCTGAGTGAGATCAGACGACACATGCTGTTCTGTCACCTGTTTTTTCCCCCCACTCAGCAATATGTCATGGACACATCAATGCATGGAGATCACCTCTCAATTTGAATGCCTGTGTTATGTGCCCGGAGGGACCTCACTTTGCTGACCCAGTCCCCACTTAATGGTGCTGTGTGCTCCTCCAATTGTTTGGCTTTTATAAATATCCCTGCAATGAACTTCCATGTGCATATATCTTTGTGAATTTGATACCTTCATTCATTCACGCCTTCGTTCATTCGTTCATTCACGCCAACAGACATTATCCAGTGCATTCTACATGCCAGCCCACTGCCAGGCTAGAGATCGAAATGGTGAGCAAAACAACATGGCTGGTCCTTGCTTTTACAGAGTTTATGATGTAGTGAGGAGACAGGCCATCCAGCCCCCGCCGGCAGGGGAGACAGCGGTTTTGCGCAATGAGCTTATGTCTTAAGCACTTACACAAATAATGACCCAATAAGCACGTGATATGGAGTACAAAGGACAAGTGCTCAAAGCATGAATGAAAAGTTCAAGCTGGGAGAGAGTAAGACGAGAGAAGGTAACCTAGACTTGGGATTCAGGGAGGGCTTCTCTGAGGCGGTGACAATGAGGTCCAAAGATGAATGGGCAAGAGACAGGGTCAGGGGATGGAGGGGGGGAAGGATAGGTGGACGTGGAGGGGAACGGCAAGAGGGTTTCGCTTAGAGGGAGCAGTGGTTTCAACTATGAACATGCAGGCGATTCCTAAAAATGGACTTGCCGGTCAGAGGGTAAGCAGAGTCTGCATTTCATCTCACATTGCCTCCCGCTGTCCGCGAAGGTGTTGTGAGATTCAGTTAAGAGCAGGCACGGAGGGTTAAGCACAGCGCTCATGTACAGGAAGCAAGCCGGTCGCTGCTGTTGCCATTATTATTTTAATTATCTTTGCCAATCTAATGGGTGAAAAATGATATCTCATCTTTGTTTTTAACCAATGTGTTTTTTTTTTTTTATTTTTTGACTCTGCAGGAAATGAACCCTTAGGGGGAAATGAACTATCTTTCTTTCTTGAGCCACCTCTGTCAGAACCTTCCTGTGCCCCTTGGAGAGGCAGGAAACATCTCTCCGTGCCATCCTCATGGCAGAGCCCCTGGGACTTTGAGATGTCTCCAAATCCCACGTGGCTTTGGCTTTCCAAAGGCAGGTGCCACTCAGAGAGGAGGGTGGTTTGGGACCGGTGTCGGATGGGGGTTATGCCCGTGGGGAGGGACAAGCAGAGAGGTGGGGGCTCTGGGGGCAGAATCCATGTGCCGTTAGAAGGGCGTCGAGATCCCAAGAGCTTCTGGATGATGTTAATGCGGCTATATGAATATTAACAGAGTGGCCATTAATATTGATGACAATAATAAACAAGTGTGAGGATTATTTTTAAAGAGGGCTGCTGCTCCAGCTGTTGCCTCCCTTCATTAAGAAGCTTCTGAGGTTCTCGGCCTTCCTCTTCCCAGACCTCGAGCAAGACTCAGTGGCATCCCCATGACTTCTGCCTGGGCAGGGACTGAGCCAAAAGGCATCTCCAACGCTTTGGATTGGAAGAGAATCAATGCAGGAAACCCGAGTTTCCGTCCCAGGCGCTCTGGGCCATGGGAGCGGGTCGGGGGGCAAGAAAGGGATGAATCGGCTTGTGTATGGGCAGCCAGCTGTGAAGACTCCACTTCTGACCCTTGCAGGCGTGAGGCCCCGCCGTCTGCACCCCCAGAGGAGCAAGGGCAGGGGGCTTGCAAGGGGCCCATCTCTTGCAAAGGTGGCTGGAGGAATTACCCTGCTAAAGTGGTCATGAATTATAGAAAGGAAGGGGTGGGGGAGAGGAAGGCCCAGAATATCATATGTGTAAATAAACCAGAGTGGCGGGCAGACATAAAAGCCAACCACCAAGCTCTTGGACCTGCAGCGCCCCTCTCTTGTTGACCCACTCGCACCAAGTACCATGGCGAGTCGCTTACAACCTCCTCCTTCAAAGGATTTGTTAATAAGTCAATGACGGAACATCTAAAGGGGAAAAATATTTCTCTTTATAGTTGGAGATAATTGTCCCAGGAAAAAAAAACAACAAACCTTTAATTACAACTCACATGGAGAAAGCTTGATTTGTGGGCAGAGCCCAAATGCTGAGGAGCTAGATGTAAAATATTTGTAATATTTAGGGAACCTAGAGTTTTACATAAAAGTAAACAGCATTGCCTGAAGGCACAATTTCCAGCAACACAATAAAATGTGCTGTGAATTTATGGCGGCTATCCATTAGCTCTTACCAAGGCAACGTCGCCCCTATCTGTCGTCCATCATTATAATAGAGGGTTAATGCACCGAATTTACATAAAAAAGTCATATTGTCTGCATGAATTATTTACACTCGAAGCTGTTTTTACAGCTTGGTTTCAAGCTGGATTCTGGGAGAGATTCTGCCAGTAAATTACTCTGTGGAGACCTGGTTGTATAACTGTGTGCGGAGCCTGCAATGAAAAGAAAGGAAAATGGGCAGGCCCTGGCGGGTCGTTGGTGCTGACGCCTCTCGGGTGGGGGCTGGAGGCGGTGGTGGAGGCGGCGGTGGAGGCTGGTGGACCTTGCCGCAGATGGGGCTCGGTTTCCGGGCCCACAGCCTTGCGGTCGCTGCCGAGATGCCACGTGCTCAAAGCCCGTGTGGGCTCACAGGAGCACAGGGATCCTTCAGAGGGGGCCGAGGGCTCTTGGAGGCTGAAGTCAGAGGTCTTTTAGGGACCGGGGTCCTGGAGAGGAAGAGGAGCTGCTGTGTTTCAGGTGCAGGGGTCTGGCTCAGCAGTGAGAGCAAGACCCACGGTTCCCATTTTACAGATGGGGAGACTGAGACCACGAGAAGCACCTTCTCAAGAAGCAGGAAGCCCATCCGTTGCAGGTGGGCCCAGGGAATGTGGGACGTGCAGACACTTTGGACTCGGGGGCAGAGTTGGGTGGTGATGGGGCGTCCGTGGGAGGACATGCAGAGACCCTATGCCTTCCATCTTGGAGCTTATGTTTTCTACAACTTTTTTTTTTTTTTTAAGATTTTATTTATTCATTTGACACAGAGAGAGAGATTACAAGTAGGCAGAGGCAGGCAGAGAGAGAGAGAGAGAGAGAGAGAGGAGGAAGCAGGCTCCCCGCTGAGCAGGAAGCTCGATGTGGGCCTCGATCCCAGGACCCTGGGATCATGACCTGAGCCGAAGGCAGCGGCAGTTTTCTACAACTTTTGATGAGTTGAAGGCACTTTCAGGGCTTTGGTCTGGGGATGGGCTGTGTTTTTGTTTTTGTTTTTTGTGCCGCATTCTTAAATTCTCTTCACTTTAGTGTCAGGGGTACTGGGGCGAACTGCTCATGCTTCCAGGTGGTGTAGAGTTAGGGGAGGCTGGGCACACAGGAAACACACCTGGATTTTTAATTCCATGCCTGCTGCGTGGTGTTAGGCAAGCCTCCTAGTTTCTGGGGCCTCAGTTTCCTTATCTGTACAATGGGATTTCCAGGGCTGGCTCTCTCAGCTTGTTCCCCAAATGACGAGAGGCTCGAGGGGGATGACATGCCCTGGGAGATGTGTGATGTGTCACCAGCATGACCACAGGGGACAGGGGTCAACAGAAGGGAAGCCTTGAAGTTAGAACTGATGGAGGAACTTGAAGTGGGTCAGTCAGGCAGATGGAGGGAGAAGCCTGGATGGTCAGACACAAGGAGATAAAAGAATCCCAGAGGCAGAAAGATAGAGAGAGACAAAGAGCAATCACACCAAAACAAAGAGGGGTGGAGATGGAGGTGGGGAAGAGGTGCTGACCCAGGGAGAAAAGTCGGGCAAACCGCCTCTGACTCTGAGTCCCCGGAGAGGTTGGCAGGGTGGAGGCTGCCCTGAGGCCCCTTCTACACTTTGCCTGGACCCCCTCTCCATCCAGGCCAAGAAGCACCTGGACTTGACTCTGGCCTGGAGGTTCCTGCCTGGTCTCTGCTTTTCTGTAGCACAGGGAAGCCCGAGCCGGATGTCAGCCCCTTCCTCCCCCATCTCCCAGCATCTGGGACGGGCAGGGGCTCCTCGCTGCTGCACTCCAGGTCTCCTGCTCTTGGAGCAGCCACGGCAGGTCCCAAGGGCCTGGAGACAACAAACGACTCCCCGCTGACGGGTCCCTTGCCGCCTCCTGCCCGCCAGCCCGTTCCGCTGCACACTGCACGCAGATAATCATGTAAGGCAAGGGAACCCCTCCTGCCCGTGGTCGTGTGATTTAAACCTGAACTTTGCTTTGCTTTCATCCCCTGGAGAAGCGAGATTTAGATGATGAATTTCTCTGTCTTCCTGAGAGCCTGCACACACATGTGCACACGTGTGCACCTGCACACACATATACATACATGCACAATGCTCGCACATCGCAACCCCCCCCCCACCGTGCATGAATAGTCACAAAGGTGTCCACCCCATTGGCAAACCACACACGTACATGTTCACATATGATCCTTTGCGTGGCACGCATGCTGTCCAGGGCACTCATGGGCACGGGTTTGGGCAGGGGGAAAATGCAGCGGTGGCTGGGACAGTGGGCATGTGTGGGTCGGTGGGAGAGGCTGAGCGTGAAGGGGATGAGCTTAAACTGTGAGAAGCTGTCCAAATCTTGCCCCACCCTGCTGCCTGGAAGAGGGGGATGAGGCTTGCATTTGAGTGTGAATGTGCACGTCTGTGTGTGTGTGTGTGTGTGTCCCTGCGTGCAAGTCTATGTGCCTCCCTGTGGGTCTTGACAAGTGTGGGAACCTCTGTCGCATGCTGGGGTTGGTGGCCAATGGACAGGGAAGAGTGTGGTGTATTGGAGAGAACTTGGGGCCGGAGTCACACCTGGCCCGCCACTGGTCCGCCGCTGGGCTCGGACAAGTTGGGGTCCCCCTCTGGCCTGCCTTTCCTTCTGGCCGCTGAGGGTCCTGCTCTGACTTTCTAGTCTCTGTGTGACCTTGAGGGTATGTTTCTGAGAAAACTGTGCTTGGGGTTGTGTGTGCATGTGTTGTGTATGTTTAGGGGTGCATTGTATGTGTGTTTGTGTATGTGGGTGTGGGTGTGTCTGTGTGAGTGTACTTTTCACGGTGGAGAGGATGCCCACGTGCCGATGTTTGTGTGAGTCTAGTGTGAGTGTGTGTGTGTGTGTGTGACAGTGAGTTTGAGAAATGATCCGTGGGTATGTTTTGCTTAATGGAAGTGTTTGTGAGAGTGAGGACATCCTTGTTTTAAATTGCATCCTCTCCTGCCCCTTTTCCACTTAAATCTTATCCATAACACTGATCACCATTGAAAGTCACTTTTTGTTTATGTGTTTATTTTGTTGATGGTTTCTCTCTCCCTGCCAGAGCGTAAACTCCACGAGGGCAGGATTTTCAGCTGCTCTGCTCACAGGTGTCCCCCTCGTTAGAACCATCTCTGGCACAGGTAGCCTTGGGAATGTTCAATACATACTCAAGGAACAAACACACGAATGAATGAGTCTATCTTCTCCTTCAAGCGTTCTCCTACTTCTCCTACGTGTCCCTTCCTTTCCTCGCCTGAAAATGTGGTTCATCATAAAGTCCGTGCATGGACCCATAGCAGGTGCCGTCATTGAGGAGCAGATCAAGTGTGGAAAACCAGGCGGGAGGGGAAGGTACTTCTTAGAAAAAAGTGTTGGCTCCCTTTCCAGGAGCGGTTCTGAGGGATCCGAGGAGGGAGGAACAGACTTCAGGGTGTCCAGGTGGGAGGTGGAGAAGACGAGGTGAAGACAGTGGGTTTAGGCAGTAGGTGGAGGAAGAAGGAGAAGACATGAGCCGGAAGAGGTGGTGGGGTCCTGTGGTTGTCCCCACGGACTTGGTGCATTTATCAACCTTCTTGCTGGGAGTGGCCCAGGTTTGTGGTGTTTGGTTCCTTAGGTAGGTCTTCTGGTGTTTGTGATGGGGAATATCTACCTGACTGTGGGAAGTAACGCTAATGGAAATGTCTAGAACTGTGCTGTCGGCCCGGGAGCCACAGGCTGAGCAGATGTGGCGACCAAACTTTCAGGTGTCCTTTTTGTAATGAAGCCCTGACCAACCTCCTTAAAACTGCTGCCTGGCTCCTCCCAGGCACCCTGATTTCCCCTGGTCTGCTTTTAATTTCTCTCTTATCTTTATCACCTCCCAGTACACTATGTGATTTACTTATTTAAGTTTATTTTTTACCATTGGTGTCCCGGTAAGAATGAGAGACCTTGCAAGGGGCGGGACCTCTGTCAGGTTTGGCTATTGATGTGTCCCCCGTGCCCAGGACGGTGCCTGGCAGGTGGCACGTGCTCGGTCCGTGTGTACTGAATGACCGGATAGGCTGCTGTCCGAGCGGATTTGCACAGTGTGCTTTGTGAATGGGTTTGTACAGCGAGTGTTGGAGGGACCTGAGTGTCCAAGGGCTGTGTTTTTGATTGTGCGGTGACTGTGTTGGGAGGCGGGTGGGTTTGCTCCAAAGCTCCATCCTCTGAGGCCTGTGGGGCCGTTTTCTGATAGAGGCTTCAGGCTATAGGCATCCAGACTGGACATCATCAAGGGTCTGCCCACAGACCCACGAGAGCTTCTCCTGGGATCTGTAGGGGTCCTTTCCTTCAGTGGCTGCCCCTTCGGTGGCCATGGGCCTGAGCCCCAGCCCTGGCAGCTTCCTGCATCCATTCCTTCCTTTTCCCATGGGCAAACGGGGCCCCAAACTTAGGGAATTCCCTCCCCCTGCAGCCAGTCTGCCCCCTGGGCTGGGAGGAGTCAGAGGGGTGAAGGCTAGTGTTCAGTGCTGGAAGACAGCTGTGCAGCGGGCTGGGGTCGGCCTCTGGAGAGTCTGGACACGTGGCTGGGAAGAGGGAGCACTATCTTGGTGGGAGGCTGAGTTGAGGGTGTGTGACAGGGGGGAGTGTCAGGCTGTGGGTTTCTGTCCAGGCGCTGATGAAAGTGGGGCTGGACTCAGGTGGGCATGCAGATTTCTCCTACTCTGAATCCTTTCTGTCGGGACAAATGGCACAGTTTCCTTCTGGGTGGCAGGCCGAGTCCTCTGTTATTGCTCTGCTGTTGTGTGGGGTGCCTCTTGGACACGTGGGGGATCCTGGCCACTGGGCGTTCAGTGGTCAGTTTAGAGGTGTCAAGGCCGGGCAGCAGGTGGTTGGGTCCTGCTGAAGGGCTGGGGAAGAGGGGCCAGGCTGGCCCCGTGCTTAGGCTGGAGGCAGTCAAGGAGCTTAGGATGTACATGTGGAGATCAGCCCCAGGGGGCCAAGACGAGGAGCCCACTGGTCCCCATCTCAGCGAGCAATGGGCTTGGCGCCTCAGGCCTGTCCCTTTTATTATGTGCAGGAGGTGGGCACAGAGCTGCGGGGAGGTGGGGGAGAGGCATGGCCACCCCTGTGGCTGACAGTATCACGACCCAAAGGTGCTCAACCAGCTCAGGGCTGAGGCCAAAAAGACAAGTGCTAGAGGACTAGAGACAAAGTCCCCCCAGCCTCCCTTAGGCTGGCATTTAGGAAAAATTGTCTAATATCCAGAGTATGGTGTTCAGGGTCGGACAGAGCTGACTTAGCTCTCACACTTTCCTGCTGCGTGATCTTTCGAAGGTTTCTGCATGGGTAAGATGGAGACCCTTTTCATAGTGGGATTGGAAGGGTTAGACTGTTACTCCTACTGTTATTGTTTTGTTTAAACAATTGCACAGGGGCGCCTGGGTGACTCAGTCAGTTAAGCGTCTGACTCTTGACTTTGGCTCAGATCATGATCTCAGGGTCATTCGATTGAGCCCCGCATGGGGCTCCATGCTCGGTGGGGAGTCTGCTTGACATTCTCTCTGTCCCTCTCGTGCTGCCCCTCCCCCTGCTCGTGGGTGCACCCTTGCATTCTCTCTCTCTCAAACAAACAAATAAATCTTTTAAAAAAATAAACAATTGCACAGATGCAGGAAGGGAAGCCTGCCTTGATAGGAGTTCACATAAAAAAGATCCAGGGCTTTGGCTGATCTCAGATTAGCACGAAAGCCTCATCTGAATGGTGACACCTGCGATACTTAGGAAGGAAGGCGGTGATTCCTAGAGCCGGCCTGGATTCACTAAGACCAGGCAAATCTTTCAGTTTCTTTCTTTCTTTCTTTTTTTTTTTTTTTAAAGATTTTATTTATTTGAAAGAGAGCGAGCAAGAGAGGCAGAGAGAGAGGGAACACAAGCAGGGGCAGGGGAAGTGGGAGAGGTAGAAGCAGGCTTCCCGCTAAGCAGGGAGCCTGATGCAGGGGCTCAGTCCCAGGACCCTGGGATCATGACCTGAGCTGAAGGCAGACGCTTAATGACCGAGTCGCCCAGGCGTCCCAATCTTTCAAGTTCTTGACAGCTGCGTGACTGGAGTGGAGAGGGATATGTTATTTACTGGGCACCTGTTGTGAGCCGGATACTTCCCCTACACGATCTTAATCTTCACAAGTCCTATGCTAGAGGTGATGGTCTCCATTGCACAGATCAGAATGGAGGATCTGGGAAGTTAAGTGACTTTCCCAAGACAGATGGGGCTGCGATTCAAGCCTGTATCTTTCTGTCATATCACACTGCCTCCTGAGATGCTAGGTAGGGTCTGTCCCACTCTTGAGGACACGGTGGATGGCTGTGAGGGCATGGAGGGGGTTCCCATCTGTCTGAATGGCGGCCTTGGGATGTTCAGAGAGATGGCACTGGGTCAGTCTGTGAAGGTTTTTAGAGGCCACAGTGGGGCTCTACCTTCTACCCTGTCCTGACCAGTATAGGCCAAGGACCCACAAGGAGATACAAAGGGTGTAGGCCTGTAACAGCAGAAGCTGATGGAACAGAGAAAAAGGACAGAGCAAAACTGAGAGAGCAGTGACAGGATCCTGATCTCAACAGTGGAGAGTGATAAGGCGAATTTAGAATGATGAAATGTCATAGGGATAAATGTGGGGCCCCTCTTGTCTACTAGAAAAAATGAGAAAGGATTTAGGAGTTCAAGGGACAGTAAGTTCAGTATGAATCACTAGGCTACATTAATAAAGGTATGGGGTTTGGGACAAGGGAGGGGGACCACTGTCCTGGCCCAGACAGTTTTCTGTCCTGGGGCACTCTCTATTGTGCATATTTGAAGGTTGTGTACTATTTTCTGCTTTTTCAGTTCTTCATCATTTGAGGGGGGCTTGTGGCAGGGGGTGGGGGCAGATCCCTTCTGGAGTCTGACCCTTGGATTCCATCCAGAGTAGCCTCCGAAATGACACCTTTGAAGGAGGGGAAATAGCCACAGATTTTCTGAACTTCATTTTGAGCAGCAAGTCCTGGGTCTGATCTTTATGTTATGTTTATCTCCCCCTCCTTCATCTGGGGGAGAAGAAAGGCCAGTCCCTGAATGTTCAGGGACTGGGAGGGGTCCTGGTCCCCTTGGCCACTGGCCAGGCGTGTCCACTTCCTTTCCAGTGGTCTCCTTCCCCTCTTGCAGCCTCATCCTGGAGGTCAGCGGTCTGCCAGGGTCAGGCTGGGCCAGTCGTTCTGCGCCGGAGGTGGGCAGAAACAGAGAGCCTCGAGAGTTGCTCATGTCGGGGCTGAATCCCTGCTCGAACTGGGGTGTCACCTGCCAAGTTGAATCCGGCATGGGAAGCGCCTGGCTGGGAGACACACTGTTTAATTTGGAGGTTCTGCTCCACTCTGAAATGCACTTCTTCTGGCAGCTGCGGTGAAGTGAAGCTGTTCAGCTTCCCTCTCTCCTGCCAGAATCACAGCCACTTTTTCCTGAGAAAGAAACAAGGCTGCAGACATAAAATCCTTCTTTTCCTCTTAGATCTGTTTTTATAAGGTTTTTTTCCTTCTTTGCATGCACAGAAAAGTGAAACGGGTGCTATTAAAATGAACAAGGCATTTGAGATGGGAAGGTTAAAGCAGATTGTTGGGGGTGGGGAAGGGGGTTGGATACGCCCCATGTTCCTGCACACAGGCTGCTCATCGCCTGTTGAAAATGGGAGTGAGAGAAAATGTCCACGAGTCTGCCCACCTCCCAGCCCAGAGGACCTTTTCTCTGCAAGTGTCTTGGGGATTCACTGAGCAAGGCAGTGGGGAAGGGAGCTGTCATTTATCGAGAGCCCACTAAGTAGGAGGCCTGTAACATGGGTGATGTCATTCAGTCTGCAGAGCAACCCTGGGAGGCAGGACCCATTTTAGAGATGAGGAAGGTCGAGGCACAGGAGGATTAAGATTGAGCAGTCAGGGATGTACAGAACTGGGATCTGACCCTGCATGGGCCCGACCTCAAATGCCATGTTCTTTTCACTATCCTTTGTTACCTTGAGCAGTTGGGGATCAGCTGGAGGTTGTAGAAGGAGGAGGAGGAGAAGGAAAGTAAGAAGATGAGACACTGGTCAGCCCCAGGGAGTGGGTGCGTCCTACCTGGTGAGATGGAGCAAGACACCGACCACTGTGAGTGAACCAAACCCTAGTTGCTGGGTTCTGACCAATACAGGGGGTTTAGGGAAGGATGTGGGTTGTGGGTGGGTTTGGCTTGGTAACCAGGGTGGGCTTCCTGGAGGTGGAAAGCCATGAAAGTTGAATGTGGGTGAGGGAATGGCCTTGTTGCCGTGAAAGAAAGGGCAGGGTAGATGCTAATCAGGCTTGGGTGTGCAGAGGTGAGTCGGGGTGGGGTAGTCAGGATGGTTGTGCTGGAATCAGGGGATCAGGGTAGAGAGTGTGATGCCGAGAGTCCTGGGCTGAGACGCAGGTGCCTGGTTCTTGCTATGGCTCTGCCACTGCTGATTTGCTGTGTGGTCTTGGGCAAATCCCTTTCCCTCTCTGGGCCCTAGATTTTCTTTCTGTAAAATGATGGAGTTGAACTGGAAGTCCCCTAAAGACCCTTGTAGGGTCCCATGAAAAGAGAAGGTGACTATAAAATCCAGAAGGCTTTGACTGTGAGGACTTGGCATTAGAGTCATCATGAAATATTAGTCTAAAAGGCCCCCCAGGAATCATCTTCTAGATCATCTTACTTCAGTCTTAGAGGAGTTTTCGAGGTGAAGGGAAGGGAGGTGGGAGGGTGAAAGGGTGTAGAATGAGCAGGGCCTGGAGGGTGTGTAGAGGACACTATGAAGTCTGATGCAGTTCCACAATCAGCACCAACGTGTAGGAGACAAAGAGGAAAGGGATCAGATGCGAGCGGGAGGTGAGGCCAGACCTTGGAGTACCAGGGGCTTCCATTCCATGCTCTGGGTAATGGGGAGCCATGGAAGGGTTGGGAGGGACATGCTCAGAGGGGCAACTTTGACAGATCACGTGGACAGCTTTGATGATGCATTGGCTAGGGGCTGGGAGTGGGTCCAGGCTTGGGGGAGTGCCGGGAGGGCAGTTGGGGTGCACTGGGTCCGCTCAGGGAGAGATGAGGACGGTCTGAGCCACGGCACAGAGCGGGAATGTTACGGACAGCATCTGTTCAGGAAGAACAAGGACGTGGAGGAGGTAGGATTTGTTGATTGCTTGCATGTGAGGAGCGAAGAAGAAGGAGAGTCAAGGGCCCCCAGGTTTCCGGCTCAGTGGTCCTCATTGAGACAGGAAACACTGGGGGAGGAGGGGATAGATTTCTGGAGAAAGAAAATGAATGAATTCAGTTTTGGATTTGGCGAGTTTGTGGGGTCAATGTAATGGCTTTGTCATTCATTCGATTACTCATTTCTCCATTCAGTCTTTCGGGAGCAGTCACTGTGTGCCAGGCATGGTGAGATGCTGCCTTCCTAGCAGCCTGGAGGGGCATTCAGAAAGTTCTTCCTGGTGCTGAACCTCGGTCTGCCGGACTTCGGCTCCCCGGTCTCCTTCTGTCCTTTGGGATCTCAGAGGGCTCTGCCCGCCTTCGGAGAGTAGAGGCAGGTGGTCGTGGCTCCCGGTGCTGCCCCCGGTTCAGGGGATATGGGGCTGTGGACAGAACGTGGATTTAGAAAGTTGTCAAGAAATAGGATTTCAGGCCTGAGTGTGTTTTTGTAGGGTCTCATCTGCTGAGTGGGTTTAATAACCCTCTCTTGGAGCAGTGGTGTGCCGGAGGGCATTCCTGCGGGCTCCAGAACTGACCGAAGACCTCTCATCTCAACTCTGTGGTTAGGGACGTCCCATGGGTAGCTCCACGTTGGCCACGGTGTGAGGATATACACCCCAGAAATGGGCGAATGCTACAAAGTGGGTCTCTTTGTTTCCTCCAGCCTGCAGGTTGGGGAATATTTACCAGCCTCCCACTGCTTACGGACTCCCGGGGAAGATGCTGGGCGTCGGGCACCTGGCGCAGGGCTCCCATGTCGGCACACCTGCTCAGCATACAGCAGGAGTTTCATAAGTGCGGGAAAAACTCTTGTTCCATTCACCCCAAGCAACAACTCCCCTTCAGTCGGGGACTGCTCCCTCTTTTCTCAAATGACACGGTTCCAGGGAAAGCTGCCCTCTCCTTTCCCCTTGGCCTCCCCAGAGGGATGGATGCCACAGGAGGAGGATTTGGGAGTCTAATGAATCTGGATTTGAATCTTGGCTCTGCCTCCCCCCCCCCCCNGGCGAGTTATTTAATCGCTCTGAACCTCAATTAAGTCACCTGTAAACTGAGGACGGACATGCCTTGCTCATTAAGTTGTTGTGGAGATGAAATGAGGTAATGGGTGTGTGTGGGTGCACGAGGACCTGGCAGCGAGTCCGCAGTTTCAGTGCGAGCTTGACCCACGCTGCTCTCCTTCCCTGAGAAGTCCGGTGGGGGCTTGGACTCGGGCGGTGGGGGGGAGGGGGGCTGTTCTGACAGTGGGAGGGGGCGGGGAGCGGGGAGGGGAAAGAGGCATCCGGGGAAGAGCCACAACCTTGGGAAAGCTGTTTCCTGGTGGAACATGTAGGCCGGGAAGAGGCTGTGGGCCATAGGACCCCCCCAGATGTATTCCGAGAGCAGCGGAGGGGAACTCCCGGGGCCGTGGTTCACGCTTCCAGGCCCCTCACCTGCAGATCTGCAGATAAACGCCTACCAGCAGCTCGGCTCCGTGAGTTTCTGGGATGGCTGTGGCAGCCTGGGCCACACTGATTTACCACCCCAGCCCCAAGCAGATTAAATCACCCAGAGTCATTTGAATTGTACCCGGCCTTGTCACACAAATCTTAGAAACTGCTGTCTGGCAAGAAAACTTTCTCTGTACTTTTTGGAGGAAGTCTAAGAGCTCTAGAAATTGAGGTGAAGTGGGAAAAAGGAGTGGTGCTGGGGGGGCGGTTCTGCATCTTTGGGTCGGACCTGAGTGGGCGGTTGGAGGAGAGAGTGTGGGGTGTGTGTCTGTGTGAGAGAGAGGGAGCGTGAGCTTACTGCGGTGGCATTTGGGGCAAGATCATCTCTGGCTGTGTGACATAGGGCAAGTCACTTAACCTCTCTGAGTCTCAGGGATTGTTGTGAAGCTCAAAAGGGCTACCTTGTATAAAGTGTTTTGTAGACTTTATTAATCAGTTCTGTGATTACTAATTGGGAGGAATAGACAAACAACTCTATAAATAAATTCTATATGGCCGTGTTTACCATGTGTTGAGCAGAGTAAGGACTCTGGGAGCTAAAAGGGAGTGGGCACATTATCAGAACTCTGGGGCCTTAAAGGAAGCCTGAGTCCCAGGAGAGTGATGTGGAAGAGGCTGTAGTGCAGTTGGGGTCATCAGCACATGGCCCATCTCCAGTGGTGTGTGTGGCTCTGGAGAGGAGTCCTGGTTGGCAGTCAAGATAATCCTTCTCCCTGAGACCTGTTTTTGGCACATGGGTTGGTGCTAAACCAATTGACACACAGTCACAGGTATTGGTTTAGATTGGCCCAGTGAGACGAAGACTAGAATTTTTGTTAGATGACTAGAGAAAGACATCCAATCTCTCTATCTGGATTTGAATGAGGTAGCTTGTGGATCTAATTCCTGGCAGGCATCTGGTGGCTGGGAACACAACCGGAGACTACTATAAACATATGGAAGTGGGAAGAGCCTGAAACATCACAGAAAAATGTTGTTCCAGCCCTGATCAAACTGTGCCTGAAGGCTGTTGCATCTGGACTAATCTATTAAGTGAGCTGCTAAATCTACTTTATTAGACCCATTTAGATTTTAATTTTGTATTACTTGTGATTAAATGCTGATATAGGGATCTGAGTGGAGGGTGAGGACCAGCTTGGTATCAGGCAGCCATTAGTGAGGAGAACATCTAGGCTGGAGTAAAGGGTTGAGAGGGGTGTGTGATGGGGGGTGGTGGTATGGGGCTATAGGAAGTAAGGGTTGAATAATGGAAGATCTCAGACACAAGTTTAGAACTTGGGCCTTCATTCTGTAGGGCAGTGGGGGATAATTGAAGACTTGTGAGCAGGGCAGGATGTGGTAGAGTGCTGTGAGCCCAGTGGTAGTGGGGGAGGTCAACCTAAGAGTGGGACAGAGGTAGGACTGGAAGGAGAAGTTGGGGGCTAAGACCTAAAAACATGATCATTTACAGATACTGCACATAGCGTGTGGATTACTTCACTTAGTCCTTATAATACCCCCCCCTTTTTTTTGAATTTCGATGATCTCGAATAACTTAACAAGATTGTCTGGTTGCTAAATGACAGTCAGGACCTGAACACAGGTCATTTGACTTCAAAGCCTGTACCCTTGTTCATCCCATTCGTGATGACACAGATGACAAATTAATATGGGCTGGACCAGGAGAGTGGTCACAGGAGTAGAAAGGATGCGCAGGAGACATTAGGTTGGTGAAACCCTAGATATATCCTTATTAAAGTTAGAAACTAGACCATGACAGCTGTTGTTATCAGTATTTTTAAAAACACTTTTCCTAAAGTGCTAGGCATTATAATTAGACAAGAAATAAAAAAGATATGTATTGGAAGAGGAGAGCAAATAATCATAGTTTGCAGGTAAGATGATTATTTATCTGGAAAACCCAAGACAATTTCCTGAAAACAATCAGAAGAAATAAAGTTTAGTAAAATGGCCAGTAACAAAACAATATACAAAAACTAATAGCTTTTCTATTTACAAAATGACTACCTGGAAGATAAAATCAAAGGCTTTGTCCACACCACCAAGAAGAAAATAATAACACAAAATGTCTGGAAATAAACTTTATAAGAAACATGTAGAATTTGCATGAAGAAACCAGAAAACCCTCCTGAGTGATAGAAAAGAGACTTGGATAATTATCCCTAGTTCTTGGGTGAAAAGATTTAATGCTCTAAGTCTGTCCGTGCTCCTTAAATGAATGTACAAAATTAAGATAATCCAATCAATATTCCAACAGGATTTTTTTAACTTAACAAAAATAACTATAAAGCTAATCTGAAAGAGTAAAAAAGTAGAGTAGTTAAGGGAAATTCTTGAAAAGAAAAATGTTGAATATTTACCCTCTCAGATATTAAAATGTTTTATAAGGGGACAATAATTAAACTTCTTATGTAAGCATAGACAGATCACTGGGACAGAATAGAGAGTTTGGAAAGGATCCAAGTATTTAAGGGAATTTTGTGTATGAGAAAATGGCATTTCTATCGAGCTGGGGAAATATGGGCTATTTTATAAATGGTGTTGGCATGGGCCAGGCATTACAACGCAAGCTGGTTTTCTGTCTTACTCCAATGAGACCAAGCTATGAAGACTACAGAGTCTTCGTGAATACCAATGAATAAATACAAATGACTATTTTGGTCATCTTAAGGTGGGGGAATTTCCTTCTAAGCATGATGGGATACCCAGAAATCATATAAGATAAGATTGATAAATTTGAATCTATGAAGATTAAAAATTTAAGTACCAGAAAGACCATTACAAGAAAAGTGAAGAAAGGGAAAGCATATACGAGAGGTAATTGCTTAATCTGATCTCAAGTGTGTGAAGAACTCTTACCACTCATTAAGAAAAAGATAAATATCTCATTAGAAAAATGGGCAAAGGACACGAACAGGCAATTCACAAAGAAAATAATTACGAATGGCCAAAAAAAAAAAAACCCATGAAAAGATACTCATTTACTTTCACTAAAAATTTAAGCAAAGACAGTAAAAATGACTGTCTTTTGCTGTTTGATTTGGCCAAACATTGAAACCTGGGGCTGGAGAGGGTGTGGGCAGACATGCTGGAACATTGTTGACCAGAAGTACATTGTTGTACATTTGCAGAAGGGCAGAGCAGCACAATGGGAAATAGCCTACTCTTTTTTTTTTTAAATTTATTTGTTTGACAGAGAAACAGCAAGAGAGGGAACACAAGCAGGGGGAGTGGGAGAGGGAGAAACAGGCTTCGCACCGAGCAGGGAGCCCATTGCGGGACTTGATCCCAGGACCCTGGGATCGTGACCTGAGTCGAAGGCAGACCCTCAATGACTGAGCCACCCAGGCGCCCCAGAAATAGCATAGTCTTATTGCAGCAATTTCATTTGTAGGATTTTATCCTAAGGAGATAATCGCACAAAATAAGCAAAGAGAAAGGCACATGGATATTTACTACAATATTGTTTATGAGAGTAAAATCTTGACAACATTCTAAAGGATCAATAGAGACCCAGCTAAATAAAGTCTGATACATACATACAATGGAATACTATGAAGTAATTAAAATAATTTTGTAGAGCTCTATTTATTGACAAGAAAGATGTCTATGACATATTGTTGAGAGAGAAAAGCAGGTGTCAGTGAGAACAGTATGTATAATACAATCCCTCATCTATAAATTATATACATAGATCTCTGTGTGTATATATGCATAGAGATATGTCTGGAAGGCTGTTCACCAAAATGCTGGAGTGGTTATATCTGGGTGGTAGGATTTTGAGTGATTTTTACTTTCTTTTTCATACTTTTAAGTATTGGTTTGATTTTTTTTTATATACTGACGATATATCATGTTCTTCAGCAGAATAAGTAACAAAGCTATTTTTTATTTTGGAAACTAGATAAATATTAAATAAGAGGACTCAGCACGTGGTGGTTTCGTGGATGCAGATAAGTCAAGACGCAAGCCAGGAATTTGATCCTTGAGCCCGATGATGCATTGTGGAAACCCCAGAGTGGGAGCCGATTCTGGAGGAAGAGAAGTTGCTGGGTTTTCAGACCTTTGGCTCGTGGCAGTGGTCTGTAGGCAGCAGGGCTGATCCTAGGAGCACATGTGAAGGGGCACAGGGGGGCTTTTTCCAAGGACCAAGCTGTGGATGAGCTCTCAGAGGGAGGGCGTGCCTCGGCAGGAGAAAGAGAAGGCTGGAAAATCGGGCTCCGGAACGTGGCCACATTTATGAGATGGGAGAAGTGCTGCATGAATGGTGGGGAAGGCGAGGAACCACCAGGGACATAGATTGCCTTGGCATTCCACGGGGCAGAGGGGGGGGGTGAATTTCCAGAGAAAGGTCAACCATAGCTAATGCTGCCGAGGCACTCACACCAGGGAGAGGGTACAGGACTTGACAAAAAGGAGTCTGTTGGTGACCTTGGAGGGAGCAGTTTGGGTGGGGGAATGGGGCCACATGTGGGCGTGTGTGGGAGTTGGGTGTTTGTTATGGGAGAAAGGAGGATGGTAGCTCCGGGGAGTAGATTGGAGGGAAAGTGACTGAGCTTTGTTGGGGATGACATTGACGGGTGTGGGCGCCACTGTGCCTGCCCCCTGAGCCCTAGCGGGCGTCACCAACCAGTCTGCAGAACCTGAGGAAGTTTCGATGCCTTTTGCCCAACAGCCAGGCCAGGGAACCACTAGAATCTATTGGACTGGGCCGGTGAGATGAGCCTCTTCTCCGTGCCTGGGCTTGAACACATACTTGAAGGGTGACGAGAAGGCAGGCATGGAGGGAGTGATTAAAGGTACGGGAGAGGGGAGGCCTGGTGGAGCCAGGGCCCCCCTGCTGCAGGTGCGGGCTATGGCCTCGGCCCCGCACGACTTCCGGGTCTGGAGCCCAGCACGACTGTCTGTGTCTGCAGGGACTAGATGCGGGGACAAGTGTATGCTTTGGGTGATGCCGTGAAAAAGCCCGACCGCATGGGAATTCCTAGTCGGTGCCCAGATATTTTGGGGGCGCACCGCAGCTTACCATCTTATTGTCCAGGGAGGGTGTGTCAGGCGCAGCTGGCATAGAGGGAGTCTGCCTGTGGGCGCCAAGTGCAGGGCCTGAGAGCAGAATACGGAGCTGAGGTTCAGTCGCGGCTTGTTGGGGGGGACTTTTAGGGGAGATGCTCAGTGGGATTCAGCTGTGCATCCTCCCAATGGTGTTTCGATCACATCAGTGGGAAAATGGGGTCTTGGACAGTGAAGGTAAAGGCTCTTCTGGAGGGTTGGTGGCCAGAGCTTGTCTGGAGCCGCGGAGGGACGTGGGCACATGGCAGAGCTCACTTGTAGCAGGAGCCCAGAGTGGGGAGAGGCCCAGGCATCACGCCCCATGGAGGAGATATGTCGAAGGAGCTCAGGCCAAGGAATTAAATGTTTGCTTTTAATGTGCTGAAGCCGTGTTTCCTAAAATGTGCTCTTTAGAACCCGGTTTCTTGAGGTTGTTCCACAGAAAAGGCTGCTGTGAGCACACCCTCACCTCCATGTATGTGAGCACAGTAAAGGCTCAGGCAAGTCCTCTTTTTTAAGATTTTATTTATTTACTTGAGAGAGAGAGGCGGGGCGGGGGGAGCACAAACAGGGGGATGGGGCAAAAGGAGAAGCAGACTCTTTGCCGAGCAGGGAGCCTAATGCAGGGCTCGATCTCAGGACCCTGGGACCAAGGCAGATACTTAGCCGACTGAGCCACCCAGGCACCCCATGGCTCAGAGAAGTCCTGCAGCAAAGAAACTGATGTAGAATTTCCCCAAACGTACTTAACCGCAGCAACTTTTTCAATTCAACACCCATTTACCTTTTGCAGGACTTGTGGCTGACCTGAGACAGATGGAGTGACACATCCTACGTGGTCCCAGGGACAATATTTGGGCCAATTCAGGGATGTGGCAAAGATGCAGATTTGGGCTCATTTCCAGGAAGAACTTTGCAACAATTGCTGATATTTTAACCATGAAGGAGGCAAAAAAGTAGTCTCAGTCCCTGGAGACCTCAGGCAGAACACGGACTTGCCGAAGATGCTGCAGAAGGGAGCCAGGCTCCAGATGGGTGTCCTCCTTGATTTCTGGGGGTCCCCGAACCCTGAGAGAGTGGCTCCCCAGAGGTGGTCCTGCTCCCCTAGAGCCTGTCCCCTGGCTCGTATTGCTACGTACTCGGCCCGAGAGTACTTGGGATGCTTGAAATGAGCAGCCTGTGAAGGTAAGAAGTGAACACATAAATATCCTCATTAAGTCCCAAATACACATCCCAAACTTTACATAACCCGAGCAGCAGCTGGAGACGCCCACAGCCCTAATTGCTTTTCTGTACTAAAAGAACGTCCTCTCTTGAGCTCTGTTTATTCCATTCATTTAGGTAATTACTGGATGGAGCCAGCTGTGGCCAACCGGCGGGCAGGCAAGGCCGGTTCGTAACCCCACAGAGTGGGTGCCGCCGTGAGGATGGGGTGCTGAGGGGGCTGGAACCTCTCTGCTCTCTTCATGGGGAGCAGGGCCTGGGGACAGGAGGCCAGCTGCTCGGCGCCTGTCCCCATCCCAATGGGCCCAGACTGAGCTGCTAGGACAGGAGCCCTGACCTCCTGGGGACTTGACCACCAAGGTCGGGGCAACAGGAAGGACCCAAGGCCATGGAAGGGCCCAGGGATGGGAATGGGTGGAGGGAAATGCCTCTGTTGGCCAGACTGCTCAAGAGGCCTTCTCTGAATCTCCTGCTGGGCTGGAACCCTGGTCCATCCGTCAGCCACGGCCATGGCCCCTCGAGCTCACAGTCTCAGGGAGCTGGGTGGGGGGAGGCTGCAGCCTTGGGCAGGAAAAGGACTGGCATCCAGGCAAGCTTTCAGGACAGGGAGGGCGGGTGCCGGGGATGGAGCGTCAGACTCTGTCTTAGAGAAAGGGGTCAGAGAAGAGCTCCTGGAAGAAGAGACAGTAGGATTGACCCAGAGAGGGGAGAGTCACCTGCATTTGGGGTGTCCTCTTCCGCAAAATGGGGCCAAGGGGACTGTGGACTTCTAGGCCCCAAAGTGACACCCAGTTTGTCCCCCAGCCTCTGGTCACCATCCAGGAGTCGTGAAGACCCTCTTGAGACTCCTTCACGGAGCTCTCGGCCGGGAGCCAGGCCCTCGGTGGTCGGCCAGAGCGGGCACCCTTGAATGCTTGGCGCGAGCCCCTCTTTGGAGGCGCGCTGCCCACCAGGCTTCCCGTGGGTGGTGGGTGTCACTTTTCTTCCTGGTTCTCTCCGAGCAGCCAGCTCCGTTCCCCCAGGCCCGAGTGGCGGCTCCTTGGGCCGGAAACAATGTGCTTTCTCCACGCCTGGGAGTGGAAGTCAGCAGTTTGGCACCGTCTGGCTGGCAGCCTCCACCGGCTTCCTTTGGCACTTTATTGGCAAAGGCGGTGACATTTCTTTCAGTTGGGTGGGTGGAGCTGTTATGCAGACTCCCGCTCTCCTCATTCGCCAGATGAATATTCATGACTCAGGCAATCTGTACCAGCCAGACTTTCCTGAGGGCGGCAGCTTTTCTTCTCTTCCTCTCTCTCTTTTTCTTTCTCCTTCTCTCCTTCCCAGCTCTTCGGAAAGCTGGAGTACAGCTATATTTAATTTACAAATACGGAGCTCTTTAGCTTGCCTTTTGGGGTGCGGGCACTGGGGAGGAGATGCCGGGGACGGGAGCAGTGGTGGAAGCCTTCGGTCCCCGACCTTGGGCTTCTAGGTCCCCGTGTCCAGCACCCGGGCTCCAGATCCTGGGAAGGCTTATGGGTCTGGGGCTCCCTTCGAGCTTGGGCTCTTGGCGCCCATGTGCCTGAAGGGGCGGCAGCTCTGTGCCACCTCGTCCCGCACTGGCCGCTGAGGTCAGCGTGGAAATCGGAGGAAGCATGATGCTTTCCTTGCTCAAAGCACGGCAGGCCCTGGCACTGCAGCATTGCTCCCCCGACCCCCCTACCATGCTTTCCTGCTTGTCAAGGGCCACCCAGACCCTGCTCCGAGCCCTGGACAAAAACCCAGAAGGCACCGGGGCATTCGCTAGTCATTGCTTTCCTAGAGAAAGAACCAGGCCCTCCTCGGGGTCTGACTCCCTGGAGATACACCTGCTCCCTTTCTAGGAAGGATGGCCATCTCGCCTCTTTTGTCTCCTGCCATCGAGGCACCAGAAACTCTGGCAAAGGGCTCCGGATTTCCAGAATTTGCCAGGGAATTTGGTCTTAGCAAGGATGTTCTCATGTATGTCTTGTGTGTGTGTGTGTGTGTGTGTGTGTGTGTGTGTGTGTGTGCGTGTGTGTATGTAAATATTTATGCACAGCTTAAGTGAGTCTGTATGCCTACATCTATGTTCAAGTGTTTGAGTGTGTGTCTGTATGTGTAAGGGCGTGAATGTGTATGTGGCGGGAAGTCTGGGAATGTCTGCATGTGCGAATATGCCTCTCCAGTTAGAGTTGTGTGTCTGTCTCTGTGGGTCTGGGGTGTTGGGTGCAAGGGTGCTCCTGGGGCAGAGGCTTGTGTGCGTGGTGTGTGAGTGTGCATGTGCAAGTGAATTGTGGATGTGTGTACAAGTGTATGTGTGCATCTGAGAGTCTGGGAGAGTGTGTGTGTGTGTGAGAGAGAGAGAGAGAGAGAGAGAGAGAGAGAGAGGGAGAGAGGGTGTGATTCCCCCTGAGCTCCATTCCCTTCTAACCCTCATCCTCTCTAGCGAGGTGGAGGGAGACATCCCCCCCTCTGCAAGTGTTACAGATTCTATCCAAGGACGGGAACAGAAGGCTTCCCAGCACAGAGCGTCCTGAAATCACTTTATATTCCCCCCTCCTTGTTTCATCTAATCAAAATAGCAGCGTTAGGCTCACCCATTCTCCCTGCCCACTACTTAGCCCCAGGGGAGGGAGCGAAGCGGGCCATCTTGTCTGACCTCCTCTGAGAGCACCTTGCAGCCCCAAGCCAAGGAGCTGTCTTCCAAATCTCCTCGTTGCACGGCCCATGCTTCAGTGGCAAGAGCCAGCTGCCTCCCTGCCTGCCAGCAACCGCCAAGCTCTTCCAGAACCCACATCCAGGCTCAGCCTCATTTACAAATATGCAAATTTGCATCTTTTCTGGTATGCAAATGGGGACATGACAAATAGCTAATTAGGGTCAAAAGAAGCACTCTGAACCAATTAGTTATAGGTTCAATTCCTTTCTGCTGGGAGGAGACTGGCCCCTCTTGCCCCCTCCTTCCCTGGCTCCCCCAGGCCCACACACTCCGGCCTGGCCTGGCTGGCGGGAGTCAGGGATGGTCAAAGAGCACTGGGACGGGAGTCGAGGCTTGACTCCCACTCCTACTCTGGTTCTTAGCTGTGGGACCCTGGATGCACTCGCCGGAACTTCAGTGTCTCCCTGTCCCTAAACCTCCACCCCAGTGTAGGTAGAGACTGCAGCGGGGGGGTGGGGGGGGACCTAGGATGTCAATAGCCTTTGGAAATGGTGCTAAAATTCCTCTGATAGGCACATCGCCTGTGTTCTTCCAAAGCATTCAGTCACCCCATCCGCCCTCTGAATTAGATGAATTAGAGGTAGCGACAGCATGGCAGCGAGTGTCATCCTGGCTGCCAGCTCTGGCCAATTATGAACATCTGCCTGGAGCAGGGCACGCACAGAGAAGGATTCCCCAGAAGAGACTGTGATCGATTAATGATGTCTGCTGTGGGCAAGTGTTTGGACCGGCAGCTTCTGCGCTGCGTATTTACTGTCCGGGAAAGATCTGGAGTTTGCCGCAGGCACCTGGCTTCCCGTCCTGTCTGCTCCCTGCAGTTCCCTTTCCAGAGCTCTGCTCCCTAGTGTAAGTAACACAGGGGCCATTCGACGCATGTCTCAGAGGTATTGTAAGGCAGAGACAAGAGAAGGTGAGGTAAACCTCTTTTCATCTGGGAGGTGATATGTACCCTTGACACTGTCGGCAGGACAGCACATTGTCCCATTTCAGAGGTGGGGAGCCCGAGGCCTGCAGAGGGTGGATGACTTGGAGTCGAGGAAGCAGCCCTGCCAGGCAGGCCTGCACGGCAGCCGGGGCTGCTCTTCTCTCTGCCACTACAGGATCTTGGCTCCCTCCCGCCACCCCCGCGCTGCTGCCCCAAGCAGGCTGCAGCAAGCTCCGCTGGCCGGGCTCCACAGCTGGGTGTGAAACACGGCTGAGTCGGCACCTGGGAGAATGGGGCAATTGCCATCCTGGAGCCTGGGGCCTGGCCTGGGGCCAGCGGGCAGACAAGCGATGGTGGGAGGGTCCGAGTACCGGGGGAGCCAACCAGGCCTGGCGGCTGGCAGGGGTGGGTCAGGAGAGCACCTGGCTCGAAGCTGGTCTGCTTGGGGATGCCGAGCTCAGAGCAGAGCCCAGCTGTTGTGCATGTGCCTGGCTGTTGGCAGTGCCTGAGCGTGTCCTTGAGCGTACTTTTGTGCATGTGCATGCAGCCCAGGGTACATCTGGGAACATGGGTTTTTATAAATGTGTGTATATGCATCACATATCAGTATGAGAATAGGTAGGTCTATGTAGTTGTGCACATCTGTGTGTTTGGGTGTGTGCACATCTGTGTGTAGGCAAACGGCTTGCATGTACACATCGGTCAGTATCTGTGTGTGTGTCTACACGTTTCCACCTGTATGCGCGGGTGTCCGTGTGTATGTGTCTTTCAATATCTGTGCAGCTCTGCACATACCAGTGCGTCCATCCTGGTGCACGGCTGCCCCACCTCTGTCAGTATCTGTGGACACAGCTCCACACCTTTCTGTGGCATCAATGTAAGCATCGCTGTTCAGCATGTGTCTCCTTTCCAGGGTCTCTGTTCTGTGTGTGTTGTCAATATTTATAGTCTGCCCTGTGCATGCATTAGTGAGTGCTTCCGTGGCTGTGCCCTTCGGCTGGTATGTTTCTGGATATGTACATCCACCTGTGAGGGTGTTGGTATCTACTTCCGAATGCAGGCATGGCTGTATCAAGGTGAGCAGGATGGACTCTTGGATGTGGCTGCCATAGCTCCCTGTTTTCTCTCCACTTTTCACTCCTTTCCTCCTTCCTTCCCTTCTTGCAACTCACTCTTGCAGATCTGGCCCAGGCTGCTGTGGCAATGACAGATGAGGCTTGGAAGCCCACTTCAGCCTCTCGAGAAGGGGCTTCCTCTGTCCATCTCCCATGTGGACTCAGCCCCAGAGCCACACAGGCTCGTGGCTTTTTAAAGTTATCTCCCCTGCTGCATATTAATCCTCACCCCCAGCAGCAGTGAGAACGAAAACTGATGACTTTTCCTCCTTCCCTTTGCGGCGTCCCTCCCAGCCCTCCTACCTGCTAAAGGGATAAAGGGGGGCCTGACCACCTGCTGGAAGATCTGTTGGCTTGGACTTTGGAGCACCTGTGCCCCAGCTCAACTGTTTGTCGATGGTCTCTCTGCTATTGCTGGAACTTTTCTGGGATGTGACTTGGGACTCCCACCCCCCCCCCCCCCCGTCTGGGTTTGGAAACCCCCTTCCCTGGCTGGACCTCCCTGCCCAGTTGCCCGGGTCCGTTCCCAGGCAGCCTCACCTGGATATGGTTCCCCGCATGTGCGGCTGCCCCGCAGGGACGGGGACTGTCTTCCCCGTCTGCCCCAGGCTCCCGAGCCCCGGCCCACAGCCTTGCTGGAACAGGAGTGTGGAGTCTGATGGATCATTCCAGTGCCTCAGCTCTTATCTTGCCATCATCAAATGCCTCCCCTCCCCTCACAGTCTTCTCCCTTCACCGATGGTTTTGGATGGAATTTAAAATAAAAAAGATTGATTAAAAGTTGGAAACTGTGTGAGTGAAAATAAAAGCACTTAAGACAAATAAGTATCATTTGAGCTTTAATGTACAGAGAAAGCCGGGTAAGATGATATTTTAGGGACGCTTCTCAGCTGGTAAGTGTCCTGACTTTGTTCCCCTCTCTTGGGGTCTGCTGGCTAGATGTCCTCCTTGCTGGAAGCCTGCCCAGGCAGGCGCCGAAGCAGAGTGTGAAGAACTCGGGCTTCAGGCTGGGATAAGCCCGTGTTGACTCACTCACTGGCTATGTGACCTTTCTGGACCTGAGTTTCCTTTTCTGTCCTCTTCTATGGTGGTGACAAAGGACCTGCTTTGTAGGTTGGTTGTGCAGAACTAATGCTAGAGCCAGAAGCAATGCCTGGCGTTCAGTATTCCCCCTTCTGAACGTGCCCAGAACCTAGTCGCCGCCTCCACCGTCGCTATCCCAGCAGAGGGCCGAGCACCAGCATCCTCCCTGCTCCCCAGTGGCCTGGTCCCTACACGGCAGCCACGCTGATCCTGTTGACATTCAAGTCCTAGCGCATCACTCGCCTGCTTAGGACTTTCACTCCTTCCCACCTCCTGTGGAGGAAAGCAGAAGTCATCACAGCAGCCTCCAGCCCCGCATGATCAATCTCTCCACCTGTGAGGGTCTCCGTTTCCTCCTTTTCACTTCCCTCCAACTGCATTACCTTCCCTGTTCCCCAAATGTGCCAGCCATGTCCCTGCCTCAGGACCTTTGCATGTGCTATGTCCTTCGCTGGAATGCTCTTCTCCCAGATCTCCTCCTGGCTCCCTTTGTCATCCCGTTCAGGTCTTTATTCAAATGTTACCTTCTCTGTGAGGGACACCCTGCTCTTTCTTAGTTTTATTTACAGCTCTTATAACATTCTAGGAATGCCATGCTGTACTTTTTACCTATTTATTTTCTATGTTGCTTATCTTCCCAAGAGAATATAAGTTCTTTTTCTAACGATTTATTTATTAGAGAGAGAAAGAGAGCGAGCGAGCATGTGAGCTGGGGGGAGGGGTAGAGGGAGAGGGGGAAAGGGACTCTCAAGCAGACTTCCCACCAAACACAGAGCCTGATGCGGGGCTTGATCCTGGGAACTTGAGATCATGACCTGAGCGAAATCAAGAGCTGGCAGCTCAACTGACTGAGCCACCCCGGCGCCCCGAGAATGTATGCTCTTGAGAGCTGAGATTTATATCTTTGTTTCTGTCACCTGGCAAATAATGGGCCCTCAATAAATTTTTGCTGAATGAATGAACTGCTCATCCTTTTGGAGTGTCGAGTGGCTATCTACCAGCTTGGGCAATCAGGGGTTATCCTTGTCTGGTGGCTCTGGAGGGGGTTGGCTTCAGAATGACTCCCTTAGCAAGGCCCTTGGGAGGAAATCTGCCCCCCCACCCGGCCCTCCCCCATGCCCCACCCCCCGTGGTCCTGCTTGGGGGCCGCTAGCTCAGGAGGAGATGCCCAAGAGCCGTTTCCTGACCCAGCCTGAGAGTCAACACGGTGTCCTGCTCCCTGGCATTGGCTTTCTTCTGTCTCCAGGCACCACAGCTACCAGAGCATCCAAGGCCAAGGTGGTCCTTCTTGGAGGCTCATGCTCAGCTGGGTCTCTCCACGGGACAAGGGCACTTAGGCTAAAGTGGGTAATCCAGCCAGGCACTGGGAGGCTGAGGGAGGATTAGCTACTAGAAGGGCAGGGGATGCGCACTCAGGCTCAGGGAGCAGCAGCATGGACAGAGCTGAGCACACAGAGAGCCCTCTGTGCTAGGGAAAGGTGGGCAGCAGGGTGTGGCTGGAGTAAGCCTACTTGTTGGGTGGGAACTTTCCAAAGCTGGGATTGGGTCTGGTTCCTCTTTGCCTGCCCGTCTCGAACAGTCCTCAGCGGTGCCATTGATTCCTGCTCAGATCCAGGAGCCTGGGAGACTGGCGGTGTATGGTCACCTCAGGGCACAGAAAAAGCACCGTGGCGAAGGTCACACCTGAAGTGGGTCTTGGTCTTATCCATCTTTACTTTAAAGTAGTTTCTTCAAAGATGGGTGGTGGTGGTTTTGGGGGTTTCTGCAGAGGTGAAAGACACACCCAGGCCAGAGCACTCTCTCCAAACAACACAGTCATGGCTAAAAGTGGCTTTTTGTCTGGAACAGACTTGACTATTTTTTGTCCCCCCAAATGCCATGGACTTCTTTAGCAGTCTGGTGGAGCCTGTGGAACCTTCTCAAACAGTATTTTAAATGCATAAGACACAGGATTACAGAGGAAACACATTCTATTGAACTGTAATTTTAACCTTGGACCCCAGGTTAAAATGGTCGGTTATGCTCTTTGAAGCCACTCCAGTCTTTGGAGAGAGCACAAAGCCTGACTTCTCCTCCTGCACGCTTGGAGGGTGGGGCGGGCAAGGTGTTTGTGCCTATCTTGGCAGGGCTGTCCTGGGGTGGAGGGAGCAGCCCTCTCCCACTGTGCCCACAAGACAGAGTCCGGACCCTTTGGGGGAATCCACAGGGAGATGGCTGGGCTGCCTGGGGGAAGGAATGAGCTCCGCGCCTCCGGGGGTGGTCAGCCGGAGGCCCATCTGTCAGGGATTCTGGGGTCTGGGTGCGGTGGGCGATTGCTGTTCGGGTGGGAGAAGGTTTTGGTTCATTTAGCCCGGTGTCTTTTTGGAGGTGGATCTAGGAGGCGTACCTGCCGCTGTTGGGTCTTTCTCCTTTTCCAAGCCCTGAGGCACCTGTGCCACCGTGGGAGGGAGAAGATGGCACTTTCTGCTGAGTCTATCCCCCAAACCTCTTGCTATTCTGAGTCTGTCCCCCCAAAACCATGCCTGGGGGTGGAGGGAGCTTGCAAACCAGACTTCCCAGCCTCCCCACAGCTGTTCGGTGTTTCAGCTCAGAGCCTCAGGCGGGGTCCTTCCTTCTTACCTGTGCGGCACTGTTGCCCTCCCCAGAGCCTCCCAAGATGGTCTGAGATGGTCTGGGCCAAACCCCTGCAGTGTGGAAGGGGTAACTGCGGCGCAGGAGGGGGAGGGCTTAGCCCAAGTCCCACAGCCTCTGGGTGGCGGATCTGGTCCTGGAGCGTCGGCACCTGCCTTCCTCCAGCTGCTGAGCAGGCGCGGCCCGAGGCGGGCGAGCAGCCGTAGGAAGGCAGCCTCGGGTCCCCTTTGACAAACATATCATGCTTCCCACCTAAACCACCTCCGTGGGTGGGGAGCCAGGGACTGGTCTGTTAGCTTTCTCCCGCTGTCCCCCGAGGGTGCATTTGTCTGTTTTGCATTTCTTCCAGGCTGTAGTTAGACAAGTCCCGGTCCTGGGGGGAGCGCTGCAAAGAGAAAATGTCAGGGCGACACGCCGCCAAGATAACATTAGCGAAATATCAAGTCCTTTATGATGTCAGGAGGGATTCCTTCCCGCGGCCGGAGCTGCCTAATGACATCATAAAATAGGCCTGCGGCAGCCACAGTCCCCCTGAGTCGTCAATCAGGCCTGTCTGCGGGGGGCCCCGGCACACGGGGTGGGGGGTGGGACGCAGGACTGGAAGCTCACAGGGGGCCCCAACACAGCAGCACTGCGCTGGGCCAGGGGCTGGAAGGCACCCGCAGCCCTTGAGACGCATCAGCCCTCCTGAACCCCCAGGAGATCCTGAGGCTGAGTGGCCGGCTGCTAACGGGTTCCCCAGGAGGCTTCTGGCCTGGCCACAGTACCCCCGTGGTGCCGAGGGAGAGGCGGGGGCCTAAGCCCGGGCTTCCCATTTGCTGATACTGTTAGGGACAGACACCGGCCCCCTTATCTGGAGCAGCGACGGGACCAAGAGTCATAGCACTAGAGACAGATGGAGGAGGTCTTTGACTCTCGCGCAGCTGGTGTGTGCTCCTGAAGGCGTGTGCTCGCCGGCGTGTGTCCCGTCTCTCCCTCCACACCTGCGGGGGTTTACAACACATACGGTTTACAACACCGTACAGATGGCTTACCCGTGTCCGCGTTTGCCTGGGTGTACGGGCTCTGTCCTTACACCTCTCTGTGTGTCCACATGCCCGTGCTTCTGTGTGTCCAGTGCCTGAGAGACGTGGGCAGGGAGATGTGGAAGGGGGATCTGGAAGACCCAAGAGAGGAGGAGGACCCCAGAGGGTGGGGGCGGTTGGGGGGTGTCTGTGTGCCGAGCCTTCTTACCACCCTTGGCTGAGAACTTTGGATAGTACTAGAATCGCCTGGGGAAATTTAAAGACCTACCCATGCCCCAGTCTAGCTTCAGATCAATTAAACCAGAATCTTCAGAGACAAGGCTCAGGCAGTGGTGGTTTTGAAGGCTCCTCAGGTGATTGTAAAGTGCAGCCACATTGAGAATCAGGGTGTCCAGAGCCTTACTATTCTAAGGGGGCATGGTCCGTGGACTAGCACCTGCCTCACCTGGGAGCTTCTAAGAAATGCCGAATATCGGGCCCCTCCCAGACCTTCTGAGCCATACTCTGCCTCCCCTCCAGAATCTCTATTTTAATGGGATCCCCAGGTGATTTGTACATCCATTAAAGTTTGAGAAGAGTAGAGCAGTGCTTCTCAACTGCTGCAGATCTAAGGGTTTCTGACTTAGTAGGTCTGGGGCGGGGCCCAAGAATCTGCTTTTCTAGGGAGCTCCGGGCGATGCTAACGCACCTGATTGGGGACCACACTTGGAGAACCACTGGCTTCGCTGTTGTGCATGAGGGAGGCGGATGGAAGGAAACTGAGTGGAGGTGTATGCGCGTTGGGGGTATGAGGATGGGAAGGAAGTCACCAGTCACCCAGGAAAATCATGTCCCCCCCAAAAGTGTGGTCTGCCATCATTTTAGGTCCTCAGTTTCCCTGGTTCAGGCACTAGTCCAGGGATGAGGAAAGTAAAGAGAACTGGAAACATAAGCAAGTTTCCTGAGAGCTGCTGGCATTTGTCCTCCTTTTCTGTTCCCTGAGGAGCCCCCCTCAGTCTCACCATTCTGTTAAGAAAAATGGCCCAGGGCCAGAAAAAAATTATTAAGAAGGGGCACCTGGATGACTTAGTCGGTAGAACTTGCAGCTCTTGATCTTGGGGTCATGAGTTTGAGCCCCATGTTGGGCATAGAGATTAATAAAAAAAATTAAGAAAGGAAAATAAAAGAATATTAAAAGAAAAAGGGTCCAGAGCTGGACACGTCTTTGTTCCCGAGAACCCCGAAGAATCGGGTTTCCTTGGCACCTAAGCTCATCAGAATGCCCACGTTCCTCCTTGGGCCTCCCGCCCACCACGGGTCACACCCAGTTTGCCTGGGATGAGCTCGGCATGCCATCTCAGTGGGTGATTCTCACCCTCTTGCTCTCAAAAGTTTACGTGGCAAACCGTACGGTTCCCCTATTGATCAAGGTTGTTGGAACGGTTCCAGTTTGGTTGAGGTAGAGGTGAGCAGGGCCTTGAGGGCAGGGTGGGAGGTGACTAGGTGTATTCCCAAGGGGGAAGCCCTCTGCAACCTGGCCCCTGGGGCTCCCTCCTCCTGGCCTGGCTTCCCAGCGGAGCGGTGGGAAGGAGGACAGCCAGCCAGGGGACGTGGTTTACCCTAGTGGAGGCGGTGAGCTGGGGAGCAGATCTCTCTCCCACGGGGCAGCATGCCCTGACTGTCTGTCCATCTGCTGGGGCAGGAGGAATGGGGCGGGGGGCGGGGTGGCGCTGGGAACCACAGAGCAGCAGGCCTGGCTCGGACGCGGCTCCCTCTGGCTTCCAGTGGGGTTCTGCCCAATCAGCACCTCTTCGAGCCGCATCTGAGCAGAGGCAGCAGAGTAACCCCGAGGGCTGGGGGAGGAGATAGCGATCAGCCGAAATACCAGAGGTGTGAGGCAGGCATGACCTCACCCAGGGTGTGCCTGCTCTCTGAGCCTTGTCGGCCACCCTCCCCGTCCGCTCCCAGGCACCCCCAGGCCGGCTTCGACAACAAGCTTCAGCCAGCCACAGCAAGGGCGTCCCTACGCGCTGGGCTGGGTCCCGGCCAGGGCTCAGGCCAGGGTCCTCTCTGGGCTCTGCTAGGTTCTCTGGGGGCCAATGCTGTGGTCTCTTGGGGGATCTGGGGGCCCTTCTCCTGCTCCCTGGGGCTGGGGCATTTGGAGAAGCAGGGAGGGAAGCCTGAGGCCGGGGAGTGCTATTCAGGACTGACACATGTTCAAGAAAGAAGGGAGGTTGTTACTGCCCAGGGGCCAAGGGAGCTTAGAGACCTGGCTCAGCTTGGGGCAGGACGTGAAGAGCAGGAAGGCAGCTCCCCGCAGTGCGGACGGCCGGGGGTGCCTACTGTGCGTCAGGCAGCTGGCTAGCGAGAGCTGATTTGGAAATCAAAGCCGAAAAGCCCAGAAGAGACTGTGGGAAGTATTCACGGAACCAGATGTATTAAAACACCTCTTGGTAACTTTGGATGGGGGCCATGTGGTAAAGCGGGCGGTTCATGCCAAGTGGTTAACCGTGGGTTCGGAAGGGAGGGGCTCCTCTCCGCCAGGAGCAGTGGGGGCCTTGCAAGATCCTTGGCGGAGGTCTCTAGGAGAAAATGCCCCCACCTCTGACGGGCTAAAGCAGAAAGGGAGCGAAGCAGCAGCCGTGAGAGCTGGCCCCGAGTCTTGATGTTGGGGGCTGCCCTTGGACCCCTTCCACTGTCCCGGCTCTGTCCCGTCCCTCGGCTGTTCCCATTTAAGCCTTCCCACGCAGGTCCTTCCCACACATGCTCATCGTCCCACTTGGTCTACAGCTGCACCCTCTCCTGACTGACCTACACTCGTGCCCACTGCTTCCATGCACACCCCACACCCACGCCCACCCACAGGGAGGCAAGCGGACCTCACCCAAGAGCATTGCACAAAAAGCCACCTCGAGATGCCTTTGCACAACGCATGAATGGATCCACCTGTGAGCGGCTCGCCTTTTCTGGGCACGCTGGGTTCCTGAGGGCTCAGAGTCCCAAACCCAGCAGGGCAGACCGAGGTTGTCCCAGTGCCAGAGGCCACAACCTTGCTCCCCACAGTGCCTCCTGGTGGCTGCCGTCCCCAGCCTCGTGGATCCCAGCTGCTGTCCAGAATCCAGAGCCCCTTTCCTCCATGTGCTGATGACGGACCGGGCTGTATCACAGTTTGTATTATTCC
This sequence comes from Ailurus styani, assembly GCA_002007465.1. Lineage (NCBI taxonomy): Eukaryota > Metazoa > Chordata > Mammalia > Carnivora > Ailuridae > Ailurus > Ailurus styani. The sequence continues at coordinate 3,250,335 of LNAC01000108.1, forward strand.
CGGAGTTATTGATGCAGCTCAGCAAATGTTTCCTGGACTCTCCACGTGCCTGGTCCTCTGCTGAGCTCTGGGGCCCGGAGACAAGGAGAAGAACTCACCACTTTCAAAGAACATCTGGGGCTTAGCCAGACCCTCAGGCGGCTCCCAGTCTGTCCTGGGGTTGCATCCTCTCCAGACCCTCCCCCACCTGTTCACCGCCATCTGCCCTCACACACACTTTTCTCTGCCACGTGACAGCCACCTTCCTCCTCCTCCCTGTCATTCTCTTGCACCCCCTTGTTTTCCTCCTTCACACGGGCATGACATCACTTTTGGGTTCTGGGGCAGCGTCAGGAGTGTTGTGGAAGGCTCTCATTCTTCCCTGCTTCTCCCCTCCTTCACTTTCCAGCTTTGGAAAGTGCTCTGGGGGATGCAGAACCAGGCAGAACCCGCGGGGGTTGCAGGGGTGGGAGGGGTTGATGGTGGGGTAACCCCACTGGGTTCTGGGTCAGGATCTTGGCTTCTCGGAGGCCCGAAGCATGGTGGGAAGGGGACACAGGGAAGAATGAGAGGGCGGAAAGGGACAGAGGGGAGGGGAAAGGAGAGAGGAGGGAGAGACAAACAGGAGTTCAAGAAAGTCACAGAGACTGAGAAAAGCAACAGGGAGAAACAGATCAACAGAAAGAGATTCTGACCTGGTCACCAGGCACTTCTAACAAAATCACCCTCTTCTCTTACTGGTGGACTTGGGTCTTTCTCGGTGCATGCTGGGATGTTGCCCACACCACGTGGCCCTGGAGTGGGCCTCAGAAAGGTGGCCGGGGTCGGGGGGTCCAGCCCAGGACCCTCCCATCTCCCCTCCATGGGCCCAGGGCTGGCTGCGGTCTTGACACCCTCAGCTCGAGCCTTCAGGGAGCTTTGTCAGGGATCGGAAATCAGCTTTGCAGGGGAAATTTTGCAAATTCCCAGCAGCCTCTGGCCCCACCTCGCGTGGGCGGTCTTCAGCCTTTTTTTAGAAGCCGTATCCCCAGGTCCCCCTTCTTTTGGCCCTTGGTGCCAGCTGGGACCCCGTAAGTTCCCTCCTCCCGTCCCTGTGAGGCTGCCCGGGCTGAGAGTGGGAGCCCGCGATTAGCAGCCTGATCTCTCCTCCTTCCCAGCCCAACTGCCAGGAAGCTCCAAGGCAGGTTCTGATCTGACCCAACCCGCTCTGCAGGGCTCCCAGGCCCCTCCCCCTTTGCCCTTGGCCTGGCGGACCCCTCCCCAGCCCTGGCCAGGGCTGAGGAGCCTTGTCAAGAGCCCTGAGCAGTCCCAGGCACCCAGCAAGGGCTCGTGTCAGGAGCTGCGTGTCCTGTTTTGTCCCCGCAGCATGCAACCGCCCCAGGACAGAGGGGCCTTGGCAACCTCCAGGCTGGTTATCTGATTTGGGGGCTGATGGGGTTTCTAATGGAAAACAATATGGTAATTTCAGAATGTTCCTGATTAGATGAAAATGATATTGCATCAAAGTTACTTCCTTAATTTATTCAGAAAATAACAAGAGAGGATTCTCTCCTAAGATCCTTAATTAAACCAGAGCTTCCCCTGCACAGGCAAAGCAGGCGCTGAGCTCCAGGTGTGGGGGACAAAGGCTGCCCACGGACAGGTCTCCCAGGGGCTGTCCCTGAGCTGCAGGGTCTGGGCAGTTCTTCACCCAGGGAGGCTGCCCGATCCGCCTGAGGGGTGGCATTGGCAGCAAGGGCATGGTGGAGGCGCCTTCCCCTGCAAAGAATAGTGGGGTGGCCAGCCTAGAATGATTCCAGTCCCCTCCTGTCTTCCCTGACTTTACCCTACGAGTCCTCAGTGACCCAAAGCCACAGAGACTCAGCAAGCAGGGTGGCAGAGCTGCGAGCCCAGGGCATCTTTAAGACACAGAACAGCTGGAGTGAGCAGGGAAGATGCTGGTAGGTCCAGTTACGATCCGTACTGGCATTGGCATGGGACAATTGGCACACCCAAGTGGCTTAGCCGAGGATGGTTGGATCTGAGAGGGAGAGCAGGTAACAAGAGAAACAACAAAGGATGGTGGACAGTCTGCACGTTAGTAATTGGGAGAGGAAGCTGTGGCTACCCTTAGGTCTGAGCAAGAGAAGAGAAGGAGGGACAGAGAGAGGGACCACTTGACAGAGCCGTGGCCAGGGACCATCACAGTCAGGGCCGGGAAGCCATGAGACCAGAGAGAAACAGATACATTTCCTATCTCTCTCTTTTCCTGCCCTCCCATCTCCTGCTGGTGCTGAATTTTAGCTGGCCTGGACTGGAAGCTAGTGGGTGGGGATCCTGGGTGACGCCCTTCATGTTGGAGAGGCTCCTGGGGCGCAGAGCAGGGCAGAAGATGGATCCGGGGACCAGGAGCAAATGGGGAATGGCTAGTGCAGCCCCCAAGGTGACGGTAAACAACCTTTCATGGTCTGGTGCTTCAGAATTCTCTAGCACATTCTTATTCATTTTCCTTGTCACTTGACACAACAGACATAGTACAGATTCTTGTCTCCAGGAGAAAAGAGGCTCAGAGAGATCGAGTGATGTCCTGGAAATCACACAGTAGGGAGGTTATGGTTTGAACTCAGCTCTGCTCCACTCCAAGTCCTCCCCTCTATGCCCCAACATAGAGGCTTAGATGCATAAAAGTGAGCCTTAGCTGGGTGTAATGAAAGGTTCCTGGTGTGAAAGGTCCTGTCTAGAAGCTTCTGTGAAGTCACGAGAGAAGTCCTGTCTACCACTCATGAATGAAGAGCTCCAGCGCCCTCAACACTTTGTAGTGCAGCCCACAGCGAACTGCCCAGGAAACAGACATTTCTAATTCTGGTGGGACCTCCTGCCGCGGTCCTGTCTGACGTGGAGGACTGGCTGGGACATGCTGGAGCAGGAGCTGAAAAAGGAGGCAGCACTGCAGAATTGGGATCATTCTGGAAGGAACTTCCCACCCCCCTGGGGACCATCCACCTCCGCCCACGAGCCTGCTGACCACGCTGCCCCAGCCTCACTCCCCCGTCCACCAGCAGCAGCACCCTAGACGCTGAGCTGCGCAGCTGGCCGGGTTCTGGCTGGTGATGTGCTGTGCCTAATTCTCTGGGTCACAGTGGGAGCCTGGGCAGGGTTCTCGGGGAGCTCCTGACTTTGGATTCGGATGTGGCAAGGTGTAGAGAGGTGGAGAGGGCCTGAGGCTGGGGTTGCAGAGGACCTCCATGTGCAAGACGAATTCTGAGGGTGGGGAAGGTGGTGTGTGAACATGTGGGTGCTTCCTCACCTGCGTGTGTGTGCATGTGGCCGTGTGCATCTGCATACATGAATGGGTACACACCTGTGTGAGGATGGGCACATGAGAGATGGAGAGAGGGAGAGAGAATGTGTTCGGGTCATCAGAGATCAAAGTCAAAGGAAGTGGGGCTCGGACGGGCCATGTGAGGTGATGGTGATGATGACGATGGGAATGATAATATTAATGACGGCTCACACTTACGTAACGCTTACTATATGCGAAGCCTATTCCAAGCCCTTTATATAGATGACCTATTTTAGTCTTCACAACCGATTTAGGAGTTAAGTATTATTATCCCCCCATTTTACAGATGGGGAAACTGAGGCACAGTTTTTTTTTTAAATGATATGCCCAAATACTAAGGCTGGGAATTGCACTCAAATCTTAACCCCTGAGAACCACTGCCTGCTGGACTTGGAGGGTGTGGCCTCTGATTCACGTGGGGGAGTTTCTGGACCACTATTTCGATTCTCTATCACTGTGTCATGTTCTTCATTCTCAGCAGGACTTTTTTGGGGGTTGGGGAATATGAAGTTGACCCTATGAAGCCTGAGTATCAGGCAGGTGGTCATAACTGAGCCAAAGCAGGGAGGTGTCAAAGGAGCTTGGTTTTGGGGGGGGGCGGTTACTCTGCATGGTTGGTTTAGCGGGTGCACAGGGTTGAGGCGGAGAGGTGATTAGGGTGGCCTGTGAAGGGTCTTTGCAGGCCAGGCTAAGGTGTAAGACCTCCAGCTTACAGCGTGGGTGGTGGGAGCCCTCAAGTAGGATGTTACATAGGAGGGCGGCCGCGTAGAGCAGAGAGAGACTGGAGCCAGGCAGCCCCGTGAGCTGAGGCGGGGGCGACCATCCAGGTGAAAGGGTGGTGAGGTCTAGGCCGGGGTAGGGTGGGAAAGGGGGAGCCGAGAGGATGCACTTTGGGAGGTGGAAGCCATCATATCTGGTGGTAGCCTCGATATCTGCGGATGTGAGGGAGTTGCTGAGAATCGGCTCCTAGGTTTGCAGGCATTTGGGAGTGGGGACAGCATGGGAGGAGAGGAGCTCCTGCCACACCCCGGGGTCCCTCTGGAGGGCAGGGATGCCTGTGGCCTAGGGGGCTGCACCAAGGTGCCCGTGAGGAGTGACCAGGGCATCGCTGGGCCCTGGAGAGATACAGATTGGCCCTGTTTTCCCTCCTGATGGGCACTCTGGGGTGGGGAGGCCAGAGGTCAGAGGCGTGGCCAGCGGACACATCAGGAAATGGGGAGTATTGATTTCGCCTCAAATACTTCTCATTGTCTTTAGGTGTCCCCGTTTCTAAACACGTCACATGGGAGTGTACAAGAACTAGAGCTGAGCATGATTCATTCTTGAGTCTCAAGGGCTCGAGGACTGGGGTACAGTGATTAGAGCTCTCCTTCTGTGGTCATTCGGGGGTTCAAGTTCCAGATGTGACCACTCTGTAGCTGTGTGTTCATGGGCAAATCACTCCACCTCTCTGAGCCATAGTTTCCTCTTCGGGATGATGACGACACATATCTCATGGGCTTGTTGTAAAGATCGCAGTAGTTAAGCCGCACATGGGAGCCCTGGTTATGATTGCCCAGATCTAGGCAGGATGACCTGGAGCAAGGCTGTTTTGGCATTTCTTGTAGGACCCCTTTCCCCCTTATTTCCACCTTCCCCCCCAGGGAGGGGACACAGCCTTCTCTGGGGATTGGGAGGGGGGACAAGAAAGGGGAGGTCTTCCTGGCCAGGGAGGGATGCCCATGAGCCTTTCCTGCTTGACTTTACCCTTTCCCTTCCGGGTGTCCCAGGCCCCACCTCTCTCCTGCAGTCCTGGGACAGAGGCTGAAACTCAGGTGCCCATCACCCCACCTAGACTTGGCCTTCCGCCATAGGGTCTGGACCTGCCATTCCTCGGTCCACCTTCTCCTGCCGCAGCGCAGCATCTCCGCCCCCAGGGGTCCCTGTGCCTACAGGCCCCCATCCCCATGCTCTCTCAGATGTCCCAGAGGGGTTCTGGGGACCCGGCCCCGGGTTGCCGCAGAGCCCCCCACCCCCAGCCTGGCTCCCAAAGAAAGCGTCAGGAAAAGATGGCCGCCTCCCTTCTCCTCGCCTCTGCACCCCCAGCTCCCCCAACCGGGCGCTGGGGCCTGAGCCCCCGGCTGAGCTCAGCTCTTACCCCAACCCCAACCCCAACTCCGAGAGTTTGCTGGCAGCCGCGTAGATGACTTTGGTGTAGTTTCTGTGGTTTAATAAGCTACAAAAACGGCATTATTTTAAGCCAATCTGGATATAGCACAAAAACTCTCACCCCGTCTGTTCTGTGAAACTCAGATACCCTGACGAGAACACAGCTCACAACCAACTAATACAATATTCCACCGGGCTCGCTGTCAGCGGGCCCCACGCGGGAGCCGGCTCCCCGAGGACTGCCCAGGCGCGCTCCCCGAGGCCGGGAGGGAGGCGGCGGCCCCGGCTGGGGGGGGGGGGGGGGGGGGGGCGTCCAGCCGATAGAAATCAAATGCAAGGCAACAGGAAGTGAGAGCAGAGTTCGTTGAAGGAGGAGAGAGGGTGTAGATACAGAGTGTCCAGGAGACTCGGAAAGGAA